>OX377620.1:21426278-21868864 GCA_947397865.1 Polietes domitor | reverse complement strand
TTGCATTTTTAAATTTACTTTAAGCTCTTCATTTGATGGCCTCACTTTCCAAACAACATCTTTAATAGAAATTTCTTCAAAATCTCCACCTTTTAATCACTGACATCAATATGATGTTGCCCCCTTAGCAGCCCACCCATCATTGTACCCCAGTACTTCCTGACCCACCACCCCCACCGCCCAAAAAGGGTTCACATGGTAAATGAACATCTCGATGACTCTAAAAAGGGGTTGCTTCTCGTCTTCTGTGCTTTCTGTTGCCGCTGCCACTGCTGCTACTACTTGTGCTGTGGGGCAGAGTATCAGACAGTCTCAGTCGAAGGTTAAATACTTTGTAACATTTTTTACATAAAATTATATTGAAATAAACACACACACACCAATACACACTCACAGTTCTATACATACTTTGTATGTACATTTGGTATTTGTGTGCTTGTGTATGTGTGTTGGTGTTGAAATGGTGTACATTGGGTGTCTTTTAATGCTAATGAGATGAGGGCATCCGAAAAAATTCATTATTTTACTTTGAGGATTTTTCTTGTACAACACACGCACATACACAAACAGTACTTACAGGCAACGGGCCCTGTATTAAGAATTATAATAGATTTTTTTATTAAAAATTTAAATTAACTTGAAATCAAAAGAATACTGGTTACTGTTGTTACTATTTAAAACCCAGTTCTTACTACTTCATGCTTTATAGCCTTGGTCATTTCTATAAGTTTTAACGTAGAGATTAACTGTGTTTAACAGCATATCTGAAATGTAAAACGACGAAACCCACATTTTCATAAGCTTTCAGGAGAAGTAAAAACGTCAAAAAAATTTAATTCTATATTTTTGGACGTAGACACCTACAGTCATATGCAAATATAAAAAAAGTAAAAATGGCGTTAATTTCGGCCGAAACTTTATATTCCCTCCACCATGGATTTTATTCCACAGAGGCTGTCGAGTTTCGTAGAAGTGCAGTAATATTACAGGAAACTATTTTCGTTAATATAGGCAATTACAATTACAAATATTGACATAATAATTTAATAAATAAATATAATATTTTTATTACTTCAAACCACGCTTATAAGGCAAGGTTACCAATACGTTTACACTATATAAAGGGTGATTTTTTAAGAGCTTGATAACTTTTTTTTTAAAAAAAACGCATAAAATTTGCAAAATCTCATCGGTTCTTTATTTGAAACGTTAGATTGGTCCATGACATTTACTTTTTGAAGATAATTTCATTTAAATGTTGACCGCGGCTGCGTCTTAGGTGGTCCATCCGCTTAGTCCAATTTTGGCATTTCCACGTTTTTGAGTAACAGAGACCCAATTGGTGCGAACGGCGACGAATCGAAAATTGGTGGTCATCATTAACACTGGCCGATACAGCTGCGATATTTTCTTCAGTTCGCACTCTACGTAAGCGTGTTGGTGGTTTAATGTCCAACAATGTAAATTTGGTGCGAAATTTAGTCACAATAGCCCGAATAGCCGCTTCAGTGGGTCGATTAAACTGACCATAAAATGGAAGCGCGCAATGAACTTTCTTAACAGAGCACGCATTTTGATAATAAAATGTATACTCTGAATTTCACGACTCTAGCTGTTGTCATTTGGTTGGTACTATTTTTATCCCTCTTTCCCATTTTATCCCCAAAAAGTACGAATTTCCAAAAATCCGTTAATTTTACGTGTCAACGCAATCAGACGAATGTATACAGCGAATTTCATTATTCTAGATGCAGCCGTTTGGTTGGAACCATTTCTATCCCTCTATTCCCATTTAACCCTTAAAAGTACGAATTTGGAAAAAATACTTTTACATTATGTATCTACTCAATTAGGTGAATGTACACACCAAATTTCGTGTTTCTAGCTATTATCGTTTAATAAGTACCACTTTTATCCCTTTTTGCCCCATTTCGTCCCCTACGAATAAGAATCACTTTATGGTGCGCTTTTATGCTGTAAGGGGAATGTTCATTCCAAATATCAAGTAAATACAAGCAGACATATACAATTCTACTATGGAGTAATGGACAATCAATAAGTCCGCAACTCAACCTGTACACAAATAGAACAGAACTTTTAGCTCTTCTATTGGCCAGGGTTTCCAAATGTATAAGCTTACATCGAGACTCATATGTGGAAAAGGATTGGAAAAACTTAAAGAAAAATAAATATATAAATTTAATAAATTTAATAAATTTAATAAATTTTCTTTGCAATCTTTCAACACGATCACAATTTACATCATAAAATGGATTCCATACAATGGAATCATATTGAAGTTTTGATCTAACAAAAGAAGTATATACAATTTTTCGAGTATATGGGTCATTAAATTCTTTACTATTTCTTTTAATGAAAACAAGGATCGCATATGCTTTTGGCAATACATAATTAATATGAGCATTGAAATCTAACTTTGAATCAAACAAGACACCAAGGTCTAACACGCGATTTACTATTTTCAAACATTGATATTGTACTGCGAATCAATCATTCTAGTACGTCTAGTAATTGGAAGGTGATAACATTTGGAAATATTCAAAGGAAGATTATTTTGTTCACACCAATGGAACAACCTATTCAAATCTTCCTGAAGAAATGCAATATCTGCAGAATCTGAAATATCTAAAATATTTTAATATCATCCGCATAATTTAAATATTTAGCAAAATGAAAGCAACTAGCTACATCATTTACAAATAAAATAAAAAAAGGACCTAAAATGCTACCCTGAGGGACCCCAGAGGAAGATACATACATATAAGATTTAAACCCGTCAACAGACACAAAACAAAATCTATTAATGAGATATGATTCTATCCATTTAATAAGAGATACATGGAATCCAATTTTAAAAGAAGAAAAATGTGTGTAAAATTTTATCAAAAGCTTTGCAGAAATCTACATAAATAACATCAACTTGATATCCATTTTCAAAGCTGGGAATTCAATGATTAACGAAAGTAGTGAGATTAGAAACAGTAGAACGATTTTTCATAAACCCGTGTTGCGATTCTGTTATGATTGGTTGGACAGATGCACACTGGTCCCAAATCCATTTTTTATGGCATAAAGTCGAAAAATAAACATACAGTCTTGTAATTTTGCACATTTGCTAGACATATCATACGCAAAAAAATAAAAATAAAATTGGGCCGATCGGACCACGCCCACTACCACCTCCCATATAAGCTCAATATATAACCAACATAATTATCACCCTGTATTGGTATAGGGTGACCAAAAACAAAATTTTATGAAAGCTTAAAAGAATGAAGTGTTGTTTATTTTGACGAAATGTGTTTTTCTAAACATTATTACAAAAGCAAAATATAGCATACAAATTGTATACTTTAAACTACAATTTAAATAATTGTTTCAAGAAATAAAGTAAAATGTATACATATGTACAAAAAAGTGAATGATGTTGTATACCATTTTAAAGGTACTTTCAATACCTTTTAAATAAAATATTGATGGGTCTCGTACACAAAACTAATTCAGAGATATAATCATATATATGTCTATGGCTAATCAAAAACTGTGCTAAAATAAAATGACAATTTTTGGAGTTTGCCGAAAAATGCTGACGAGATATTAATTCCACCATAATCTACACACTCAGACGAACACTTCTACATTTACACTTTGAGTCAAGTTGAGTCCTACATATAACTTTTTGTCCACGACATTTATAGATTATGTTCTCTACAAATCACAAAATTACAATACCTATGAATACTTACAAGACCACAATAATCATAAAATGTTAAATATAATTTTTCAAGTATTAACTCTTGCCGTCAATTTTCATAATATAGTCACTTTATTATTCTCTTTTTAAGTCTTGATTTTAATTAATTTGTAAAACTGCTTTATATGAAAATTAATCCCACTTTTTTTGAAGCGCAAAGTTTAAGTACCATTCAGGCTTGTGGTGTTGCCACCTAATTTTCTCCAGTATATTTTCTTGATTGCTTGGAGTGTTGCCATAAAGAAAATATATATACATTTACCACTTTTCAATTTTAATTTTTTTGAATTTCTGCCAAAAAATGGCAGAATGGCGAATTCTGAAAATTCGCTTTACAAAAATCCGCAAAAAGATTAACTTGCTCACAAGAAGATTAGCGTTGAATGAATGTACTCAATTTTTGAAATATAAGTTATATGTTAAATTAAATGTTCTCTTGTTGGCTACAAATATTGTGAATTATTCAATCACATACAAAAAGTGGTTTAGGAACAGTCTTCAAAAATTTTAGAAAAATAATTGTTTTCAAAAAAAATCTCTTTTTCTGGAACGAAACAAGTAAGAAAAGGCTACACTCGGGCAGGGCCGACTATGTGCCACAGAGATGAAAATGAGCTTCGCCGAGTAAATTTCTTACAGTTTGTGTTTGGAAGTAAGTTTTTAATATTTCCCAATTTTGTTCGAGCGTATATTATGCAAGTGTCAAACATAAACCTGAAAATAAAAATTAATGTTACTCTACATTTCAAAGTACTCGGTAGTTCAAATTTAAAATTTTACATAGCCCAATGTATCCATACAAAACTTAATTAATATCGTTATCGAGTTTAGAAAGTCAAAATACATCAGAAAATGTTATACATAGCACTTCGAACAAAATGCTGTTGCAATTTTTCTCAATATGAAATGGAACTTGTCAATTGGAAATGGATTTTTCGCAATTTGAAATGAAATTCTCTATTTCAATTGGAAATTTTGCAGTTTGAAATCAGTCTTCATTTTTTTTGTTTTAAAAAAACTAATTTTCCTGCACGAAACAAGTAAGAAAAGGCTACAATCGGGCAGGGCCGACTATGTGATACACTCCAATTTCTACCCCATTACAATTGAATTCGAGGCGATATCGGGAACGATTTTTGTATGGGTACTACATATGTGGGGTATAGAGCGGAAAAAGACAAATCCGGCGCGAAATTTGCTTTGGAGCTATATACAAATCTGAACCGATCTCTGACTCACTTTCACCATAAATGTTTCCAGTTGAAATATAAGGCGTTGTGCCAAATTGGAAAAAGATGACTCAGCGTGGTCTCTTGAGCGGAAAAGTCAAATCGAGAGCAAAATTTGTATGGGAGCTATATCTAAATCTGAACCGATCTGACTTTCATCACTTTCACCACAGGTATTTCTAGTTGGATTATAAGGTGTTGTGGTAAATTTAAAGAAAATCGTGAAAAATATGTGGTTTCTATAGCGGAAACTTGGAAGCAGGTTCTTCAGCAGTCTGGCAGAAGTGGCAAATGTTCCCCTAAACTCCCTATATAAATTCATAGACAAGGCCAGCTGGTTCTCCAGTAGAAACAACAGGCAATCTAATAACGACTGACACCACAACGAACCCTTCGGACTTTCCTTACTATCAAATTCTCTTCTCCCACTATAATCCTTCTCCTCTATTCACTAACACATCTCTTCCATAATCATCTATCAAGGGTAGCACAATGGACGAATAGTCTCCGAGTGAACTCGCTTGGTTGCGTATACAATGACGTTGTATATACTACCAGCGGGCAACCCTCTCAACCTAACCTAACCATAGCGGAAAAAGTCAAATCGGGAGCGACAATTGTATGGGGGCTATATCTAAATCTGAACCGATCTTACTCGCTTTCAGCATAGGTATTTTTAGCTGGATTACAAGGTGTTGTGGCAAATTTAAAGAAAATCGGGTACAATACGTGGTGTCTAGATTGGAAAAAGACAATTCGGGGGCAACATTTGTATGGGGTCTAATTAATCAATTTAGATATCTTTAACAATTGGCAAAGCTTAGTTGTGCCAATTTTTGTAAAGATTGGACAATAATTTCGACCTGTACTTTGATTACAACAATAGATGGACAGACAGACGGACATTGAAATCGACTCAGAAAGCGATTCTAAGCCAATCTGTATAATAAACGATGGGTCTAACTCGTTTCCTTTGCGTGTTACAAACAAATGCACAAAGACATAATACCCTAGTGGAGGGTATAAAACTACAAAAAAGTCGGAAAAAAAATTTTGTTTTATTTTTTAATGGCAAACATTCTAAAGCAAAAAAAACAATAAAGGTCTCACTTTGCCTTTTTGCTAATTTTGGGTTCTGCTGAAGACTTCAGCACAACCACAACCAGCATTGAATTGGCAAAGATAGATTTTTAGTGTGTCGACTTAGTTCGGTGGAATATTTTGTTTATCAGCGCTTATCATTTGTCATATGTGACCGCTGGTACTAATATGAACCCTGATCTAAGTCAAAGACATACATTCGTTGCGAAAGTTCTGACAAGATGGGGTAGCGCCCATCGAAACTGCGCAGTCAACTTTTAGCTGCAACAATAAATGTCTCACTTTGCCTTTTTGCTAATTTTGGGTTCTGCTGAAGACTTCAGCACAACCTTTGGTCTTAAACCAAAATAAATGACAACACATACAACATAACAGACCAACAATACATACAAACAAAAAAAAACAATTTTTATATTTAAAAAATCTATGTATAAATGTAGAAGTTATGATTCTCTATGTCGACGCAAAACATTTTATTAAATCTTAATTTATTAATTTTTGTTTAAATAGCGCGAAAAAATCCTTTACAGATTAGATAAGAGAATATTTTATTTTAATTTTTAATAGCTGTCATTAACGAAGAAAGCAAGGCATAGTAAAAGGAAATATATGGCTAAATGTAGAACTTATAGTCCTTCTAGCAGACATCATAATTACCTTTAATTGAACATATAAGCGGATGCGATCGGACCAATATATCAAAAACTGGGAGTACAAATATTAAAGGTAATATTAGAGTCTGAGGTATGGATACTCTAATACCCCGATTTGCTTCGTTAATTGTGACCAGGAAAACATAATCCAAAGAGAATCGCTTTTCGATACCTATTTTTGAATATTTTTTTTTTTTTTTGAAAATTCTAAATTTGTGGAATAAATATATACGAAAAACTGTAAACTGTGCAGTTTTTAATATATTTTTTAATACATCAAACAACAATAAAATAACATAAAATAGTCTGCAGGGTTCATCGAATGTATAAAGATTTGGAAGGTTTTTAAGACGATCTTCCGAAAATAGTGATTTTAAGATGAAAATGGATAAAATCGATAGCGACCAAATTACAGCATATACAATTACAAAATAGATTCGTTCTATTACATACCCTCCACGGGTATATAAGGTTCGACCAGGCCGAAATCGACGATCTTTTTACTTGGTTTATTTTGATTATTATTTAAATGTCCACACACACTTTAAATTGCCTTTTGGAATATTCGGCTTATTCGGAATCCAGCACAAAACTTTCCCTACAAATATAAAAATTTGCAAAAGTGAGTTACAATTAATCAGTAAGCAAAAACAATTTACATTAAATCTATAAGTTGTTTGCGACTTAAATAAAGAAACTAGTAATGAAATTAATTTTTTGATTTTTTTAATTTAAGGAATTCTTCCACTAATCCACAGTATTCGATATAATTTATTCAAAAATTATGTTGAAATGAATTTTCGCGAAACAATTGAAATTTTAAAAAATATTTATTTTTATTTTTTAATTTTCACTGCTTTCACATTTTTGTGTACCAAAAAAATCATTTATGGTACCCGAAAGCCAAATATCGCTTAGTTTTTTCTTCGGGTGAAATGTTTCTTTTCCACCATATATAGGTTGGGCCATTAAAAATTAGAATCGGTACTGATTATTTTTTTTTTTTAATTTCTGGTTTTATTGGAAATGTTGAACTTTGTCATTTAATAATTTACCACAATATCATTCATATGACTACCACGACTGGCTCGGCAGTACCTCATCCGATCAACCCAATTTTTCAGTACAGCCCAAAAGCTACATCAAATTCGTTGTGGATGCATGGGCTTTTCAATAGTCACGTGAGGGTTCTCTGCACCCCATATGCTACAATTTTGCTTATTGACATAGCCACCGATATGAAAATGAGATTCATCGGGAAACACGAAAATTTCCCACGTAACAATTTGTGTTAAAGACTTACTACTTTGTAAGTAAGTTTGCAAATGTCGGCGATAGGTGAAGGACGTCAGTCATAGCATTTGTGAACAAAGCTAATGTAGAATAATAACATATTATAAAAATATTATTAAAATAATTTTGTAATTTTTGTCCACAGTACTCAAACTAGCACAAATAGTTATATTGAAATTGCTCTTGATCAATTGTCTTCTACCATGAAAATTGTGAAACTATCGGGAATAAAAACCGCTTTTAGTGCATATTGTCTTTGACATCCCTGAACATAAGTGGGCCACTGTATGTCGAGACGTCACAAAAAAAAATTAAAAAAAATAAATCAATTATTGATTGCAGACCGAAATAGAACAATCGAAAAAATTAAAAAATAAATAAATATCCTTTGTTCAAATTTTGTCGACCTTTTTCTTCTATTTATATTTAATTTATTAAAACAAGGTCGATGCCAATAAAATAAATATAAAATAAATTAAAGAAATATCTTCCACTTCTTACATACCATCACTGAAAATCATGAGGACATCAGTCACAGATGAGCTTTTAACTCAAATCATACTGGTCGTAATTCAAACACCAGATGCTGTTCATCCACAAGAAACTTTTTCACTTTAACTTTGAAGGCTTAAGTATCCTGAGCAGCTGTTGTTTGTTTAGTATCACAACAGCTTCTTTGCTAGTGTTAGTTGTCGTCGCCGTTGTTGTTGTTGCTATTGCTGAAATTGTTTTCCCTGCGAATGTATGGCAGCATAAGGAATGATAATGTGATGGTGATGGCGGTGTTGTAACCTCGTTAAGCTTAATTAATAGCAGCAAAGTGATAAACACCCCCATCCAATGTAAATTCCAGCGCCAACGTCATCGTCTTCATCTTCGCAGCTGCCACCGCCCGCTCACAACCCACACCATTCCAACTTCTACTTCTAATATCCTGTTTAAGGAATCTATACGTAAGAAACTGGTTGGAGTGTCGAAGAAAGTGCTTCTTGGCAAAGGCTTTTGGATTAATCATCATCGTCGTCGTCATAAGATTTTAAATAGAGAATATCAGGTGACCAGGGTTGGACCTTTTTCCCTGGCCTAAAGATTATTAACGAACAAATGATGCCTAACCAAGGCACACACACGCACACAGGGCAAGAATGGCTTAAGGCTTTGACTGAGAGAATGACATTAACACAAGACAAATGATGGATTCAGAAAGAGTTAGGCGGCGGCGATAGGTGAAGGACGTCAGTCAAAGTTAATGGAAGAGAATTGATTAAAAGCCAAGTTGCCAGAAGGCAGTTAGTTAATGTGACCCCATTTAGAAACTGCTCCCTGTGATTGCTCATAATTTTCAATAGACGATATTTGTGCGAATTGTGACATGGCGATGCTTTGACGCAATAACTTAGGTATTGTGGTGCATTATCTGACGGAGGATTGAACAATATTACTTACGATATTGGTTATCTTTTTATTGAATCACTTTCTGGAAATTGTAGCAAAATTCGAAAATGGCACTAAAATATTCAAACTACTTCATTTGTTATAAGTTTTCCCTGCGTATAAAATGACAATATCAAATCAGAATAAATTAGTATATACATATGTATATTAGGGTGAGTTTTCAAAAATGTGCGATCGGTTCTAGCAAAATATTTATACAATAACAAACTTTTAAATACTTTTATATCATCGAATTCTTTTTGGAAATTTTATTCATAAACTACTACATATTAATTAAAAACTGTGTAAACAAAAGAATGTTTTAAATACATGCTTAAGATGTGAACAAATATACTATATAGATATACTATAGTGACGTCTAAAAACTAAAATTTCTTGCAATCATTTTATTCATTTCACATGAAGAGTAATGATGTCAAACATCGGATGAAAAAATGACGTAACTGACTGCATATTTGTGAAAATATTTTAATGCAAAATATGGGGTTCCAGAGACAACGACGTAAAATTCCTTCACAAGTTCATCATTTAGGCGTCATTCGAAAAACATTGATTTCACTTCTTTATTTTTTTTACAAAATACGAACAAGTTTTCAGTTGTCACAATTAAATACCACAACGAGTAAGAAAGCTTCAGTCGGCTAAATCGACTTATATATACCCTCACTCTCAGAGAAGTGACATTATAAGGGCAGCATAATTTCTGTGGAAAGTACTAGGAGTTCGTGTCACATGGTCCCACATTTATAAACCAATTTTAAAAACGTGATCAAACATCAAGTCATAGTGGATTCCATGCACCAGCATAGAAGTTATGAAGGATTTAATTTTACCTACGATAAAGACAATTGTGTGGGAGGTACAAAAAGGGGCGTGGCTAAAGCGTAAATATTTTTTACCTTTAAAATGATTATAAAAACATTTTCAAATATCAAATTGCAAATGACTTAGACTAAAGTTTATGCCACTTTGCGTAGGAGGTACCAGAAGGGGTGTGGCAATATCACCCATATTCAATGCGAATGTAGCTTCTATAAAAGCATTGTCAAATATTAAATTTCACAGTATTCCGATCATCCATATATAAGTTATAACTGTTTTAATTTTACATACTTTAGGGTGATTTGCGTGGTATATACTGAAAGGGGCGTGTCAAAACCCATCATATTTAGAACAATGAAAGTGATTATAATACATTATAATATACCAAAATAGAGCTGATTCCGAAAAGCTGTCATTATGTGGGAGGTACCCCCGTCTTCGAACTTAAACTAAGTTTGGGAAAAATATTACCATGTGCAAAGTTTGAATTGATTCTTTAGCTCCTTTCGAGAGTTATCGTGTACACCAGCCAGCCAGGCAGACGGACGGACATGGCTCAAACAACTTAAAAAGTTGTGAAACGTATTTGGTCCAAACATACTCAGGGTCTTAAGTCAATCCTTCAATACGTTACACTTTTTTTCTGTTCCAAGTGATATATACCCTCCTACTCTATAGAGTGAGGGTATAAAAAACTTCAAATCAAATGTTTATGCTTAAAGTGCTATCAAAGGTCTATTAATACTGAAAATTTGTTGAAGGGGATGCAACATAAAAAAAATAAAAAAGGTTTTAAGTTCGACCGGACCGAGCCTTATATACTATTAAATACCACAAATATTGGAGGGTGAATTTTCAGAGGAAACCGAATTTCGTGTTTCTGACTGGCATATTCAAGAAACAACATTATTAAATTCTCTAAATATAAGGGTTAGGTTTTCAGCACTTGTGAGGGAATTTTTTTTCCATTGGACCAATTTCGGTTATTTTCAATCCCAATCGATCTACAACAATACTCTTCCAAAATTTGGACATCCTAGTACCTTTCGTTTAAATGATAGATGCAGACGGACGGACATGAGTAGATCGTTTTAGAATTTTATGACGATCGCTAATGTATATCTAGGGCTTATATTCATAAGTGGACCATGAACCATTTTCTGGAAAATTAGCTTCTGATACCAAACTATTCTCAGATTTGGATGTCATCTGTCATATAAATTTGGAGAAGAATTTTTTTCTGAAGCCAATTTTTTTAAATTTTTCTGATTTTGCTATCTACTCACATGTTAATTTGTAACTGCAAAAGTGGCTATGAACATAAAAATAACTTAAATCAAATAGGTAAAAAATTGGAGCAGCATATAACCGAAGGTTGTAATTCGCTACAACGATTTTGTTTAAAGCATTTGTCTAGATTAAGGGCATATCGCATTATAAAATTCCATCACTTCGGGGTTAATAGCATTTTGGTTCCCAAGTTATCAGGCTAAAATAGGATAAAAGTGGCTGTAAAGTCAAAAATTGTGAAAAGTATCTTTAGAAAAACCCGCGTAAATTTTTATCATATTGAGAATACCAAAATATTTCTTTGGCATTTGGATGCTGACTTCATTCAGGAGCAATATGTTTATGCAAATCATCATTAAACAATCCAAACTTTATTTCTGTGGGGTGACAGGCAACTATTTATACACTCCAGGAGAGTATTATGTCTTTGTGCATTTGTTTGTAACACCCAAAAGGAAGAGAGATAGACCCATTGTTAATTATACCGATCGCCTTAGAATCACTTTTTGAGTCGATTTAGCAATATCCACCTGTCCGTCCGTCCGTCTGTCCATCTATTCTTGTAATCACGATACAGGTACGATACAGAACCAAATGAAACTTTGAAACTTGAAACGAAGTTCTTCGGTACAACCACAAACGCTATTTAATTTGAAGAAAATTGGTTCAGATTTAGATATAGCCCCCATACGAATCTCACTCCCGATTTGACTCTTTTCGCTCTAGATACCACATATTTTACAAGTTTTCTTTAAAATTGGAAAAACATCTTATAGTTCAACTAGAAATACCTCTGATAAAAATGGGTCAGATCGGTTCAGATTTATATATAGCTCCCATACAAATTTCGCTCCCGATTTGATTTTTTCCGCTCTAGAAACCACAAATTGTATCAGATTTGGCAAAATATCTTATTTTTCAACTATAAACACCTGTGGTAAAAATGTGTTAGATGGGTTCAGATTTATATATAGCTCCCATACAAAATTCACTTCCGATTTCACTTTTTCCACTCTATAAATCTTTCAAAATATCTTATATTTCAACTAGAAAAACCCATGGTGAAAATGGGTCAGATCGGTTCAGATTTACATATAGATCCAATACAAATTTCGCTCCCAGATACACTTTTTCACCGAATTTCTTTGAAGTGAGCATTACACGTTATATTTGAACTGGAATAACTTATTTTGAAAGTTTTATTCCATGTTTGAATATAGTCCCGATACAAATACTCTTTTCGTTTTGACAAATTGGACCAGGTCATATTAGCCAATGATTAGGAAACATACAAAAATTCTTCCCGTGTTCACTTTTTATCGAGTTAAATTGTATTCGGATAGAAAGTGGAGTATATCATATAGTCGGCCCCGCCCGACTTTAGGCTTTCCTTACTTGTTTTTATTTGTATTAATATGATATTATTATATTCACATTTTTTACTTTTTAAGATAAAAAGAAATAAAAAAATTAATAGACTAATTTAAATTAATAAAATAGTATCCTTTTTCAAAATCGATTCATGAAAAAAAGTGCTATGTAATGATTTTAAGTTCTTACAGATCTACAAGGTTCCAAGTGGCACATAGAACCTTGTGGCTCCAAGCTATTGTGCTAAATAAATGCGCAACCACGTTCTATCCATTTTTGGAACATAAAATTCTAGGAAACCAGAAGTTGAACCGGGGCTATACTTCAGGATTAAGTTATTTAAACAAAATATAATTACATATACTAAATATATTTTATATATAAAAATTGCAGCATATTAAACATTAAAGTTTCGTTTTCACAAAACAACCTTTGGTGCAGTTAGAACTTTGTTGTTCTAAGGTCGCATCAAAATCACATTTTGTCAGAATTTTGGGCCATACTCTACCTATTATTTTCCAAATGCATATCACACTTTAAATATTTCAAAATGTAATTAGTCGACAGATTTTCCTGCTTCACCTGTTAATTTCTTTTTACCTTCGTCCTCTAAATAATAATTAAATTTCAAAATTGCTTTCATCAATTTTAGCCTAAGGCGATAATTTAATATCATTTTCCCTTTCATTAAATACACTCTTATACTTCTTATACGAACGTATCGTATTGTGGCCCGAATAAATTTCAGACAACCTTTCCACTGTCGACAGGACGTGGACGTGCAAACAAAAGTTAAGAAGACTAAAGTCCTGCTCATACTTTATTAAGAGTCTTTTCCGTAATCTATCTGTTACACGGAGAAGACCCTGAAGCCCCAAAGGCAACATTGTTGGATTTTTGTGTTATTAATGTGTTAAAATCCATCCTGTTTATCATATTTCCTTGCTAGTTGTGTTTGTGCTGTGAAAAGCTACTTGCTGTCAAAAAGGACCTCTCTTTACGGTTCACCTATTGAATGGATGACATGTATGCGAGTTTGTTTGCGTCCGAGCGTGTATGTGTGTGTGCTTCTGTGTTGACATTGGTCAAGTTATTGCTGTTGTTGTTTGTCGTCCGGCGTTTCTTTGTTTCGGTCTTTTGTTGTTTGCCAGTTTGTTTGCTTGTCTGTTTGTTTATCAAAGAGAATTTTAACATATGATAAGGATCGACAAGTTTACATATCTTCTGTGTCGGTGTGTGTGTGATTACACATCTCCCCCTCCTATGAATGAAGATTAATATCCTGATAAGCTTAAAAGTAAATAAAATCTTTGTGTGATACATGGATGTGATTAGATGTTATGTATGAACGTGTGTACGTGTCTATTTTGTTTATAATGGCATATTTAACTTTTGTTTTTAATACATATTAATTACCCTTCCAAAAATCCTAGTTAAAGGAGTAAACAGCTTTTACAAAGAATGTTTTACATACATGTTTAAGATTAATTACTTACACGAGTATGTATCTAATATAGATATTTTGTTGTAAATATATATATGCAAATGTGTATATTTAATTTCAAGTGAATGAACGTTATTTGTAGAAGTTCCTTACTTTTGGAAGAAGTTTTTTTTTTGGTCAAATGGAGCATAATACTAAGTGAGAAAAGTGGTGTAAGATAATCTCTGAGAGAAATCTTATTGTCTGAACTATATTGTGGAATTTTCTGAGGGTTGTTTTTGTGGAAGATCTTCCAGCTTCTCTCTTTATGGGTCAATTTGACTCTTTTTTCGGGAAAATGAAAAAAAGTCCTTCAAAAGGGGAATTTAATTCAATTTCAATTTCAATTTGACTTTTTTCGGGAAAATCGAAAAAATAGTCTTGCAAAAAGGACATTTAAGGATTAAAATGTTTTACGAAAAAAACACTAGAGTGATCAAACCCGAGACCGAAAACCGGGTCAACCGGGTTTTTCATCTCAGACCGAACGTCAGGTTTCTTAAAATCGCGGTTTTTGGAAAACCGGTCTTTGTATCGGTTTTAACCGGTTTTTAATAGTGCATTTTTGTTTTATTTTATTTTTAATATTATCACAGAAATTTTTAGTAGGGGTAGCAAATTAACTAAAACTTTATGAACACAGCAAAAATGTGAGTCAAAAATGAAGAAGTTCGCCCTAGGTTTCACATAGATTTCTTATGGGCAGAAGAAAAATCGACGCCGTTGACCTGATGTTACTGCTGATGTGAGCGAGCGTCACCAGTGTATTTGGAAGGAAATTGACGAATTGATTATTTTTAGAGGTGTTTTGAAGCGATTAGCTCATTGATCCAAGGAAGAAATACTCTGTAAATCATCATTAACACATTGAGTGCCAAGCGGTTTTGACGCAAACCTTCCCAGGAAGGTTTACCATATTACCTTGGTTATAAGTAAAAACAATCACTGTCGCACGGAAACGTACACCGTGGCACTCAATGTTTTAAAGAATCCAGTATTCATTTTTGAATACTGGCAGTACGTCCTTGTAGGTGTATGATGTCAACGTTGTACGTGGTTCTAGTTTACGCTGGTCCGAAGTTGGTACTTTTGGGCGTTTTGTGAGGAGATAGCTTCGTTATTGGTATAACAACGCATTGATATCATTGGAATCGTCTGAAAGGTTGATGAACTCTCGTTTGCGAATATAAGAGAAAAGTGAAATGTCTTGTATTTCAAGATGCCTAAAATGCGCATAATCCTTGAATTTGATTTCAAACATATGATTTATTTTATTCTCTACAAGGTATCAGAATCTTAGAATGGGGTAATAGGTTAAAAATTATAGTTGTTTTTTTTTTAATATTTTTTAAGATATAATTTATAGTTTTTACGGTGTTAAAACCTGCTCTAAACTGCTATTTTGGGAAATATAGTTGCAGGACGCAAAGTAATGATGGGATTTCTCTATTTTCTTTTTACTTGTTTAAGTATGTACATATACTTAAACAAGTAAAAACTGCGTTAAGTTCGACCAGGCTGAATTTCATTCCTCAGAGGTTGTCGGTTTTCGTAGAAGTGTAGTAATATTACAGGAAAATATCATTTTTTTAAACATACAAATATTGAAAAAATTATTTTATAAATAAATATAATATTTTAATTTTTTCAAACCATTATTTATTTCAAATCAAAAAATAAATATTCTTATATTTATATTTTCAAAACAGCTTAAATACCATAAATATTGGTAGATAGTGGGTGGTACAGTTTGTTGTAAAGACTGATTTTTTTGAGGTTAGGATTTTCATGCATTAGTATTTGACAGATCACGTGGGATTTCAGACATGGTGTCAAAGAGAAAGATGCTCAGTATGCTTTGACATTTCATCACGAGCAACGTTTGCAAATCATTGAATTTTATTATCAAAATGCGTGCTCTGTTAAGAAAGTTCAGAAAGAAAGAAATTGTGTTCAGCGACGAAGCTCATTTTTGGCTCAATGGGTACGTAAATAGGCAGAATTGTCGATTTTGGAGTGAATATCAGCCAGAAGCATTGCAAGAGCTACCAATGCATCCAGAAAAAGTCACAGTTTGGTGCATTTTATGGGCTGGTGGCATCATTGGACCGTACTTCTTCAAAGATGATGCGAATCGTAACGTAACTGTGAATGGTGAGCGCTACCGTGAGATGATATCCAACTTTTTTTTGCCAAAAATGGAAGAACTGAACTTGGTTGACATGTGGTTTCAACAAGATGGCGCTACATGCCACACAGCTCGCGATTCTATGGCCATTTTGAGGGAAAACTTCGGAGAACAATTCATCTCAAGAAATGGACCGGTAAGTTGGACATCAAGATCATGCGATTTGACGCCTTTAGACTATTTTTTGTGGGGCTACGTCAAGTCTAAAGTCTACAGAAATAAGCCAGCAACTATTCCAGCTTTGGAAGACAACATTTCCGAAGAAATTCGGGCTATTCCGGCCGAAATGCTCGAAAAAGTTGCCCAAAATTGGACTTTCCGAATGGACCACCTAAGACGCAGCCGCGGTCAACATTTAAATGAAATTATCTTCAAAAAGTAAATGTCATGGACCAATCTAACGTTTCAAATAAAGAACCGATGAGATTTTGCAAATTTTATGCGTTTTTTTTAAAAAAAAAAGTTATCAAGCTCTTAAAAAATCACCCTTTATTTCCATACTATTTTAATTCCACAAGTAAAAATTTTTAAAATCCATTATCAGACGTACATAGTGCAAAATAACCTAACTTCATGATTCAACCAATTTTTGCCGTAAAAGAAAAATTACGAATTTGGAAAAAACTTTTTATTTTACGTGTATATGCAGTCAGATGAATGTATACACCGAATTCCATGATTCCAGCTGCGCCCATTTGGTCTGTACCATTTTTACCCCCTTGACGTTTCTACGCAATTAGAATTTCATCATTCTAGCTGTAGTCGTTTAGTTGGTACTATTTGTATCCCTCTGTGCCATTGTATCCCTTGAAGGTACGAATTTCTAAAAATCCGTTTATATTCCGTGTCTACGCAGTCAGAGGAATGTATACTCCGAATTTCATGACTCAAGCTGCGGTCATTTGATTGGTACTATATGTATCCCCTTCTTTCATTTTAACCCCAAAAAGTACGTATTTCAAAAAAATGTGTTTATTTTAAGTGTCTACGCAATCAGAGGTATGTATTTCATTATTCTAGGTACAGCCGTTTGGTTGGTACCATTTTTATCCCTCCGTACCCATTGTATCCCTTGAAAGTTCGAATTTGGAAAAAACCTTTTATTTGCATGTCTACGTTGTCAAAGGAATGTATACTCCGAATTTCATGACTCTAACTTCGGTCATTTGGTTGGTACTATTTTTATCCCCTTTTTCTATTTTGACCCCAAAAAGTACGAATTTCGAAAACTCCGTGCAATTTACTTGTCTATGCAATCAGAGGAATGTATACACCGAATTTCATTATTCTAGGTACAGCCGTTTGCTTGGTACCATTTTATCCCCTTTTTTCCTTTTAACCCCAAAAAGTACGAATTTTGAAAACTCCATGTATTTTACTTGTCTATGCAATCGAATGTATACACCGAATTTCATTCTTCTAGGTACAGCCGTTTGCTTGGTACCATGTTTATACCTCTATTCCCATTTTACCCCTTAAAAGTACGAATTTGAAAAAAATAATTTTATATTATGTATCTACTCAATTAGAGTGTTAGTGTGAGTGTTAGAGTGTACATTACACACTGACTTTCGTGTTTCTAGCTGTTGTCGTTTAATATGTACCATTTTTATCCCTTTTTTGCCCCATTTCACCCCCTACAAATAAGAATCACTTTATGGTGCACGTTTTTGCTACAAGGGGAATGCGCATACCAAAAATCAAGCACATATAAACAGACATATTCAAAAATCATGCTTAAATACGCTAAAATATTAGGGATTATTATGGACATGTTTAGTCCTTGTGAGGGAAAAATTTTTCCCTTTGGACCGATTTTGCCCCGTTTCAATCCCAACCGATCTACGACTATAAGACGCATTTATGGAAAATATGAACGTTCTAGCTCCTTTCATTTAGATGCTAGCGTGCTTTCAACAGACATGGCTAGATCGTCTTAGAATTTTATGACGATCAAGAATATATATACTTTCTAGGGTCTCAGGTCGATATTTCAAGGTGTTACAAACGGAATGACAAAATTAGTATACCCCCATCCTGGAGGTGGAGGGTATAAACATTTATTATTAAAACATCACCAAATAATTTTTTTTTTTTGCAATGGGCCAAAATGTTCCTCAAGCTAATTCAGACGTTAGAATTCAACCAAGTATGAGTATGTACGGGTCAACATTTTGTGGAATTACCCTATAATGAATAATTTCCCCATTTTTTACTGTTTCAAGAAAAACCCGAAATCCGGTTCGACCGGGTTTTTCATAAAAGGAAAACACGGTTTTTTGATCACTCTATAGAGCAAGGAAAACAAAAATACAAATTGGTTATTTTTGCAAAATTTTCAATTTTGCGGGAGATATGATTTGTATGCATAAAATATTTGTTTTGTAATTTTTTCCGATCTATCGAACGGATCCGGCTGATTTCAGAATGCAGAATCAATGTCGCTTATAACATATATGAAATCCGTTGCGAAAAAGCTGCGATTGTTGCAAAATCCAAAATTCGCGGTTGCAATTGCATTTATTTCAAATTTTCTATTTGAGTTTCTGAAACAATTCTATCCAAATATTGCCTATTTAGTCAGCAATCATATTTCGGTATTCTCGATATGATAGACTCGACACTTTTGGCTCCACTGTAACCATAAATTCGCTAACATTTCGCCGGCACTTTTCCGCAAACTCCTTTGACGATATTGTTACCGAGGTTGTCGTTGTTGTTGTTTTGTCATAAATTTCGCGTTTATTTACTTTGTTGTGCTCGTCTGTTGTTGTTTTTCGGCATTTGCAGCGACATTTTATGAATTATTTGTCTACAAACGTTACAACCCTTTAACGATGCCTCCTTTCCGTTCGCTTCCCATCCAAACAAACTGCGCGGTAGCTACTTCCAACCAAAAATGTGAACGTGGCTTCTTACTTACAAGTGAAGGGAATGGGGAAAAAATCTTGTGTAAAATTTTAATAACCTAAAAAAGTTATTAAAATACACAAAACTGTGTAGAGGGCTCCTCCACAACACTGGCCAACATTTAAGAACGCAGAGTGTGTATGTGTGTGTGGGAGGCTGTATGTAGCATAATGTCTAATATCCGTTTATTTGTTAAAGGCCCAAGGCGTCGCAAAGCCATTATTAAGTCAAAAACACTGTTGCTCAGCAACACACGCTTTATTAAAGGTCACACACACTTAGGCACAGGCACGGGATGCAGGACGGCACGCACACTCACTCACCCACCCATCTACACACACAGTCAGGACCACGCAGCAAAAAGTCGCGCATTTTGTGAAACAAATGAGGTGTAACAACACACCAAACGACAACAAAGGAACTTTCAATGTGGCTTTTTGTACTTCACTCTCAGCCTGACTGTGGCAGGCGGCACAGTGTTTGGAAGCCAGTGAAGATTTCAAATTGCTCAACATTAGTTAAATCACTTTTATGTTGTGGATAGTTGTGGGTATAAAGAAGTCAATATTCCATTTAATTATGGGATCGAAATGGTCTCGAAATTATCACTTTCTGATTCGACTAAGCTAAGCTATGTCCGTATTTTGAATCTCTGAATATCGGGAAATATATTTGCCGGAAACCTATCCATAGAAGCAGGTGCTCGACCTTACAGAGATATTGGAAATGAATGTGGGCTTCCAGTATTTCAATATTTCCAGGTGGAAGTATTACAGATCTTTAGCACTGTGTTTGTGTTCCATTCAAAACAAGGGCCACATAGGCCAACCATAAAGACAAATTTAGCTTCAATTCAAGCCCAGTTGAAGTTGAAGAAAGGTAAGCTCTGAAAGTCTAGCTCATAATCTATAAACTCTTCTGAAATTTTCATTATAAAAGATCAGCTACGAAATCCTGACTCGTCACCTATATACTTTTCATAAACGTCCCTCCAACTTGTTCAGTCAATTTGTTGAAAAATATTTTTTAAACTTTATTTTTCTTTTGGAAATACTGTGCCACTTACCATGGAATATCAACCATTCCTGTTCCACGTTTATACGACACTTGGTGTGAATGCTGTTTAGTACTCTAACATGTTTTCAACAACACGACACAAATGTGGCAAACCATACCGTGTTGCAACACACTCCCACAAAGGCTTTTCGTCCTGCTGCTACTGCTGCTGCTGTCTTCCTTCATTGGCGTTGCCATTTTGCACACGTTTGAGTTTTTGACATTAAGGGTCACGTTGCACGGTTAACACAGCAAAAAAGGAAACAACAAATATGAATATGGAGTAGACTCCATTTATGCCATTCTTAAAAAGATGGAACATCATCAACCAAAGTTACTGGCATTTTACAGCAAAAGTCAGTGGAGTCTTGCCTGACGGTTTTGGAGTGTTCCTTTTGCCATTAACGGAGGGGGTTTTTATAGTTCGCACACAAAACTTTATGAGTTCAGAGTTTATGTTTATGAGTTTGGAAATTCATTTACGCTCGTATTTGTCACTACTGTCACTTGCAATGGCAAGCTTTGTCAAAAGTCTAAAAAAGTGGTATAAATTTCGGCTGAATAGATAGAGGAGTAGTAGTAGGACGTTAAAGGAGAGCCACGTCTTGTCATATATGATACCTGTT
Organism: Polietes domitor; assembly: GCA_947397865.1. NCBI lineage: Eukaryota > Metazoa > Arthropoda > Insecta > Diptera > Muscidae > Polietes > Polietes domitor. The sequence continues at coordinate 21,847,612 of OX377620.1, read as the reverse complement.
GTTAAGTTAAGTTTATGGTTGTGAATTTTTATTTTAGAGTTATCAAATACAAACAGCGGTATGAAAGTTTCCTCATGAAGCCATAAGTCAAAGAACTAACATAACAAAATCGGCAAGTAATTGTAGAATGAAGTTTCTCCAAGATTTCTATTGGACTTGTTATCTATTCTAAATATCTATTCTAAATATAAATCTAAAATAGTAATTTGGAAACCTCCTATTAGATAGCACTCACACACAGTCAAAGTAATGTGTTTGTCGCACTTTTTTAGCTGAACTCCTTCGTATGTATAATTTTTATCATTTTCTATCAAGTTTTAAACAAAAAATTGCCACCATTTATATCCTCGATCTCATGTTTCTAGATGCAGCCAGCTACTTTATGACTTTTTGCACCTCTTTCCCAAAAAGTACACATTTTGAAAAACCACTATAGGTAACATGTGTTTTTGCTTCCCCCTAAAAATATGTATTTTATTTGGTAACACATTTATTTCTTGTCGGGACGTATCGTTGTATTAAGTATAAATTTTGAAATATCCATTTATGTTCCGCGTTTACGAATTAAAGGACTTCTACCTTGTCAAACACTCCAAATTTCGCAACTGTAGCTGCACCGTTCATAAGTACAAATTTCGAAAAACTCATTTAGATTAGCGCTTCTAAATTGTCAGAGAAACTTACACACCACTTTTCACGACTATAGCTCCAATACTTTAGTTGGTACTACTTTTATCCGTTGCCAGAGGAATTTACAATCCAAATTTTCCCGATTGTAGCTACAATACTTTAGTTGGTACAATTTTTATCGCTTTTTGTCCCACTCACCCCTAATAAGTAAACATTTCGAAAAATCCATTTAGATTTGCGCTACTACGTTCTCAGTGGAATTTACATACCAAATTTCACGACTACAGCTGCAATACTGAAATTAGTACAACTTGTATCCCTTTTTGCACCCCTTGAAAGTAAAAATTTTGAAAAATCCAATTTTACTTCGCTTTTATATGGTCAGAGGAATTTACATACCAAATTTCACGATTCTAGGTGTTATACTTTAGAAGGTACCATTTTTATCCCTTTTTGTCTCTCACGCCCCTAAAAGTACAAATTTCGAAAATCTAGTTTTACTTCGCTTTTATTTGGTCAGAGGAATTTACATACCAAATTTCACGATTCTAGGTGTAATACTTTAGTTGGTACCATTTTTATCCCGCACGCCCCTTAAAAGTACAAATTTGGAAAAATCCAATTTCACTTCGCTTTTGTATGGTCAGAGGAATTTACATACCAAATTTCACGATTCTAGGTGTAGTACTTTAGTTGGTACCATTTTTATCCCTTTTTGTCCCGCACGCCCCTTAAAAGTACAAATTTCGAAAAATCCATTTATATTGCAAGTATACGTTGTCAGAGAAATGTAAATACCGATTTTCACGATTCTAGCTGCAATTCTTAAATTGGTACCATTTTTATCCCTTTTTGTCTCTTTCCTCCCTTAAAAGTATAAATTTCGAAAAATCCCTATTTGTAGCTCTTCTGCATGGTTTATCCCTTTTTGTCCCATTTTACCCCCTAAAAGTACGAATTTCGTAAAACCATTTCTTAGTCGACGTCTACGTCGTATTTGGGAACTACCCTGAAAATGTCATCACCCTGGCTTCAGCCGTTTGGTCTGGGGGCTGGTCAATGATAAGTCAGTCAGTCAGTAACGCAACTCTTTTATATATATAGATTATTAAAGAAATATGCATAGGAAACTTTGTAGACATCCAAGCTGCCCTTTTGTCAACCATATAACGAGAACACGAGAGAATTTGGAGAGAATGAAATCTAAGTTAATTACTCTCGCTATGTAGACGGTCGCAACCTCCATTTGATCTATAAAAAGTGGTATCTTTTCAGTGCAAAAACTCAGATACATGTGAAATATCCAGATAAACCTGGTCTGAATATAACAGCAAAGTATCAGATTCTTCCTCAGCCACAATGTAAAGGACGTATCTGGAGGGCTTTCGGGTAATTGCGCAGTGGTTCCACATCGTCTTATCGGCCATATCAAATGCTTTCTGAGTAAGAAGCAAACATACAGGTTTTAAAAATGTCTATTTGAACTTCTAATTCAAAGTTCGGGTGTTTTATTGAAAATCGCTACGTGGTCTTCTGTAGGAGGCCGTCACGTGCCACATATCATGATAAAGGTATTAGACTACCATGTAATAAATGGCACCTTGCAATTTCTAAATAAAATTGCATTCTGAAAGTTCTTGAGCCAGGAAAATATCTTACTTCAAATCAAATATTGATTACAGACCGAAATAATTAATAATTTTATAGTCTGTGCTTTGCCATTTGAGAATTTTGTAAATATTTGATTTGAACTGGGATATTGTCCTGGCTCAAGACCATTTTGCATCTATATTTAATAGAATGCAAATTTATTTACAAATGACATGGTGACATTTATTACTTGGATGCAGACTACCACGATCATGATTTCGACCATGTCAAAAGACTTTTCAAGTGGCTTCGCAGCGACTTTTCAACATCAAACCCGGCCTCTATAAGGAGATGATTCTCACAAACGAACGAGAAGCACAACTCACTTCCCGAATTTGCGTTTAAAAAATCGCACCAAGTAATAGAGTACACATGCCATCTTACAAGCATCTCATTGAGATGCATATGTAAGTATGAGTATATGCAGGTATAGTTACCCAGCAATATTTATGCCGTGCCAACTCTCATTTGTTTTAGTTTTTTAAATTTTGTAAATATTTTTCTTTTTTGCATTAGAAATTCTAATTTATGAAGAGGGCCTACCGGTCCCCCGGTATTCTCGATCAGACAAATTCAGGGAGGGTACTATTTGCATCATACATAATTTAGTCTTCTCTACGAAAAATTAAATATATTTGCACCGGCAGGAAGAAAAAAAAAACAAAAATTGGTGTCACTTTAAAAAATAAAATGGGAACTTTCTTGGAAGTTTTGTTTTTAGAAGTGTGCAGTTGTATGTATGGGGTCGCACGAATTAAAGATAATTTGAAAGCGATTTTAATAAAGTTTTTAAATTGTTTTTGAAACGCATTTCAACTCCAGTTGAGTTTTTATATACTCTCTGTGTTAAAACTATTTACATTTTAATTGTTCGCTTTTTTATATATAAAATATATGTACATTAAAATCTATTTTAATGAAAGGTTGAAATGAGATTTGATATTTTGGAAATTATAAATGTATCTGCATTTCTTTGTTGTGATTTTATGGACACGTACTACGTGATTGAAAATGATGTTCTTATAAAAAAAATTCAAAACTGATTTGAATAAAAAGACACCTAACTCTAAAAATATGTGCATTTAAATTTCCTTCAATTGAAATTTTGCACATCTCTTCTTACGAAAACCGAATTCCATTTGGCTGGTACCATTATTACCCCCTCAAGAGTACGACTATCTAAAATCTCTTTATTTGACGTTTCTATCCAATTAGAATCTCATCATTCTAGCTGAAGTCGTTTAGTTAGTACTATTTTTATCTCTCTGTACCATTGTATCCCTTGAAAAATCCGTTTATTTTCCGTGTCTACGCAGCCAGAGGAATGTTTGCATTAATCGGTGAATAAATTTGAAATTTTATTATGTGGACAGAACATTTATTGGGCATTTTCGAGTTTAAGGCAAAAAATAAAACAACACATAAACTTATAGTATACTCAGAATTTCATGACTCTAGCTGCGGTCAATTGGTTGGTACTATTTGTACCCCCTTTTTCATGTTAACCCCAAGAAGTACGAATATCGATTTAAGTGTCTACGCAATCAGAGGAATGTATACACCGAATTTCATTATTCTAGGTGTAGCCGTTTGGTTGGTGCCATTTTTATCCCTCTGTACCCATTGTATCCCTTGAAAGTACGAATGTGGAAAAAAACCTTTTAATTTTCCATGTCTACGTAGTCAAAGGATTGTATACTCTGAATTTCATGACTCTTGCAGCGGTCATTTGGTTGGTACAATTTTTATCCCCTTTTTTATTTTAACCCCAAAAAGTACGAATTTCGAAAAATCAGTTTATTTTCCGTGTCTACATACTCAGAGGAATGTATACTCCGAATTTCATGACTCTAGCTGCGGTCATTAGATTGGTACTATTTTTATCCCCTTTTTTCATTTTAACCCCAAAAAGTACGAATTTTGAAAAATCCGTGTATTTTACTTATCTATGCAATCAGAGGAATGTATACACAGAATTTCATTATTCTAGGTACAACCGTTTGGTTGGTACCATTTTTATCCCTCTATTCCTATTTTACCCCTTAAAAGTACGAATTTGGAAAAAATACTTTTATATTATGTATCTACTCAATTAGAGGAATGTACACACCAAATTTCGTGTTTCTAGCTGTTGTCGTTTAATATGTACCATTTTTATCCCTTTTTTGTCCCATAATAAGTATCACTTTGTGGTGCACGCTTTTGCTATAAGGGGAATGCGCATACCAAATATCAAGCAAATATAAACATATATAGTCAAAAAACATGCTTAAATACGCTAAAATATTAGGGATTTTATGGGTATTTTTAGCCTTTGTGAGGGAACAATTTTTCCCTTTGGGCCGATTTTGCCCCATTTCAATGCCAACCGATCTACGACTATAAGACGCATTTATGGAAAATTTGAACGTTCTAGCTCCTTTCGTTTAGATGCTAGCGTGCTTTCAACAGACGGACGGACATGGCTAGATCGTCTTAGAATTTTATGACGATCAAGAATATATATACTTCATAGGGTCTCAGGTCGATATTTCAAGGTGTTACAAACGGAATGACAAAATTAGTATACCCCCATCCTGGAGGTGGAGGGTATTAAAATTACGAAATATAATGATGCCAATTGTTGACCTGTTTGATTTTAATTTTCTGTATTATTGCCCGACTAAAAGTAACAAATAAATTAAAAAAATATATTGTTTGCATATTATTTTAATTATTAAAAAAAAAAACAAAACAAAACGATTCTTCCATTTTCACAAGATTTTGTAAAATGTTGGTACCATCTTGTTTTAAAATATTTGAACCTAAATACAGAAAATTACGAAATTCAAACCAATTTCCGCGGATCTTTTTTGAAGGTAGACAAAATCCAAGTCAATTTTTATAACAGTTTTCTATTGCCTATTCGATTTAGTTAGAGCCATTGTACCATTGATTAAATCGATATGAAGCGATCACACAAATGTTGGCTTTTCTATCCGATTTTGATGAAAATTTCCAAATATGGTCTTTTTTATTTGCCACACATTTCATCAAATTTCACATTCAAAAATTTACGGAAAACATCTTCGATTTTTGTTAAATAAATTTTATTAACAGTTTATAGTGTCGTGTGTCATGATGGTGTTCCTGGTACTTACTCTACAACAATTATAAACGTGATTGCAGTCGAATAATTGTAGATGTTCCCGACTAAAATTAATTCTTGGTTTGTCCAATGTGTTGTCCCAAAATATTTCAATTTTATCGTATCACACAATCTCTACACATCTTTGTCTATTGTTTAAACTTTTTCTACACCATTTCCAAGTGTACTTCAGCAAGTACCATTTGCAATTCAGAGTTCATCAACTGTTATTCAGAAATTCAATTTGAAATTCAGAACTTATAACTAGATATTTCAGATGTATATCAATTGATATGTTCTGAATTTCAAGTGAAATTTCAAAATTTCCATTCTGAACTACATTTAGAAATGGAGGTCTCAATTTTCATTTCCTAACATTCCTTTACTTGAACTTCCTAGTATCCGCATTGAATATTTTGACGTGTGACAAAATGAATATAAATACAACCGATTCTACGAATGAGGGAATACAAATTGTCTATGATGACTGCATGTTCACAGTGTCGAGGGAGAGTTCTGCTCCTTCCTGTCATATTGTTTTCTGAAAGTCTTCTTCGGAAATTACATTCGATTGTTCTGTTCTCTGGAGAGATTCTTTAACAAAGTGATGATAATTTGTTTTTTTTTTGTCCTAGCACTTTAGTGGAGACAAAGTGTATGCGAGTGCTAGGAAGCGAAACAATTATCATGTCGCTAAAAGGATCCGGGAACTTTAGCAATGTGTTGACACTAGGCATTTTAAGCAAACAACAGGAATCATTTCCACTATGTGTGACTTTTTGTGGATTCCTGTTTTGCAAAACAAACAGAGCAAAAAAGGCAATGGCGACAGATTTATATGTCTGCTCCTGTCCTTCTCGCCGCCACACTTAGAAAGTAAGGATACTAACGATATCTTAAAGGAGTAACATCTAGCGAAGCACATACAACCAACCAACACTCCGACAGTAGTCCTGTGCTGTAGTCCCATTAAGTCTTATGAGTTTTCGTTGTCTTCATCCTTGTTGATGTTGTTGTTGCTGCTGTTGTTTTCGGTTGGTGTTGTCGTCGCTTTGGTGTGCATAATTAAAAAAGTTTCATTACAATTTTGTTGGTTTTCTTGGTTCGCTGCAAATTGTCTTTGGGCGAATGTATCCTTTGTGTGCGAGTGACTGTGTGTGTGTTCGGTTTGGGGGAGGGCTATCTTCACGGTGCTCCCGCCGCGTACATTTGAATGTTTGTTTGGAGATTAACGCAAATGTTTTCCATCTTAAGAATGTTCTTCGGGATTTCGGTGTCTACATTCTGTCTGTCTGTTTTACTGTTAATGAGTGGGCGGTTAGGGGGTTGTGGAGTTGTTTGGTGTGTTGAGTCTTGTTAAATGAGATCTATGGTTCGTTTAATTTAATATTTGTTTAAAGTTTGTTCTTAATGAAATATAATTTTGGAATTTGCGATTTTAAATTTGGAAAAATTAAAATAAAAAATAATAATAAATGATTTAACCAAAGAACAGCTAAAGCAACAAAATGAACTTAGATCAATTTTTGAAATCTATAATTGAGTTTTTATCGATTAACATCTGTTTGGAAAATATATTCTTCACTAGATGGCAGCATCAGAATCATCTTCGTTAACAATTTAATAACTATTGATATGCATGAAAATGTATTTAAATAATGTTTAACAAGATTTTTTTCCAACGAAGTTTACGAAAAAACAAAACTTCTTAAAGTTCTTTTAATTCGAAATAGTTGTTGTAATGGTTATTCCTTGATCAGGAACTGTACAATTTTAAATTTATTTAAAATTTATTTTAAATTTCTGGGTGACTATATTTATAAAAGCCTGTCAGTGGATTATTCTGTCATCGAGGTACTTAGATCCAATCACAATCAGTCCTTAACCATTTTAAACTCTTGAAATGTATTTAAGAAGTAGACTTTGCCAACAAAAGTTAAGGATATAAATGAAGTTATAGTTAAAAATGTGTTTCGATCCTCTTTGAATGTCACTCCAATAATAGTATTTTTTGCTTTGATAGAATCACAATACCACAATCATCACACAATGTTAAATATATTTTTTGGACTACTCATTCTTGCCTTTTAATTTCATAATATATTCACTTTTTTTATTTTTTATATTTAATTTTAATTAATTTTTGAACGTGCTTTAGATCCGAAATTATGACATTTTTGGACCGCAATCTTCATGTACCATTCAGACTTGTCGTGGCAACACGACAAGTCTAATTTTCTCCAGTACATTTTTTTTCATAGCTGAGAGTGCTGTCATAAACAAAATATTTGCAAATTTAAAAAAATTAATTTCTGCAAAAAAAAATGTTTGGGATCAGTGTGCAGTGTTATCAGTTCAATCGATCTGCAACTAGTGAATGGTAATCGAGGACAAGAATCGATTCTCGATTCCCGATCAACTATTTTTAAATCCGATTCTTAGAATCGAAGAATCGGACCTGAGAATCGATTCTTAATCGGAATCGGTAGAAATGTTTAACCATAAATCTCGAGAGGTATAATTTTAACTAACTAGTACAGAAAATGCCCACAATAACAAAGTTAGGGTACTTAAGAACGATATACACGCTGTCCAAATGTTTTGATAGCCTCTCCCTACAAGCGAGAGTGGACTTTAATTTTATTTAAATTTGCATAAAAATATCTCCAATCCATGGTGGAGGGTATATAAGAATCGCCATGGCAGAACTTTACGCCTTTTTAATTGTTTTACACTAAGGTGCTCTTCCTTAATCGACTATTCTGAATAATATATAATATATAAAACGTTTATAGATTTTTTCCGATCTATTGAATGATACCATCGCAAAAATATCTAATTTAATGTTCACCTTTACTTTTAGGAATTAAAAATAAATTTAACATTTCGAAAACTGCGGACACTTTTATTTTTTTAATATTTTTAGAAGAAAGTTGTCTATAAGTATATCAAATTTCAAACTATTGCTTTTCTTCGTTTTTGAGATATTGAATTTTAAAGTTAGTTTCTCATTTTTTTAGCCTAGACTATGTTTTGACATTTGTCACTTATTTTGAGGTCTTTTAAGTACTGATGAATTCGATCAAGTTTTGTGTAATATTTCATCAAAACTAACACTTTCTAATTAACACTAACATGAAAACAACTATAAAAAGTTGTTCTAATGATAGTTTCATTAGTCAAATGCGATTTTAGTGACGACCGATGTGGTATGAATATATCAGATTTTCTCGAAGATCTTGATGTTAAAATGTAAATGATATCCAAAAGTTCAGGAAATTGTATTGTTGGTAGTGTGCAATGATAAAGAAAAAATCAACTGCATTATGGCGCATGAATGCTGTGTTCGGCACCCGGGTAATCTATATATATAAAAGAGTTTCGTGATTGAGTGACTGGCTGATCACTCCCCAGACCAAACGGCTAGATCTAGAGTCATGAAATTTGGTATGTACATTTCACTTACAGTGTAAAGGTGTGATAAGACGGTACTTTTCGGAATTCTTCCTTTTAAGGAGTAAAATAGGGCAAAAAGGGATAGAAATGGTACCACCGCAATGACTAAACGGCTGGGCCTAGAATCTTGAAATTTTGGCATTCCTCTTGCGGCATGAAGGCACATTTCTACAGTGTAGAGAAGGATTTTTACGTAATTCGTACTTTTAAGGGGCAAAATTGGGTTGAAAGGGTAAAAATGGTACCACCTCAATGACCAAACCGTTGGAATCTGGTATGTAAATTCCTCTTTTAGCTTCAACGCGCCCAGGAAATATTTTTTTAAATTCGTACTTCGTGAAATCGGCTAAAAAGCGATAAAAATGGTACCAATAAAGCGGATGGAGCTGGAATCATAAAATTTGATGTGTACATTCCTCAAAATGCTTAGAAACGCAAAATGGACGAATTTTTCAAAATTCGTACTTTTAATGGGTAAACGGGAAAAATGGGATGAAAAAGGTACCATCAACACGGCTGACGCTAGTGGCCTTCATAGCTTAGTGGAAGTGTGTACGTCTTGCAATCTGAAGGTGCTGGGTTCGATTCCCGGCCGGCGCACTGGTAAAATTCAACATCAAAAAATTTTCACTTTTCATCATAAAATAAGAGTTTCTGCAGCCAATTTTCTCATCCGAACACTTTTTCACATACAAATTGTCATTTCGATTGCTTCAAGGTCCAGGGAAGAAACTAATAGCCATTAGCGATACATAGCATGGCTGTTAACATAAAATGCAGCGCCTCTAATGGAGGATAGTGGTACAACTCGATTAACATCCCATTCCCTTAACATTAACATGAACCTTGAATAAGATGCAAATAACAGCCAGACTACATGAGAACGATGATGAAGAAAGGTTCCCGCGATAATCGGACACATGCTGGAACGAAGTCTAGTACAATTCAGACTTAAGGATTATCACCTCAGCTCCCTCTAAAGCTGCTACAACAACAACGCTATGATCATGAAATTCGGCGTGTATATTCGACTTACAGTGTAGATGCGAGATAAGAAGGCATTTTTCGAAATTTGTACTTTTAAGGGATTTAAATGGATAAAGATTGTACCAATGAACTTTTGCAATGTTCGTTCTTTTTGGGATTGAAATTGGGTAAAAAGTGAAATAGTGGTACCAATTATTCAGGGAATTTTTAAGAATAATGAGGAAAAGATGGATATAAATGATATCAACAACTCGGCCATAAAAGGATTTTTCAAAATTTAAAAAAATATATAAAAAATTGTTTTTTTTTTCTCTTTATAAGTTCAGATTTCAAGTCATGCACCAGTATAGTTATATGTAATTGATTTAATTTTACCTTAGATAGAAACTACAAAAGGTGCGCCAAAAGCTTACATATTTTGTAGGTTTAAAGTGATTTTAAATCTCGAATTGCAACTCATTTTTACTATCCGTGTGGAAATTATATCAGTTTTATTTTGATCATTCATCTCCGAATTTAAACTAATTCTGGGAAATATAATACTGTTCAGAGTTTGAATAAATTCCTTAACTCCATTCGAGTGTTATCGTGTACACCTGTCAGCCAGACAGAAAGAAAGAGATTTAGGAGATACTTAGAGATTTAGGACTCCTTCGATGCGTTACATTGGAATCGAGAATTTGGTGTGAATATACCTCTGAATATGTAGTTGCGCCACATTAAGCGATTTTTTCAAATTTTGTGAGTGGATATCCTTACACCGCGTTCGAAGTAGCGGCTATTTGCTAGTGTCCATCTTCAGCTCAGGCTTCAGTTGTACAGCAAGTAGATCTGTTCTGTTGCGACCATCTATAGTTCGCATTCATATCATCCGATTTGGATCAGAGGAATTGAGATTTCATCGAACGGCGGCGCTCTCCTTTGGCGGTGATAGCAATGCCTTTGAGGTCACATGCTCAAAATCCAACTCCAACAGAGATGCACTGCCGCTAGGATGATTTTGTGCTGATTGATATCCCCTCAAATCAAACAATTTGTGGGGTGTAGCCGTTAAACAAAAAATGGAACACGACGCTGAAAATGATTTATATTTAATTATAATATTTTTTTATTTTTTATAAAATTTAATCATTTGCTTGCCTTCCTCGACACTGTAGTTTTTCATGGTTATTTGTCGCTATTGTCTTAATAAAAAAGATAGTTAAATTAATAAGACAACAAAAACGCCATGAACTGACAAAATCTTCGCCCCCTTGTGGTAACCCCTTTTGTATAAACTGTCAGATTTGTAGTTACCCCCTTGCTTTGCAATAAGCATGCAGCAACTTTATTAGCTAATATCAATTTAAGCAATTTCTATGCATAAAGTTATGAAATTCTTTAGTCACACTTTTCATATTTCCGCTGCAATCATACACTGACACACATACATACATTTAACATTCGAGCACATAGCGCGAATAACTACCACGCGAGTGCTGAATGCAGCAGTGGCACCATTCGTAGACGTGTTGCGCAATATAATCAAAGGATGCTTTGGCTATAAATTTCGCACAATCATGCCAGGACTCTGCCGTTCCCCATTCCCATTCCGTGATTTCATAATGCCACAAATATAAAAGGGAAAACACATATCACAAAATACACACACACACATATATACATATGCACATATGAATGAATGAGGTATGTGTGTGTGCATGTGCCAATGTGCAGAAATTTCATTTTTATATCTTCATTTGAAAATGAAAATTTTGAATTTTATATGAGTCCTGTGTTCCCCGAGATGATGGTTGCCTGCCATAGACTTCGACACCGAACACCCCACCAATAGATGTGATTGTATTCTTCCCCCTCCCTACACTACCCAACTATGAGTGTGTGCGTGCCAGGATACGCGTGTTCTGCCTGAAGAATGGATACATTCATTTAGCCATATATGCCAATTACCATCCCAGCGTTTATGTGTGGGTGTGGGTGTGTGTGTGTGCTAACATCCAACCGGGAGTTTATCATAAAATCGTGTTTTAGTTTGGCATATTGCTGCTCCCTTTGAAATGCTCCGATTGCTGGCTGGATGGCTGCCTGGCGATGCTGCTCCCCACCAATATTTTTGTTTCGCAGTTTATTTGTGCATTTTTAAATTTGTTTGTGGTCTGGGTAGTGAAAAAGATTGCAAATATTTTATAGTGTCTATAAATCCACACCGGAGCTGTTCTGCTCTGCTCTGCCGTGCTGTGCTGTGCGGTGTTCGTGAGAAATAGAAAATCCATAAATTCATAAAATAATTGCAAAGAGCGAACGAAACGGAATGCCCATTCATATATTTGGTAAGCGTAACGAGGAAGGTATGATGATGTTAATTGTTGGAAAAATTGTGAATTTGAGTTTTTTTTTATTGGAAGATTTATTTAATTTGCTGCAATATAACTGAGCTTGTTTGAATTGGCCAGATACAAGAAAGAAAGCGTAGTGTTCATAAACCAAAAGACTTTGCTGATAGTAATTGCTTTCTGTTTTTCAACAATGAACAGAACAGTGTTATTATTAGTATATGAAGGTAACGACAATGCGCTACACAATACTAGGTCATTTTCATTTCGTCCGCAGTTGCTGCTGGCGCTCTCAAGATGGTCTTGCCACATATTAATGGCAAATTTGGTTTGGTTTTATCATTTGAGCATAACTTGGATGATTACAGCGATGAAGCCCTATCCTTGCGAATAACGTATTTAATTTTCGTATTTCGCTCAGGGACGAAATTTGTGAAGGTCGTCTGAAATCAGTTGTTGTTCGCGAACTGATTTTGCAAGTGTGATTTAAGTTCAACATTTTAAAAACTTTGGGATTTTTATAAGAGTCATCTTAAAAAATTTCAAATTCTTGAATTATTTTAAAAAAATATTTTTGAGTTACCTCAACAAAAATATCATAAATCCTAAAATGGCTGAATTAAACCCAAACATTTGAAAACTACAGCCATTTCCTTCCAATTAATTGCAAATTAGAAAATAATTATTATTACTTACATCAGTAGATAAAATTCACTTTTTCGTTTTTAATTATTAAAATCTACAGATAAATCAAACGAAATTTTTGAAATATGTGAAAAATGTTCTCAATATAAAGCATTTCTCCAATAAAATAGCCAATTACATTGGGGAAAATATGCTCCCAAATTTGAGACTTTATATTTTTTATGTTGGTCACGACTACGTCTGACTGAGGTGGTCCATTCGGTAGGTCCAATTTGGGCGACCTATTTGAACATATCGACTGGAGAGCATATTCACTGAAAATAACACTCAAATTTGAGTTGGCTGGCTTCAATCTTGCACATGTTGAATTTTGTGCGCTTTAAGGCCGAGAACCTTACGTAGAATACACCAAGATATCGAATACAACATCTTGATGTACTCTAAGCAGCTGAGAACGACGTCGAATCGATTCGCAACGGCCTTCGCATACACTCTCAGCTACAGCTGCTGTATTATCTTCGCTTCTTCGTAATACAGCTGCGTTATTTGAAGATGCTGTTGTGGTGTGAGTCTTTCCATGATGGCTTGCCAAACTGATCCACTCGATACATACCTTGTCTGATTAATTTTGCCCATTTTAGTAATTGTGGGATTTTTAAATGAGATACCTCTAGGGTATACAAGCAATTAATTTTTATTCGATTAATCGAATATTTAATATTAAATATTTGTTGGAATAATCAGAAATGTCCGATTTTCGAATAACGAATAATTCGATTAACCCGTACCAAATAATCGAATATTATATTTTCGGAGCGAATTATCAGTTTGGAAAGTATAAATAATTGCACAAAATGATTTTGCTTTATATTTTTATTTTTTATGCTTTGACTTGCTTACTTGCGACTTAAAATACAATCAATGAAAGAAGAGTAAAGGTTTTAAATAATAACTCAATTCAGGTATTTTCATATGGTAATGGATTTTGTACATATTCAACAAAAGCGGAAACTAAAGGGTTTGCTAGCTCATTATACAAAAGGAGTTGAAAACGTCCGAACTGAACGAAACAATAAAAAGAGCACACAATCCAGCGAAAAAACGAAAAGTAGAATCGAATGACAAGATGATTTTTTATGTTTAGATAAATCGAAAAAAAAAGACTCAAAAGCTTAATTACACGCTCTCCTTTCTATTGCTCTGTTTTTCGAAATCGAACTTTATTTAAACAAAGGTAAGGAGTCGCCTTATATCCAATAGCTTTTTCAAAAAAAAAAAAAAAACGATGAAACTTGATTATGTGTAATATATTCCTATCAAAATTTAAATAATTTACAGGAAATTTTATTGGATTAATCGATTAGGAGCTGTCGACTTTATTCGGTTAAGTAGAAATATTGTATTTTCGAATGAACGATTAATCAAATAATCCAAAAGTACGAACAATTGGATACCCTATTTTAATTTTTTTTTTTCAATTTAAAATTTTATTCATCCAGACATCACATACATATAATACTTAATACATAAATACATTTTTTGACATTTTATCTGTAGGATATTGCAACAAATGAGATCATTATTTTATATATTTTTACATCGTTTTTATGTTATTTTTTATTTGAATTCAAAAGGTGGGATGTTGAATAGGTGAAAAATATATATGCTTATAGTGCGAGTATTTAGGAATAATCGTCTATACGGCATATATTTACCTTCGGTGATTTGCATAACACATTTAAGATGGTTCTCTACATTCTCTTATAGTGACATAATTAGAATATTCTATCTTAGTAAAATAATTATTGTTGGTTCTTGTGATGAAATCAGAAAACAACTCGTAGCTGGTTTAATTATGATATAAAGTTGTTGAGTATCTCCAAGGTTTATTTTGAATCATTTTAAGGCATTTGTTTTGGAAGACTTGCAGTTTTTTTATGTGGCACTTGGCCGCTTTGTACCATACTGGACACGCGTAAGACATAATGGGTCTAATAACACTTTTGAATATAAAGTTTTAATTTTTTAGGATTAGTGATGATCTTCGATTTAACAAAGGCCACAGGGCTCTAAAGGCTTTTATAGCTTTTGTGCATGTTGATTCAATATATTTTTGAAAAAGGAGTTTTTTATCAAGTAGAACACCGAGGTATCTAACTTGGTTTTGAATGCATATGGAGTTGTTTTCGAATTTTAGCAATCTTATCGGTAGCCTCTTAGGTGATTTGTTGAACGGGAAGAGTTGAGTTTTATCGTTCTTGATTTTAATCTTCCATTTTCTGAAAAAATTGTTGCATTCTATGAGGCTTTTCTTGATAAGTGCACTTGTCAGTTTACTAGAGGTTATCAATGCAGTATCGTCAGCGTATAATGCAATATTAGTTTCTCTATTTGGCTTGAAGTCTGAGGTAAGAATAGAGTATAACAGAGGGGATAATACTGAACCTTGGGGTAGACCTGCTGGTATAGTGTTCGGAGTGGAAGACGTAGAATTTACACAATCTGTAAATGTTCTGCTCTCAAGAAAATCACCAATTATCTTGCAGAGATATTTCGGAAAATTTGTCTTTATAAGTTTATACAATAGACCATTGTGCCATACAGTATCAAAGGCTTTTTCGATATCCAATAGTAGGATTCCGGTTAATTTCCTATGCTGTTTATTGGCCTTAATTTTGGTATTTGGTGTTCAGTACTGTGCTCTATTCTAAACCCAAACTGTTCTCTTGGAATTATTATGAGCCTTTCGTACTATTTACCAAGTTTGCTTAGAAGACTTATGGGGCTGTAGCTGCTTGGGTCATTTCTAATTGGATACCCTAGATAGCTCGAATGTCCTCCAAACTTTCGATTACAATTTCTTTTTCCAACGTTGCCAGTTTTTTCGCGATCGAATCCCCAAATTATATTTTGGAATCCCCGACAAGTTATTTATCATATGTTATTTATTTCGCTTTATTTCTATATTATATCTTTTTTATATTTTGTTATTGTTAATTTATAGGAACAGAAGGCATTAAAACTTCTACATTTAATTGTAAGCCATTATACATTGGATGTGGGCTTCATACGTAGAGCCTATTGTACTCTGTAAACGAGATAGTAATTGTTTTTCCAAGTCCGTGGGCATGAGTGTAAGGGAGGTGAATTGTGAATTCTCGACAAATGCGTCAATGTCTGTACTGTGAGCGCTGAGAAATACAATTGGGATGAAATTTGTATGGGGACTATATTGAAATACATCCTGGCAGATAAAAATCAAGTCTATCAAGTTAATGGGTAGACCCGGATTGGCATTCTAAAATTCGGTATGACCCTAACTTATTACACCCTTCCGAACTATTTGGGTTTCAAGAATAGTCTAAATATATTATATTTTATGAAATTCGGCACAATTAAACTTAACAATATTAGACTTACAATAACATTAATAAAATTACATTAGTTGTACCTACTTTAATCGTTAATTAAAGAGTGATTTTTTTGAGGTTAGGATTTTCATGCATTAGTATTTGACAGATCACGTGGGATTTCAGACATGGTGTCAAAGAGAAAGATGCTCAGTATGCTTTGACATTTCATCATGAATCGTCTTACAAACGAACAACGCTTGCAAATTATTGAATTTTATTATCAAAATACGTGCTCTGTTAAGAAAGTTCATTGCGCGCTTCCATTTTATGGTCAGTTTAATCGACCCACTGAAGCGGCTATTCGGGCTATTGTGACTAAATTTCGCACCAAATTTACATTGTTGGACATTAAACCACCAACACGCTTACGTAGAGTGCGAACTGAAGAAAATATCGCAGCTGTATCGGCCAGTGTTAATGATGACCACCAATTTTCGATTCGTCGCCGTTCGCACCAATTGGGTCTCTGTTACTCAAAAACGTGGAAATGCCAAAATTGGACTAAGCGGATGGACCACCTAAGACGCAGCCGCGGTCAACATTTAAATGAAATTATCTTCAAAAAGTAAATGTCATGGACCAATCTAACGTTTCAAATAAAGAACCGATGAGATTTTGCAAATTTTATGCGTTTTTTTTTTAAAAATTTATCAAGCTCTTAAAAAATCACCCTTTATTTATATTTATTGCATTAAAATTAAAAAACAGACAAATTAACAAAATATAGAAACGTAACTGCCATGAACAGTTAAAGCCTACCATGCTTATGTCAAAATACCCTCTAGTGATTTTAACCGACCTCATCACCCTACCCTCCTACCTTATATACAATTCACAAATTAATATTAGCTTTGCAGCAATATAATCTCAATTATGACCAGACATGCACACATATATTGTATGTGTGTGTTAATTAGAACACTGTGAGTCGTTAATAATGTTTTTAATTTTTTAATTTGTTTTCCAGGCAAAAGTTTCACACTCAGCATTGTGATCTCCACGAACCCCATCCAGGTGGCCACTTATAGCAAAGCCATTAAGGTCACGGTGGATGGACCGAGGGAGCCACGCTCGAAAATACGCCATCCCGGCTTTCATCCATTCGCCTTTGGGCCTCAACGATTTGGCCCAGATCCTCTTATGGGCGGTTTACCGTTTAAATTACCCGGTAAGTAGACGTGGAAGAGAAAATCAAATGATGAAATGATATTATTTGCCGTAGTAACAGAGGGTAGCAGCAGCCGCATATGTAGAATCATCATCATCGGCGGAGAAGGTAGTGATGCACTATGGCCACCGCCGCCAAGGGATTTAAAAACATTTGCAATCATTTGTTATTGCGAGGAAACCGCCCTCCCACCCGCACTCATTCACTCACTCCGTTATTCATGGATACATCATCTGTTTGTATGTCCTTGTACACATCATTACGTTGAGAGGCTTTTGTGTGTTGTAATGTTTTTTGTTGCCCCTTGTTCCACATGCACATGGATTGTTTGAGTGATTCAGTCGTCGTCCTTACCAACATCATCGCCAGTCAGTAGTCCACCGCCAGCGTGCTGCTGTCTCTGTCTGTCTGTCTGGTATTATAGCATTTTATGATTGTCATGATTGAGCTTCTTTCATGCCAATCAATTTCAATCAAATCTGTTGACGTGTATCATGACAGGATTTACAGAATATTCTCTGTAATTCCCTTCTCCTCGCTTTGTGCCTCTCTCGTTACTTTCAGTCGTGATGTGGAAAATCAAAATTTCTTTTATTGCGGCTTTTGGCATTATCAACATTTTTTGATTGGTTGTTGTGTGCTGAGCGATTGTTGGTTGTTTTGTGTGAGAGATAGTTTAAATTGACGGTTTTGTAATGATTTGGTTAAGTGGCATGAAAAGTATATATGGTAATTCTTAAAAAAATAAATTTATATCTTCTTACACAGAAAAATTACACTAGTCTTCATAGATTTTGTCAAAAATTGCGTATTTAAACGGGTCGGTTTGTATCTTTTATACCCTTAAAATATCTCAAAATATTTCGGCTATATCCATTTGTAAAAATACAAACAAAATGACAAAATTGTAATTGCATTGAAGTTGTATTTTCATCTCGCTAATGTTAATACAAATATGACAAAGCACCAGGATCATTCTGGCTATCATACCTCGGCCACCTGAATCGAATGTCATATTTGAATTCAGCACACGAAACTGATTCCTGTTTATTAACTGACTTGCCCTGTCAGAAAATTCACTTGCCCACCTTAGGATGGAGTATATTCATGTTGTCATTCCGATTGCAACACCTTCAAATATTCATCGGAGTAAAGTATATATATTGTGGGCCGTGGTAAAATTCTAAGATGATCTACCCATGTCTTTCTATCTGTCTGTTCGATTGGGATAGAAAGAGGGCGAAATCGGCCCAGAGGAAAAATTTTCCGTAATAAGGGCTGAAAATACTCCCCTAATATTTATATAATCCAAGTATTTTTTTGACAACTTCTGCTCTATATGCACCAACAAATAAGAAACAGATTTAGAGGGTGAAATGGAACAGAGTGCGATATAAAAGGTAACAATGATTAAACAGCAGCTAGAAACATGAAATTCGGTGTGTACATCTCTATAATTGTTTAGACTAGTAAAATAGAGGGTTTTTCGAAAATCGTACTTTTATAGATGTAATTGGAAAAGAGGGATAAAATGGTATCAAACAAACCGCTGAAATTATGAAATTCGCGAAACATAAAGGTTATTTTCAAAATTTGTAACTTTAGGCGGAATAAGGGGTGAAAGGGGATACAAATTGTACCAAAAACGGCTGTAATTAAAATAGAAGAATTCCATGTAAAATCAACGAGCCTTCCGATTTTGATGAAACTTGGTGAACGTGTTTGTTTAGCGTTATATTAGACTATATTTTATATATATCCGCCACATATTTTAACGGGTGATTTTTTAGCTATTATCTTTTTGGCAACACAGCTGACGCGCGTTTCGTGTTTTGTTTCACTGTCAAACATCTTCAGTTTGGTCTATAATTTAACCATGAATCGTCTTACAAACGAACAACGCTTGCAAATTATTGCATTTTATTATCAAAATACGTGCTCTGTTAAGAAAGTTCATCGCGCGCTTCCATTTTATGGTCAGTTTAATCGACCCACTGAAGCGGCTATTCGGGCTATTGTGACTAAATTTCGCACCAAATTTACATTGTTGGACATAAAACTACCAACACGCTTACGTAGAGTGCGAACTGAAGAAAATATCGCAGCTGTATCGGCCAGTGTTAAAGATGTCCATCAATTATCGATTCGTCGCCGTTCGCAGCAATTGGGCCTCTGTTACTCAAAAACGTGGAAATGCCAAAATTGGACAAAGCGGATGGACCATTTGAAGCGTAGTCAAGCTCAACATTTGCATGAAATAATCTTCAAACATTAAATTATATGGACCGTACTAGCGATTCAAATAATGATTTCATGCACTTTTCTGAATTGTGTTTTTTTTTTTTTTTTGAAAAACTTTCCTATAGCCTTTCAAAAATCACCCTTTATTTAAGTTTATCACAACGCCTTATATTTCAACCAGAAGCAGCTATGGTTAAAGTTAATGGTATAGTTAAAGTCACATCGTTCCATGCTTTGATATAACGCCGATACAAATGCCATTCTCGATTTGACTTTTTTACCTACAAATATTCGTGGACAAAGTGGGTCACATCGGTCCATGATTACGACACAAACAAAAATACCTTCCCGATTTTACCTTTTTCGCCGAATTGAATTTTATAGGTATAGAAAGTGGAGGGTAGCATATAGTCGGCCCCGCCCGACTTTAGCCTTTCTTACTTGTTAGCCAGCATTTTAATCGGATCTCAAAACAACTTCCAAAAAAGTTTATAATATGTTAATATTCCGTAACATTTTATGAATAGCATATTCCCAACTGAATGGGAACGACATTGTAGTATGGGGTCACAAAGGTAAGGTGTCCGCTTTGCACCCAGAAGGTCTCGGGTTCGAATCGTGGCTTGGAAAAAACTTTTTTTTATATTTTTTTTTTACTTTTATAAATAAACAATGTTTAATTTTGTATAATTTTAATAACTTAAAAATGTTTGCTTAAAATGCTTGCTTAAATGTTTGTCCGGTTCGAAGGACCATGTACAACTTTGAGGTGTTCTAAAAGTGGACTGTGTTAATTTATGTCCTCAAAGGTGTAAGTTTGGATTTTTTCCCATAAACATAAAAGGAAAAAAGAAAGACAGTTATTTCAGATTTCAAATTGTTTTATTTTATGTTGCTCCTTACCGCTGCAACATAAAATAAGAAGTGAAAGAGCATAGCAAGCGAAGCAGACAACATACTCTGAATTCAAAATAATTCAGCAGAATTATAGATTGGAATAACATTCAAGATGGAAAATCTTTATTTGGTTTAGTGAAAGCTTTTCGCTGTTGAGCGTTAACCAGTTAAAGGGTTTCCATCTTTTGATAAATTTATGTATATTTGATTTTATATAATTTCTTAAATTCATTAATTGTTGAGCACAGTTCAACAATACAAATTTATAGTTTTTTTCAATGTACTTAAAATATTTCATATTTTTATTAATTATTAATACTACATAATATCAGTAAAATTAAGTAGTGTCAATTTATTTAACGCTAAATTTAATTAGTATTTATTATATTTATTGCGTTATAAAATAAATATTTTATCAAGTTTTCTATTATCACTGGTACCAAACTAAGTGATTTGTTTTAGTTGTTCACCACTCACAACAGAGGATAGCTGAGATGGTTAGAGTGCCGTAGGAGCAACCAGAAGGTCCGCTGTTCCACCCCCTGTAGCGGCGGATTTTTTAAAACAAAAATGGAAACAAGTGAAAAAGTGGTTCCTTTACAACACTTAAAATAACTTTTAAGTCTTTCAAAATAAAGGACATCCGTCCTATGACAACTCCATGTTAAATTGATTGAAGATCCCAATTTTCACTACTTCTGAATCACAAGATGAACATCTTGTTCACTTTTTTGGGTGCTCTCTTTTTGCTGTGGCAACAGTGTAACGTTGAAGTTTTGCATATAAAGGGTGATTTTTTAAGAGCTTGATAACTTTTTAAAAAAAAAAACGCATAAAAATTGCAAAATCTCATCGGTTCTTTATTTGAAACGTTAGATTGGTCCATGACATTTACTTTTTGAAGATAATTTCATTTAAATGTTGACCGCGGCTGCGTCTTAGGTGGTCCATCCGCTTAGTCCAATTTTGGCATTTCCACGTTTTTGAGTAACAGAGACCCAATTGGTGCGAACGGCGACGAATCGAAAATTGGTGGTCATCATTAACACTGGCCGATACAGCTGCGATATTTTCTTCAGTTCGCACTCTACGTAAGCGTGTTGGTGGTTTAATGTCCAACAATGTAAATTTGGTGCGAAATTTAGTCACAATAGCCCGAATAGCCGCTTCAGTGGGTCGATTAAACTGACCATAAAATGGAAGCGCGCAATGAACTTTCTTAACAGAGCACGCATTTTGATAATAAAATTCAATAATTTGCAAGCGTTGTTCGTTTGTAAGACGATTCATGATGAAATGTCAAAGCATACTGAGCATCTTTCTCTTTGACACCATGTCTGAAATCCCACGTGATCTGTCAAATACTAATGCATGAAAATCCTAACCTCAAAAAAATCACTCTTTATTACAAAATTCAGTAAAAGATATTGAGAACATTTTTTTCCAGGAGAATTTTTGGTTTTTAGCGTCAAAAAAGCAATTACAATTTTAAAACTATATTTTTGACAATTAAAAAAAATATTGAAATTAATTTTTGAAAAAAAAGGCATTTTATTTTTTGATTTTTTTTCTCAGTTTATAGATATATATGTGCTCTAAATACTCTACAAATTCCATAGTGGGCTTTTCAGTAGTTTCTGAGAGAAAGAAAATGATTTTTTTAATTTTCATTATTTTATTTTAAAACAATTTTCAAAAAATATTTTTTTTAAGAAAGAAACATTTTCTCAATATATTTCAAACAACAAAAAATATGAAAAGTTCTCCCTCATGTAGCTATGCACGAACGAGTCGCCCAAAATTGGACCTTCCGAATGGACCACTTCAGGCGTACTTTATTTCTACATTTTTGACGATATCTCAGAAATCGTGGAATTTTATTTAGACAGATTTATTTAGAAAAATTTTCCGAGCTCATCCATTAGGTCTGGCGTGTGTGAGCAATACAAATGTATTATTCTGAAAAATTCTTTTGCGTAAGGGCTAACTTAATGTGTTACAGAAAAACTAAGAAAGTGAATGTTTTTGATTTGTTACATGATTTAAATTTTCTCCACCTGTGGAGAAAATTATAATCGATTAGTTTTTTAGTTTTTTAAAAAATTTAATTTTTAAAAAATTAGTCGATTAGTTTTTTAAAAAAATAAATGATTTGTAGTTGATGTTTTGCTGGGAGTTTCAATGTATTTTTTAATTATCACAACGAAAGAACATCTGTGGAATACTTAAGATATTTCAATATCCATAGTATTTCTATTGAATACTTCAAATTTCATCTTCCTTCTGAATATAAACCCCAATATTTCTGGAATCTTTCATTTAGATTAGAATTTCATATTTGCTTCGTCTTTCATATTTATTTCCTCTACACCAAAATGACTTATTCCAATTTCATGCAAATTTAGATATTTCAATCTCTCAACACTCAGATTGGTGAAAGTTTAAATGTGTGAAACGTTTAGTGTTACAAGTTCTGTCTTAAATTGTTTATTATTAAATTCACGCCTCGTTATTCAAATTGAATTTTCCTCCGCTCTGTGAGTATGTGCGTGTGAGTGTGCCTAATGACAAAGACATTTGGTGACTTAAATAAAATATGAAGTCAAAATATGCGCGCGAACAACAAAGCGTTAGCACCCCTTTCATGGTCGCTCCTTGGCTCGCTCCCTCCACAGCCAGCATTTAAGGACTGTGTGTAGACACATTGAACACCCATTAAACGCCATGTGTTACCTCAGCGCAAAACCCCGACCCCGTTACGATTTGAATGGAATTGGTGCTGAGTTGCTGAACTCAACTCTTCCAAATACACAGAAGCGGGCGCAAACACACACACACTACAGGATGAATAAAAAGTCCTGTAACAATAACAAGAGCAAAGGCACAACCAAATAATCGAAGTATCAAACAACCCTGTTACGAGTAACCTCGCTTGCCAGTTGCATAAATACAAATTTATGTAAATTATGTGCAGAGGGCCGAGGAGGGCTAAATGTGGTAGTGCACAGTGGTTTCTAACAATAGTAAAACGAAGAAATTATGGACGATTTGTACCGAATTTATGTAAACTTTGCTGAAACAGCAACAAATGTTTGCTGGAATGGCAACAAACGTCAGCTGAAATAACCACAACTATCTGCTGAAACAAGAGATTTTTTAAACTGCAAACTTGTGGTGTGTTTAGCAAATAAATATACACACCCTTTTCAGCAGATAATATATTTCATTGCAGCAAACTTGTTTGTTGTTGCCACCAATTGTTCATTTAATAATTGTGGTCATCAACCCGCATCCGTCTACTTGTCGTATTATTTGTCCAATACATTTTCTTCAGCAGGCAAAAAAGCTGACAATGTATGTTGTCTCAGCAGACAATGTATGCTGTTTCAGCAAACAATGTATGCTGTTTCAGCTAACAATGTATGCTGTTTCAGCAGACAATGTATGCTGTTTCAGCAGACAATGTATGCTATTTCTGCAGACAATGTATGCTATTTCAGCAGGTAATGTATGCTGTTACAGTAAACTTGTTTGCTTTTTTCATATATTTATTTCAGAGTTTTAATTCTTATACTTTTTTCGAATTTGTTACTATTTGTAACCACTGTACAATGTTCACAAGTTTGTATCACATTGCAGTAGTAGCTACACCAACAACTACAAAGTACAATTTGGTGTTAACTAAAGCTTTAAAAATCATCATCGTCAACATCATCAGGGTCGCGCGTCTTTTTCCATCCATTCATCCATCCACCGTACTTCCATCTGTTTTCTGGTTGAAATCAACCCACCCTCGAAGCATTTGCTCGAGTTGAGCAATCCTTTGAACACTGAGTAAACGTTTATGTCCATAAATTCAATCCAATTTCGCAGTAATTCTTAAGTCATTGTCTCTATGAAACTCTAACTGTCACACACAGTGATTGCTACTGCTCCTGTGTTCGTCTGCCTATGCCTATGCCAGTGCCTGTTCCTTGTCTTTGGCTTGGTGTTGTTCGGATCGTGCTGTTGCTGTTTTCACTGCCTTTCTCGGTTGTTGTTATTGTTGCTGAAAGGATTAAATATTTTAATGGCTTCGGAGCGATACTTGAGGGCATACATAATACGAACTGGTCTGAAAGAAGATATTTGAAGTTGTTACTCATTGTTTATTGTAATTGTTTGATATGGAGTGTGCTTAACCATCATTATCATACAGATGCCTAATGTGCGTATATTAAACTGGGTCGCGAGCCATATAAGTATGGTTTTCAGTTGCCACCCTAAAATAAAACCTGGAATATTTTATGATGATTTCCACTCAGTGATATAAAAACCCTAAACAATCAAATAATCCTGTATAAGTTGATTTTTTCCTTCTATTTCGCGAAACATGGAATGTAAGATGATAGCGATGCGACAATACTTATAAATAATTCAAAAACTGTTCATCCTATTTCAATAAGATTATATGTAAGAAAAATTATTGTTCAGCGTGGGCGATTTAAAATTTAGAATTAGAATCGGCTACAAAAATTCTGGTTCTGGTCTGGGAAGGATTGAACTTTGACATTTAATAATGGAACACATATCATTCATATGACTACCACGACTGGCTCGGCAGTACCTCTTCCGATCAACCTAATTTTTCAGTATATTTTCGATTGCTCTGGATATGGCAACTTCGATTTCATGTTTCTATTGTCTCTGGATGGTTTGCGTAACATTGATCCTCAATGGCTCTCCACAGAAAGTAATCCACAGGGCTCAAATCACATCCCCGAGACGGCCAATTAACATCACAATGTTTGTTGTTTGTGGCCCGTTTTGTTGAAATCAAATATCGTCCATGTCCAAAACTCCATACCAAACAGTGACTCGTTGTGGATGCATTACCTTCTCAATAGTCACGTGTGGGTTCTCTGAACGCCATATGCGGCAATATTGCTTATTGACATAGCCACCGTGATGAAAATCTGCTACATCTGAAAACACGATCTTTCGGTAAAATTTGCCAAACAATATTCATCCCATTGGACGAAGCGAAAAAGCATAGGATGGTCATGAGGCTTCAGTTGTTGGAACAATTGAACTTTGCCTTCATACCGAGGTCTTAATACAAAATTCTTCTCAAAAATGTGCGAAAAATATTCAGCTCCTTAGAACGATAACGAGTTGATTCTCAGCCACAGCAGCACAGGACGAGAACGTACACGGGTTAGTTTGTCCAATGACGATCCATTTTCATGAACTCGCTTCACAAATTAAAATGAAGGCCGATATCTTCTCAACAATTGTCAACGTAAATTTCTTACAGTTCGCGTTAAAGACTCACTACCTTTGAATTAAGTTTTTAATATTTCCCTATTTTATTCGAGCGTATAGCGGCCCATTTTGCAAATGTCAAACATAAATCTGAAAATAAAAATTTATGTTATTCTACATTTCAAAGTCAAAATAAGCGGTAGTTCAAATTTTAAATGACCCACCCTGTATGTGTATACCAAATATGAATTATCTCGGATTTTTTAATAATGAGCAAAAAATATATTTCTACCCATAACCATTCTCGAGCTTAATATTTATTTTTTTGGCGGTTCTAGTAATTCTATGAACATTTTCGCTAGAAAGTCTACAGATCATATATAGTTTACATTTTCAATTGGTTAAGTCAGTACCATCAACATTTTTAATTATTATTGCAATCCCATTATAAAATTCCTTTTTGGGATGATAACAGCAGCAACTTTTTATTCCAGCTACTGACCAAACGCCTGTAACTTTTTCGATCTTAAAAGTATATGAAGTGGAGAAGTACTCTTATTTTGCGTGTCTACGTAGTCAAACGAGTGTAGACACCGAATTGATGATGATTCTAGCTACATCCGTTTGATTGGTACTAATTTTATCCCGAATATCGAAAAATATGTTTACTTTTGACGTCTACGCAGTCAGAGCACTCCACACACCAAATGTCACTATTTTCACTGCAGCCGTCTGGTACCTTTTTATCCCCTTTCGGCCCATTGTCCGCCTAAAAGTACAATTTTTGAAAAATTCTTTTATGTTTAATGTCTACACAGTGAGATGAATGCATATACCGAATTTCATGATTTCAACTTCAGCAGTTTGGTTGGTACAATTTGTATCCCTCTTTTACAATTGTATCCCAAAAATGTACACATTTCTAAAAATCCCCATATTTTACGTGTCTACGCAATTATATTGATGAACACACAAAATTTCATATTTCTAGCTGTTGTCGTATCATTGGTACCATTTTTATTCCTTTTTGTCCCATTTCAGCCACTACATCTTTTATTTCCTCTTTGGCGCTTTCGCGCAACAAGAGGACAGTATGCAACAAATTTCAAGTGCATATAGAGCGGAAATCTAAAAAAAATACTTAAGTAGTCCGAATATTAGGGAGTATTTTCAGTCCTTGTGAGGAGAAAAATGTTCACTCTGGTGCGATTTTGCCCACTTTCAATCCAATCCGATGTTGCAAGCTAAAGACACATTTACAGAAAATTTGAGCATCTTAGCTCATTTCATTCGGGAGCTAGCGTGCTTTCAACAGACACACGGGCCAGATCGTCTTAGTATTTTACCACGACCCAGTATTCTTTCCAGAATGTATGAGCTAATTACCAGACGTGTGACAAAAATTTTTCGAAAACGATATAATTTACTTTTCAAAATTGTAACGATTTGCATTTGTTTCTTCATTATATCTCATATCACAACAATTATCTTCATAATATTTTTGAGTTTTATCAGAGAAAATTTTCATTAAAAAGTCGCCAAAGAAACACGTCAACACATAAAATGCATGAAACATGTTTCAAACAGCAATGGATCAATGAAAAGTGTCATAGAATATATGAAACCTTTCTTAGAAACTATGAAATGCTTTTCTTCTTTCAATACTAACTTTATTAATACAAGTTAAGTATTTTACATAATATGATTTATGAAAATTTTCATAGATTTTATAAAGAAACTTAATTAATTTTGTGAAAAAGTTTTATAAAACAAGTAAGAAAGGCTTTAAGTTCGGCCGGACCGAACTTTATATACCCTCCACCATGGATTGCATTCCACAGAGGTTGTCCGTTTTCGTAGAAGTGCAGTAATATTACAGGAAAATATAATTTGTTTAATATAGTCAAACCAAAACAAATACAAATATTGAAAAATTAATTTTATAAATAAATGTAATATTGTAATTATTTCTAACCACGCTTATAAGGTAATGCTACCAATACATCAATTCAAAAAATAAATATTCTTATATTTATATTTTCAAAAAGTCAAAATATAGTATGAAATATACTAGAAATCAAAAATTATTTTGCCCTTACTGAACATTTTGATTTTTTGAAAAAAAGAAGGAGAACCACAAAAATAACATACAACCAATCATACGCCTTTGAAACGCATTTAGTCTCATTCCCCTTTCATTTCAGGCGACGACAGCCGACAGAAGTTTCTAATTCCGAGACAAAGTGTAATAATTTGTTGTGTGTTTAATCTCACATGACTTGTTGGTAAAGGCTTTGACATTTCGGCCGAACAACCTTAAATGTGAACACATTCGTGGGATAATAACGTTAAGTGGGAGTGGCATAAAGTGTATTTTAAAATTATTAAATCCTTTATCTTCGCAACATACCCTTCAGGAGCAGAAGCATGTCCCCATCCACTTCCACATCATCACATACGATATGAGCCACGAACATGTAATGATAATGATGGCGACAGCCTCGACGATGGTGGTGGTGGCACTGATGAAGACGACTGGAAGGAATACATGCTCCCATAATCAGGTCAATGCCTAAACAGAACACACCAGAATTGAAACAAGTTTTTTTGCTTGTCTCGTTCCCTCAGCCAGTTCTGCTCTGCTATGCTCGTCTGTTGTAGCTTTTTAATTTTTCAAAGATGTTGAAATGGGATCAAAAAGTAACTCTGTCTTATTGCTGATGACGTGTTGGCAACATGAGTTGCTGGCAACCCAAGTCTACGCGCGCCAGAATGAAGTGAAGGGTTGGAGGTGTTGCGGAGAGAGGGTGGTGGATGGAGGATTTTTCCATCTTCATTTTTTCACTTAAAACAAAAACTTTTTAATGCCTTTCTCGGCATGAACATATACATACATATGAACGTATAAGTATGGCTATGAGTGCGAGTGTGTATGTTTTGTTGCCTTTTTATAAATTAATTCAAGTTGAAAATTCATTAAAAATATTAAACACACGCATATGTACATTAAACACACAAACATACTTAGTCACATAAGCTTATATATATATGAGTTTGTACTTTAATGTATGCGTAAGTGTGTGTGAGTGTGTGCATGAGTCTGTATGTACTCATACATATATGTATGCTTTTTATACATTTTGGTAATTTTTCCTTCTTTTCTTTTTTTGACAAATATTACATCAAGCAGAAAATTTTAATAAAATTTTCACTTAAAATATAAAAGGAAAAGTTTCTTTTCGCCCACACACTCGCTCATACATTTGTATGAGTTTTTCATACATTCCCTCGACTCGGTGTATCCTTAGAAAGAAAGGACAATTTGGCGTGATGAAAATGTAGCTTTTTCTTTGTGATTTGGGAGATTGCAGCAAAATTTGACTTATTTCAGAAAATAACACAAGGAGGCAGTTTACATTTTAATAATGTATATAGAGTCTATGTTTAAGACATTTTCTAAACTGTTGTAAATAAGGTTATTTAGGAAGAATTGTTATTTAAAGATCTTAAATTTGGATGATAGTAATAAGGGTCCTTTTAATCATAAGAAAATCCTCGTCAGTTCTTTCCGGCTTTAAAAGTTCTCAATAACTTATTTCTCGAACTCATTCCACTTCTGACACACCCTATTTATATTCACTATTTATTTATATTCTTATTATGTAATAAATTCCATGTAAAAAACTGAATGAAATGTATTACTTTATGTCTAAAGGGTGGTTTACGCAAAAATTGAATTAAACAGAAAATGCAGTTTAATAGCATTTTTGATAGAAAAAATCTTCTAATATTATATGCTTCAATACGATTGGTCATCAAATGACAGCGCAGCACAATAAAAACCTTTCGTTGGCCTGGAATTGTCTTTGGATAACCTCTAAAACATATTTGTTGTTCACTATAGTGTTCATCTATAGCGGACACGAATTTTTTATGGACAAATGTTTTAAATTTACAAATTTGTTTCGGAAATGGTCCAGTGTCAAGATA
The DNA here is from genome assembly GCA_947397865.1 of Polietes domitor. Taxonomy (NCBI): domain Eukaryota; kingdom Metazoa; phylum Arthropoda; class Insecta; order Diptera; family Muscidae; genus Polietes; species Polietes domitor. The sequence continues at coordinate 21,817,831 of OX377620.1, read as the reverse complement.
TCCCTTTTAGGGAATACCGCTTTTAGTTTTTTTGCTGCTAGGCTACGTAGTCTGTGTGATACCCACACCGACTTTAACATTTACATCTCAGATTCCAGATACAACACTTCGGTAATATAATTTTTATTCCCTTAATTGGGCAAATTTTTAAAATTCCATATATGAAATTTATTTATGGAAATTTATTTTTTTATATAAAATCCCCTCTTTATTATTTGAGTTTTTCTCAGCAAATCAAAATATGTATAATTGCAAAGTGAAGAGCCATAGTTTCCAAATAGTTTTAAAAATAATTTTGTCAATTCGCCCCATTCTCCGCCCAAATGTAAAAATTTCGAAAAAACCCTTTTTCGAGTTTTCATAGTCAGAATGTATACACCGAATTTCATGATTTCAACTTCAGCGGTTTGGTAGGTCCCATTTTTATCCCTCTTTTTAATTATATCCCTTTAAAGTACGAATTTCGAGGGATGTACACACCGAATTTCATGATTCTAGCTGTTGTCGTATCATTGGTACCATATCTTATCCCTTTTTCCCATTTCGCCCGCTAAAACTTTTATTTTCTTTGTGGTGCTTCCAAGCTACAAAAGGAATGTCCGCAAAAAATTGTAACTGTATGAAAATAAGAAATTTAATTAATAAGCCAGGGCTACCAATATTTGTATAATATATATATATATATAATGGATATAATACTTCAATTCATAAAGTAAATATAAGGGAGCAATCATAAATACCCTAAATATTGGGGATAGAGAGTGTATTTTCAGCTACAGTCGTTTGGTTGGTTGTATTTCCATCCTATTTTAATTTCAAAAGTATAGATTTTGAAAATACCTTATCTCTCACGTACGCAGTATAAGACAACTTCATGCTTCTACCATTTTTTGTCGTAAAAGCAACAAAGTAAAGTACGAATTTGGGAAAAAAATATTTTACGTGAGAGGAATGCATACACCGATTCTATCAGCGGCTATTTTGTTGGTACCATTTTTATCCCCTTTTTCCAATTTTGCCCCCTCAATAGTACGACTATCTAAACTCTCTTTATTTTACGTATCTACACAATTAGAGGGATGTACACACTGAATTTCATCATTCTAGCTGTATTCGTTTAGTTGGTACTATTTTTATCCCCTGTAGCCATTGTATCCCTTGAAAGTACGAATTTGGAAAAAACGTTTTATTTTTCGTGTCTACGCAGTCAGAGGAATGTATACTCCGAATTTCATGATTCTAGCGACTGTCATTTGGTAGGTACTATTTTTATCCCCTTTTTCCATTTGAACCCCAAAAAGTACAAATTTTGGAAAGTTCTTTCATTTTACGTGTCTACGCAATCAGAGGAATGTATATATCGAATTTCATTATTCTAGGTGCAGCCGTTAGGTTGGTACTATTTTTATCCCTCTATCCCCATTTAACCCCTTAAAAGTACGAATTTAGAAAAAATACTTTTATATTATGTATCTACTCTATTAGAGGAATGTACAGGCCAAATTTCGTGTTTCTATCTGTTGTCGTTTGATAGGTACCATTTTTATCCCTTTTCGTCCCATTTCGCCCCCTACAAATAAAAATCACTCTATGGTGCCCTTTTATGCTATAAAGGGAATGCGCATTGCAAATATCAAGTAAATACAAGCTAAAACGTTCAAAAAATATGCTGAAATACTCTAAATATTAAAGCTATTTTCAGTCCTTGTGAGGGAAAAATTTTTCCCTCTGGGCCGATTTCGTCCACTTTCAATCCCAACCGATCTACAACCATAAGACACATTTAGGAAAATTTTGAACATCCTAGATCATTTCGTTCGGCCGCTATCGTGCTTTCAACAGACAGGCAGACAGACAGACGGACATGGCTATATCGTCTTAGAATTTTACCACGACCCAGAATATATATACTTTATGGGGTCTCCGATGAATATTTCAAGGTGTTACAAACGGAATGACAAAGTGAATATACCCCCATCCTGGAGGTGGAGGGTATAAAAAAAGCTCTAAAAACACATGAGTAGTTCTACAGTTTTGCTCAGAAACTAAAGTAAGGCCCACCATGAAATTTACAGAGGGTTTAGAATGTAAAGAGTGATTTTTTTGAGGTTAGGATTTTCATGCATTAGTATTTGACAGATCACGTGGGATTTCAGACATGGTGTCAAAGAGAAAGATGCTCAGTATGCTTTGACATTTCATCATGAATAGACTTACTAACGAGCAACGCTTGCAAATCATTGAATTTTATTATCAAAATGCGTGCTCTGTTAAGAAAGTTCAGAAAGAAAGAAATTGTGTTCAGCGACGAAGCTCATTTTTGGCTCAATGGGTACGTAAATAGGCAGAATTGTCGATTTTGGAGTGAATATCAGCCAGAAGCATTGCAAGAGCTACCAATGCATCCAGAAAAAGTCACAGTTTGGTGCGGTTTATGGGCTGGTGGCATCATTGGACCGTACTTCTTCAAAGATGATGCGAATCGTAACGTAACTGTGAATGGTGAGCGCTACCGTGAGATGATATCCAACTTTTTTTTGCCCAAAATGGAAGAACTGAACTTGGTTGACATGTGGTTTCAACAAGATGGCGCTACATGCCACACAGCTCGCGATTCTATGGCCATTTTGAGGGAAAACTTCGGAGAACAATTCATCTCAAGAAATGGACCGGTAAGTTGGCCACCAAGATCATGCGATTTGACGCCTTTAGACTATTTTTTGTGGGGCTACGTCAAGTCTAAAGTCTACAGAAATAAGCCAGCAACTATTCCAGCTTTGGAAGACAACATTTCCGAAGAAATTCGGGCTATTCCGGCCGAAATGCTCGAAAAAGTTGCCCAAAATTGGACTTTCCGAATGGACCACCTAAGACGCAGCCGCGGTCAACATTTAAATGAAATTATCTTCACAAAGTAAATGTCATGGACCAATCTAACGTTTCAAATAAAGAACCGATGAGATTTTGCAAATTTTATGGGTTTTTTTTAAAAAAAAAAGTTATCAAGCTCTTAAAAAATCACCCTTTATAACTACTTTGCTGAGAGAAAATAAAAAAATTTAAAAGGCGATTTTGTTTACAAAAATTAAGTTTAAATATTTGTTAAAAAAATATCAAAAAAAAATATTTTTTTTTTTAATTTTTTTTATTTTTTAACGCTAAAAACAAACAATTTTGTAGTAACAAAAAAAAAGTCTCAATGTCTTTTGGAGTACAAACTTTACAGTGTTTCCACGGTTTTAATATTTTGCAAAAGCATTTGTCATAAACTCAGTGAAAAATTTCATTAAAAATTCGCTAAAGAAGCACATCATAAAACGTATGAAATATGTGTCATAAAGCACAAATCAATGAAAAGTTTCATACAAGTTCTTAAACATTTATTACAAACTATTATATTATTTTTCATAATATAATTTATAAAAAAATCATAGATTTTATAAAACAACTTCATTAATTTTATGAAAAAATTTCAAAAATATTACTAATTTTTACTGAAGTTTCCAATATAAACAAAAAAGCAAACATTTTTCTTTGATCTTAGTTTCTAATTTAACAATTTTAAGATATATGAAATGTTTATAAAAATATAAAAATGTATGAAACATTTCATTTTATTTGTGAATTTTTCATACATATAAAGACAAATTCACTAAATTTGTGAAAAACCTGTTATGAAATCGCTTCACAAATATTATTAAGGGAAATCTTTTCAGTGTATTTTAGGAGTTTTGAAGCATTGAGATCTATTTTGCAAAAAAAAAAATATTTTCAAAATACGGAAAAATTGTGAACATATAAAATCAAAAAAACTTCATCTTCAAGGTCAAAATCGCAAAAAACTTAAAAAAATTCGATTTTTTTTTAACCTTTTTTCCCCTGTTCAGGTCCATAGGTAGCAAACCGCTGAAAATTCAGGGAAACAATCAACTACAATTTTTGTTCTTTATGACAAGAGCTAGAACTTTGCCTCAGAGAGTAAATCAAAATTCCGAACGGTTTGCAAGATATGAGCCTGAGAATATGATCACTTTTTTCCAAAAATTACACCGAGGCCTCAAATCTCTGGGGGCCCATAAAAAAAAAGTGCATGACTTTGGGGGAAACAAAAAAACACGGGTCTTTTTTTTTTTGGTCTTTTATCATGTAGCGGTGTCCGTATATGGTTATTTTTTTTCGTGTTGCACTGTGTATTAAAAGCATTTCATTGAAGTTGCTACATTTGTAGCCCTCATAATGACCTTTAAATTGCGAATAACCGAACAATGGAACTTATACTCCAACAATTATCGTTGAAATTGAAAATGGACGAAAATTGGAATTTGAAAATTAATAAAATATTTATAAATTAATAAAAAATGTTTTGGTTGATTTTATGCCTCAATGTACACCAAAAATATTTTTTAGGTCGCGGACAGATTTTTTTTATTATTTTTTTTTGTATAGTGTTATGTGTCACCGTTGTATATAACACCCACATTTCTGGGTATTTACTTGCGAAAAACAATAATATATATTAATTTCATTATCACACCCAAAATAAACACCCTCCACATATAATTGTATGTGTAGCTACATTAGTATGCGAGTTCAGTATATGCACTAGTTTGCATATATATATCTATGTATGCATGAGTATGTATGCGTATGCGAGTTATAAAAAAGGATTTCCGTTGCGGATGTAAAACATTTTCCACACTTATGCGCTCTCCTTTTTATCATAAAGGATACATTGTACCGAGCATGCGATACACATTTAAAGTAAAGTAAAGTAATAACGCTGCCACTGATGATGGTGAAGATGAGGAGGATGTGGATGTGGATGCCGATGACGTCCATGAACAGTGCCGAGGCCACATACTGCTACAACTGCCACCGCCATAGCTCCTTGCTGCTACATACAATGAATCCTTTTTCTCGTAGGTACTACTTACTTTGTGTTCCTTTTAATCATTGTCAAAGTTGTTCTTTGCTCACTCAAAATGGTGGTAATAGCATCAACATCAGTTAGTTGCCATACATTTTCCACTCGCACACGCACACACTTTTTGTCCAAAATGAAAGCCCCCCATCATGTGACTTGACAAAAAGGTTTTCAATCTTTGTACAGAGTTCGACTTCGTCCTGAATGCTCCTCCATCTCCTGCTGCATTCTAATGTAATTTCTTGTTTTTGTCACTCATGTGTTTACCATTTGCCAAAAATAGTTTCTTTCTTTCCTGTTGCCAGCTGGAGGGACGAGGGACGTTGTGCATGCACACTGCAAGGACTCCTCGAGTACAAGTTTTTTAATTCATTTAGAATTTGTGTGCTAGGACTTGTCTTTTTCTATTTCTCGAGGACTCTTGGAGCAATGTTTAGTTGGTGTTGAGCGTCGTCAACATAAGTTTTGCATATTGTGTTGTCATCAAAAACAGGATTTGAAAATTACTTCGTGTGGCCACTTGTTTTGGAGCAGAAAAAGTTTTTTCTGCTCACTGGTATTCTACCGAAAACTGCAAAGTTTTTTTTCTGGGGGACTAAAAGGAATATTAAAAATTTAAATGTGAAATGTTCATGTGAAGAGGCATATGCAGTGTGGGGAGCGAGCGGAAGTGTAAGGAAATAGTTTGGAAATGGACGATTATATAATTGATTTTGTTTTTTTATTCTTAGCAATGCGTGAATTTAGCAATGGAGGGCATTATTCAAGTAGAAAATCCCAAGTGGAACCGTATAGGGAATAAATGCATATGCGGAAAGATTTCCATTTTTGACTTCTTCTAAAATTTATATATGATTACCTGCGATGGAAAATGAGTTGAACTTTTTTAATAGCCAATTTAAATTCGCAACTCTGATTGGATCAATTGGTCAAGTTTTTATTTGTTAATGAATACATTTCATATGATAGGATTCTGTAAAGACATACAGTTACAAAATAGATCACATATTTTACATTCATCAATAGTTTTTCATCATAATCGTTAAAACATATCTATTTGTAAAATTTTTAATATCATGTACATTTTTGTAATTAAAAAACGTATTTTTCTCACTTCTTGTCTACTGAAACTTACCGATTAATGATGTCTGTACATTAGATCTATCAGCAGCTTAGAAATACGCTTAATTAAATCTCACACATATATCTCACTTTGTTAGATATATTGGTAGGGCATTTAAATTCCAAATTAAAAAAATATTTTTAATATTTAACAAATATGTGTTGTCATTTATTTTGGTTTAAGACTAAAGGTTGTGCTGAAGTCTTCAGCAGGACCCAAAATTAGCAAAAAGGCAAAGTGAGAACTTTATTGTTGCAGCTAAAAGTTGACTGCGCAGTTTCGATGGGCGCTACCCCATCTCGTCAGAACTTTCGCAACGAATGTATGTCTTTGACTTAAATCAGGGTTCATATTAGTACCAGCGGTCACATATAACAAATGAGAAGCGCTGATAAACAAAATATTCCACCGAACTAAGTCGACACACTAAAAATCTCACTTTGACAATTCAATGTTATGCATGTGTGCTCGCATCGCTCGCAACCATGCAAAGGTTGTTGTTGTACGGTATGTCCCGTCTTCACTGTACCTCGTGTGTATTGTTGTTATTTAACAAATATATATTTTTTTAAATTTATATTTGTTGTTTCATTTACTCATTTTCGAGATCATTTATTTCTGTTTTCCTATATAGAAAACAAAGTTTTTTGAAGAAAGTACGAGACCTTCATTTGGTTGGGTTGCAGGCACAGATCGTTTCGGAAGCCAATATAAGAGTTTCGCATTATCTCGGATTGTGTGGCGTATCGGAAAGTTTCAATGCAATTCTCATTTTAATGCGAAAGTCAAAATAAAATGCCTCGGCTGGGATTTGAATATTTGACTCTTTTCATGATAGTCGGTTTTTTTTTCAAAGTGTTTCGGAATCAATATCCATCGGCCAAAATTCAATAAATTGGAGAACATTTGCAGCAACTATGCCAAAAAACTAAATCTCTTAAAATGTGAAAGAATGAAATGAATAAAACAATTTTTAAAATCTGAAAAATTTAAACAAAATTTTGAGCATTATGAGCAAATACGTAAAATAATGTTAAAAGAGCATAAACACAAAAAATAAAAAAAAAATATTTTCTTTAAAACCGAAAAATACGTAATATCCGATTTCCATATTTTCAAGAAATTACAGATCTCAAAAACGTTATTGAATTTTGGTCGATGGATTTTTATTCTGATGAGTTTTTAAATTTTTCTTCTTTTATTGCAACAAAAACATGCAGAGATTTAGCTCTATCCGAATCGATCTCTGTATGACTAATACACACCTAACTACTGCAGTCACCCACCGAAAAGAAGATTAATGATGACCCGCAAAATTGTTTGACTATGGGCCAAGCCTTCAGTGAGCTAAACGCATAAAAACCTAAACCTATAAAAATCATGTTTTTCTCGTGTACATTTTATATATTGCATTTTTGTCCAATTTTTCTGAATTAATAGACCTTTGGAATCATTTGCATAAAAGTCTTGTCATAGGTCAAAAATACAGTTTAGATTGACAGCTAGAAGCTCATATCTCTTGGACACGTTTTTTTAAGGTATTATGAAAATTTCCAAACTATGTCTGCTAAAATGAGCTCTCCGGGGTCAATTTTCAACATGTAGACATCATTTGAAAAGTATTGACAGCAGCTATTTATTTTTTTACTGCTACCACCAAATATCAAAAAGTTTTCATTGACACTATGAAAAAGCGAAAAAATACGACCAATTAGTTATTCTAAGACATGAATAGAAAAGTAAATTTGAAGTGCTTTTGAAAGTCTAGTAATTCAGAAGAAAACGATTAACGAAAGCGCGACTTAAAAAATATATTTAAAAACATGTTTCACGAAATATTTAGTTAATCGCCAATAAAATATCCAAACTTTTATTTATTAATTTGTATGGCAGGCGACACAGCCTAATGTACAAGTTACGATTATATTTCATGTTGGTAAGTTTAGACTCATCTACTGCGGGTTAGAAAATGACGTGATGAGACTAATTTAAAAAAATCCTGGAGAAATATTAAATATGAGACTATCTGAAAATATTGATATATAAGTATACATTTATTCTCGTCTTTCCATTGTGGAACATAAATAAGGCCATATATAGGGTCCGCCAAATAACTTTTTTTTGCTATAAAAAACCTACTGAATATTTTCTCAAATTTATTTTTTTATTTGAAAGTACAATCCTTCCGCTTAATAATGGAAAATAATTTCATTCCAATGGCTGCTTCGGGCACCCCACAAATAATAGTCCAACGGTTGAATAGTTGAAAAAAACGTTAGATGGCGTAGGGTCTGCCATCTATATAATATTAAAAAAAATTACAAAAGTCGAAAACTTCGTTGAGATTTAAAATTTAAATATATTTAACATTGTAACACATCAAAATATAGTCATGGTTCCAAATCTTATTTGCAACTAATTCCGTTATTTTTAGACCCAACAAAATATATCTTGGCGAAATTGCACATGTCAGAGCAGATGTGTTTTCCAAAAGAAAATCAAAATTTAAGAGTTATTTGAGTTAAAAGAAAAACATATATTTTGGGGATTTTGGTTTCACATTCTAAACGTTGCGATATCGTTATTAAATTATTTACATTGTTAGATTGCTTATAAAAATCGAAATAAATTGTTGGAATATTGCTACAAATGTATTACATAATATGAAATTTCCTCAACATTTCTGCTTTCGTTCAAAAGTTACAGCGTTCATTGCAAAAAATCGATGTGGAAACACAGTGTCATGGCCAATCGAACACACATTCAGCAAAAAATATCATTACCATATTTTCTGGGGCTAAGCTCGCAGCGCCAAGCTACATGCATACAGGGATGTCATTGGAGATAAGCAATTACTCGCAGTTATTTCAAGATGTTGAGGAATAACTACTTACCCCAGCAATTAAGACTAAATACGAATTTATTTATTTATTTATTTGTAAATATGAAGTAATACACTGAAAGAATTTTCCCTCAAAATATTTATGAAGCTATTTCATCAAACATTTTTTTTAAATTTAGTGCATTTTGTCTTAATATAAAAATGAAATACTTGACAATTTTATTTCATAAACATTTCATCTATATATAAAAATGAATCTGTGTTTGTTAGTTTGTTTGATTATTCTTTATAGCAGCCTAAACTACTGAACCGATCTTCTTAAAATTTTCACAGTATGTTCATGCTGAACCGGTGGTGAAAATAGTCTATATAAATTTTTGATATTTTCAGTGGGCGTGGCACCACCCACACAAATTGGGGATTTATTCGTTTTTTTATAAATTAGCATATTCGGAATACGGTTGCAGCTAGAGTGAATTTTTGAAAAAGTTCACTAATTGTTCGTCTGCACAGTTGTGGAAAAAAATGAGCGGTATTGGAATAGTGGGCGTGGCACCTCCCATACGAAGTTAAGACCTATTATTGAATATTGCCAGTTCTATGGCACCTAGAGCGCTGAAATTTTGTGTAAGTTTATCTAGAATCAATGTGCGTAGTTGTGCCAAAAATGGGTGGTATTGGAATAGTGGGCGTGGCACCTCCCATACGAAGTTAAAACCTGTTATTGAATGACACCTAGAGTGCTGTAATTTTGTGTAAGTGCAACTAGCATCAATGTGCGTAACTGTGCCCAAAAAATGGTCGATATTGGAAAAGAGGGCGTGGTACCTCCCATACGAAGTTAAAACCTATTATCGAATATATTCAGTTCTATGACAGCTACAATACTTATCTTTTGTGTGAGTGCATCTAGCATAAACCTGCGTAGTTGTGCCAAAAATGGACGCTATTGGGAAAGTGGGCGTGGTACCTCACATACGAAGTTAAAACATATTATCGAATATGGTCCGTAGGAGTCATACACCAAGAGTGCTGAAATTTTGTGTGAGTTGATCCAGTGTAAATAGTTCCCATATGAAATTAAAACCGGTTTTAGTGTACATTCGACACCGAGATGGGCGGAAAGTGGCCAAGACCCTTCCCATACAAAATTAAAACCTGTTTTGAATATATTCGACACCGAGATTCCTATATTGTTGTGTGAGTTAATTTAGTTGTAACTTGCTTAGACAATATACAAATGGGCGGGATTTGAAAGATGAGGCATTTTTGATTTGAATTTTGTAAAATTACACGTTTTCTGTGGATTTTCTTAGCACAATAGTAAAGAAAGGTTAAAAATAGAGAAATATTCATTCGTCAACAGCCAACTTAAGTCAAGAAAACGGAAATTATATTAATTTTTTAGTTTGTGTGTTGTTTGATTAGTGAACAATTTGATTGATTTTCTATGTGTTTTGAATGTAATGTAATTTCTTCTTACGAATGAAGTTTTTTGTTTAGGTAATGGAAAGGAGGAGAATAACAAAAAATTAATTTGATTTTGACATTTTTTCCATTATTCGCCGTAAACTAACTTTCTGCATGGAACATATCCATTTCTTTAGTATCTCCGGGAAGAACCTTGATTATAATTGGGACATATATTACCGATCAGGACAAAAATTAATATGAAAGCAGATTTTAATTTTACTGTTTGTTTCTTTTTTGCCTCGCGAAGCGGGCTTTCAGCTAGTACTCCATAAAATAAAATTGTTAAATTAATGAAACTAAGTTTTAAATTAAATCAAAGAAAAATGTCATTGTATTAAATAACCAATAAATTATTTGTGTTACTAAATGTCTTCCTAAATATAATGAAGAATTTTGTTGTTTTATGAAACATTTCATAACTTATAAATAGATTTTTAGTGTGTCGAGTTTATTCGGTTGAATACTAGCAATTCTCATTTCTCCTATGTTAACTCTGACATAAGTATGTACCAGGGCACATACTTTATATGGCATTTGTTTATAAATATGTAAAAGAAAAAAAGGCATATTCATTTCAAAAATTCTCGCAATGATGGCGTTTATAAGCTGGCCAATTTCCAACCATTTTTTCTTTTTTGTTTATATTGGACACTTCTGTGGAAATTATTGCTATTTATGAAACTTCTTCATAAAAATAATGAAGTTTCATTATGAAATCATAATCTATGAAAGTTTTCATAAATTATGAAAAATAAAGAACTTATATGACAAAAGTTCATTGAATGAATAACTGCATTTCATTGTTTCTAATAAATGTTTCTGTAATTCTATGAAACTTTTCATTGATTTGTACTTTATGAAACATGTTTCATACATTTTATGAAGTGTTTCTTTGACGACTCCTTTATGAATTTTCAATGAGATTTTGTCATTATAAATATTATGCATATAACTCTTTCAGTGTAGTGGGCTTAGTGATCAGCAGTTACCTAGTATTGAAAATGTTAATACGATATACTTATCAAGTTTATGCTGCATTCAATATAAAAGAGTGATCGAATTATAAATAAAGATTTATTCGAAGACTTCAGATTTGATGGAAGGGCCTTGCAGCTATGGTTGCGATCTACGGAGCCAATAGTACTTGGAAATTGTTTTAATGAACTCACTAAAATATTATAATATCTATTGTAGGTAATATTAAACATAAAAAGGTGTGTAGCGGTCCTGCCCTCTTTAAATGTTTGTCAACCTTTAACCGTTTTCTTTTCGCAGTTGCGAAACTGCTCAAACCCTTTTCCTTAACTTTCTTTACCACGGCTACTATAGCATCAATATAATTTATTGCCTCGTGACATATTTTAAAACTTGTCACATTCCCCAAAACGGCGAAAAATGAGATATTTTGCAAACAGTTGGCAAGGTTGTCAATGGAAAAGGGGGCTAAGGATGTTAATCCACCCCCGTTTTCGAATTGGGTAAACCTAACAACAATATCAATATTCAAACATAATTGTTAACTTATCAATTTTATATGGGTTGGTTGGTGGGTATCGTGTTCCTGTGTGTGTGTCAAACTTCAATTCCTTGCATATGCATAAGTTCCTTAGCAAATATGGTTGTTGCTTTTTTCCCTGCCTTTCTTTGGTTGACAGCCTACAATCGTCGAGGGTAGGCAGGACATGACGATGACGTCGTGGAGGTGGAGGGGATGCTGTGGAGTTGATAGGTATTGTGTAAATAATAACAACAAATTGACAAAACAATTTGCAAATCTTCAATAAGACCTCTCAGAGGCACTTTTTGACACTTTAGTTGTGCGTTTTGCACTGTTGTTGTTGTTCCTTGTTTTCACACCCCCATTCTCCAGTTTTGCCTTGTCCCTAACACAAAGGATACACAGTCAGTTGCTTATTTATTCATACAAAAGTGCGTGTAGTCCTCCTCGTGCGTCGTACGTGCGTACATATGTACATAGTTACATGTGTGCGTGTGTGTGCTCTACACATTGAACAGGAAATTGAACAAATTGTTTTACAATTGAACAATTTGCATACGCAAACATACTTCGTGTCTTGGTTGCTGGTATTGGTTCTCGCCCCCCCACTCCATCTCGCATCGAGTGCCAAGACAAATGTCTGCAACCCTCTGCGTCCTTTCCACCTGAAGATGTAGTCCTTTTAGTTTAATCTTGTCTTGTGTATGGTGGGATTTGTTTGTGTTGTCAGATATTAAATGGTATTTGGTATTGTCTTTATCGGTGACATTTAAAGTGTGTCAACTGTGACATTTAGTTGGTTGCCAATAGTGACAGGTGGAGTTTGATTGGTGGATTTGCAAATATGTATGAAGAGATCTTATTTATGAGTAGACAGTGGACTATATTTTGAACGAAGGGTTATAATTGAATGCCGACTTCGCACAAATGATTTTCATGTTAAAAAATAAAAAATCGATATAACTATTTTTTGGTTAGTAGACTTTGTAAATCGATATTTTTTATTTAAATATGGATTAAAAAAGGGAGATTTGTACAAAAATCTGCTCTCTATTTATAACATTCGTTAATAGTCGTTTTGTTTCAAAACACAGAACAAAAATGCCATACATAAAAATCAGTTTAGACATACCTCCCGCGAAACTGAAAATTTCACAAAAATCCCATTTGTATTTTTGTATACCGTGATCCACTTATTGCCGAAAAAGCTCGCACTTCAAAAAACGTGGACACGCTTCAAAAAAGTTATCCCTGGTTTTTTGTACCAGCAATTCTTTTATTTTTTGGAGACTGTTCCCAAACTACTGCCTCTGTGAAAGTTAAATTCGCAACATTTGTAGCCCTCATAATTACGTTTCATTTAATATATAAGAGAGGGTGATCAGACTTTTATTTTCAATATGAAGTACAAATATTACAGATGCCTAGTAGAAAAAAAAACAAGTAAGAAAAGCGTTAAGTTCAACCGGGCCGAACTTTATATACCATCCACCATGGATTGCATTCCACAGAGGCTGTCGATTTTCGTAGAAGTGCAGTGATATTATAGAAAAATTTATTTTTTTTAACAGAAAACAAATATTTTAAATGAGTTTATATATTGATATTTTTATTTTAAATGAATTTTAATGCCCCCACGACCCAATGTGTTTACTTTGATTTGCAAAAACATAAAGTAATGGGATCTAACACGAATTGAAAGTTATAAAAGAAACTGTGAGATAGCTTTTCCCAAATAAATATAATTTTTCACATATTTTATAATTTCACAGTGACGATATTTACCTTAAAAGGAAATATCTTAAGAATTTATGAATTCACTCGCACTTTTTGAATAACAAATAGCTACAAATATACCTTTTTGAATTACAAATGGTGTCTTTTGAATTACAAATGAGGAATTTTGAATATCAATTGATATTTTTTGAATTACTATTGATATGTTTTCAATTCCAGGATGGGATCTAGCCATGTCCTTCCGTCTGTTCGTCTGTTGAAAGCCCGCTAGCATCTAAACTAAAGGAGACAGAACGTTCAAATTTTCCATAAATGCGTCTTATAGTCGTAGATCGGTTGGGATTGAAACGGGGCGAAATCGGCCCAAAGGGAAAAATTTTTCCCTCACAAGGACTAAAAATACCCATTATAATCCCTAATATTTTAGCGTATTTAAGCATGTTTTTTTGAATATGTCTGTTCATATTTGGTATGCGCATTAAAGTGATTCTTATTTGTAGGGGTGAGATGGGGCAAAAAAGGGATAAAAATGGTACATATTAAACGACAACAGCTAGAAACACGAAATTCGGTGTGTACATTCCTTTAATTGAGTAGATACATAATATAAAAGTATTTTTTCCAAATTCGTACTTTTAAGGGAAAAAATGGGAATAGAGGGATAAAAATGGTACCAACCTAGAATAATGAAATTCGGTGTATACATTCCTCTGATTGCATAGACAAGTACAATACACGGATTTTTCGAAATTCGTACTTTTTTGGATCAAAATAGAAAAAGAGGATAAAAATAGCACCAACTAAATGACCGCAGCAAGAGTCATGAAATTCGGAGTATACATTCCTCTAATTGAGTAGATACATAATATAAAAGTATTTTTTCCAAATTCGTACTTTTAAGGGGTAAAATGGGAATAGAGGGATAAAAATGGTACCAACGGTTGTACCTAGAATAATGAAATTCGGTGTATACATTCCTCTGATTGCATAGACAAGTAAAATATACGGATTTTTCAAAATTCGTACTTTTTGGGGTTAAAATGAAAAAAGGGGTAAAAATAGTACCAATCAAATGACCGCAGCTAGAGTCATGAAATTCGGAGTATACATTCCTCTGACTGCGTAGACACGGAAAATAGACGAATATTTCGAAATTCGTACTTTTTGGGGTTAAAACGGAAAATTGGGATACAAATAGTACAAATCAAATGACCGCAGCTAGAGTCATGCAATTCGGAGTATACATTCCGCTTACTGCGTAGACACGGAAAATAAACTGATTTTTCGAAATTCGTACTATCAAGGGATACAATGGTATAGGGGGATAAAAATAGTACCAACTAAACGACTACAGCTAGAATGATGAAATTCTAATTGCGTAGAAAGGTCAAGGGGGGGTAATAATGGTACCAACCAAATGGTACATTCCTCTGACTGCATAGACACGCAAAATAAAAAGTTTTTTTCCAAATTCGTTAGGTTATATTGCACTATGTAAGTCTGATAATGGATTTTCAAAATTTGTACTTTTGGAATTAAAATAGAATGGAAATACAACCATCTGTAGCACCCACTATCTACCAATATTTATGGTATTTAAGCTTTTGAAAATATAAATATAAGAATACTTATTTTTTTAGTTGACGTATTGGTGGCCTTGCCTTATAAGCGTGGTTTGAAATAATTAAAATATTTTATTTTAAAATAATTTTTTCAATATTTGCATTTGTTTTGGTTTGGCTATATTAAAAAAATTATATTTTCCTGTAATATTACTGCACTTCTACGAAAACCGACAACGTCTGTGGAATGCAATCCACATTCTTTGAATTTCAAATGGAATCTTTGAATTACAACTGATATTTTTTGAATTTCAAATGGTGTCTTTTAAATTACAAGTGAAAATTTTGTAGTCAGTTTTTTAAGATTTCAGTGCATATTTTATAAAATCCGCTCTAACTTCCACACTTTTGGTCCGATTAATGTGTGAAATGGCTCGCTGGAAAGGTACTGATCGCTAATTGTGATTTTTGGAATTTCCTAATCCATTAACAACAAAAATATTTATATCTCCTGATCCCATGACGATCCCATACTGAAATTTTTACAGATTTTATAGAAAATTGTGGACAGGACATGAAGAATTTACGGACACCACTACGTGATAAAAGACAAAAAAGGGCCGTGTCTCCCAGTTTTGCCCAAAGTCATGTACTTTATGCCAATGACAAGAGCTACAACTTTGCCTCAGAGAGTAAACCAAAATTCTAAACAGTTTGCAAGATATGAGCCTGAGAAAATGAACATTTTTTTGCCAAAATTACACCGAGGCCCCAAATCTTTGGGAGCTCATAAAAAAGTGCATGACTTTGTCACAAACTGGGAGACATGGGTCTTTCTTCTTCTTATCAAGTAGTGTTGTCCGTAAATTCTTCATGTCCTGGTAAAACAAAGATGTTTAAAATGTCAAAAGAAAATTTTTGCAAAATTTTGTCAGAAAATGATCCACAATTTTCTATAAAACCTTTTAAAATCACCCTACAGGATTTTTTTAAATTTGTTCATTATTTGTTGGTAGCGATGGCTTTGAAACTTGTATTTCCTGATATCTCAGAAACTACTGAAAATCCGACTCCTAAAATTGTCAGATTATTTAACACATATTTGTAGCTATTTACTGAAATAAAATCAAAAGTGAACCTAGAAATCAATACTTATTTTTTTAAACTGATCACTCTATGGGGAGATTGCGTATTATATTTCAATTTACTTCATTCAAATGTCCTTGTCATAAGCAGGCATTCAGACAACACTCCCCAGTTCATTGACAAAAATAGATTTCCCCCCTTTCCGATGAATTCCTTATAATTTCTCAGCAATTTCACACCTTTTCTTTGATACGATTCTGTGTCATCCGATGAATATGACATAGTGCTCCCCATCTCGAACACCTTAAATTCACACACACACGCGCACACATCCACATATACGAACACTTATTAGTATCGTATTGACACGAAAATTGACGTGAAATTGAATCAATGCTGTAAAATGTCCTTGGGGGAATGTTGTTGTTGATTTTTGTCCTTTGCCATCGGCACAAGTAAATACATCACAATGGGAGGAAGGAACGCACAATTGCCTAAAGCTCTGTTGCAGAACAATGACTTTAAAATTGTCTTCTGTTTCGGTTGGTTTTTGTTTGAGGAAAATTGCTATTAAATTGAGATGATTCTGTCTGACGGCATGTCCTTTCTTTTTTATCGCATTTTGGTCCTCCCCCACAATTTTTGTCCCGTCGAGACTGACAGTCTTTGTGGGGGTGGAGAGAAGGATGGTGTCGCTTGGCTTTACTGGCGAAAATCGCCATGGATGAGGGGGGAGGGTTGTTTGTGCACCGTTCAAGGCAAAAGAGGAAAATTGCACGTTGTGATGGCTATTATGTCTTTCCCATGTCTGGCTTTTTATTTGAAAATGTTTTCCTTATACTCTGGAGATTTGTATGCCCTTTGATTTGTTTTTGATATTTTCAAAAATTCATATTTTATAAAGCATTTTCCTCTTTTCTTTATAGACAACTTTATTAGTTTCATAAATGACTTGCCAATTTTTTTCGTCTGCTTGGATTTATGTTCTTTTTGAGGTAATACATTTTTTATTAGCACGAGGGAGGGCTGGAAAGAGCTGGCTAAATTTTGATAACACAGAAAATCACTGGTTAACTTTCTAAACCACCCTCATTTCTTAAACACATTTTCACTTTAAAGTTTCTTTTATTTTGCGGAAGAGGGGAAGGGCAAGGGCGCAGTCTGACAGGTTCACACAATTTTGCTATCCCGGGGTGTGGTGTCATGTTGCCAGTGATGTCAGCCGGTGACTATTCCACTGTTCCATGCGTGCGTATGATACGCTTCATTATGATTTGTCATTAGACAACGAAATACTAGGGTGGAGGTAGTTAGTGCACAAGGTGGTTGCTGTTGCTTTTGCTCCCCGGTATGAGCGTGTATGTTTTGACAGTTTTGTCACTTTAACAGATTTGTTTTTTAATATAAAATATTTTTTATTTTGTTTTGCCCGGGATGGTGTTAATGATACTATTTGATGATGTATGAAAAATTAGAAAACATCATGTTGCGATGATTAATGTTAAATGGAAGGACGGAAGGCCGTTAGGGGAGTGAGATGTGATGTGGAGTAATAAATTTTGGGATTTTATAGTTTCACAGAAACTTGTTTGTTTTGAGGGGTGAGCTGTATATCAAAAATTGGTGAGAAATCAGTGTGATGAGGGAAACAAAAAGATAAACGTAAGAACGATTGAGTTGAATATATATAAACAGATTGTGACTAATTGAATATATTGATTGGATATTATTGAATTTTAAGTTGATGGTACGACGAAGACGAGTATGTCATTTGAATTTTGCCAATTCCATGAAGAAATTAATATTTATTAAAATATTTTACTTGAGTAAAATTTTAGGAGTTTAATTTTATCTAAACTTTTCAACAATTAAGTTAAATGTTTTTTGACAAATTTTGTTTTGTTGCCATAACTTTTTTATTAAAATTATAAGGTGCACTTTTTTTCTGTGTAACGATTTTATATCGGAAATCTATAAATATTTTCTTTCACAAAGTAGCGATATTTCGATTACGTACATTTTTATATTGTCATAGAATTGAACTACATAAAATAAAAAATAATAGATTATACATTCTCAAATATATAAATTGTTTAACTGTACGTTCTCACGAAAACTAATTGACATGTAGTTTTCTCCATTATCGATTTTAGCTGCCGAATCTCGCCATTATTTATTGTGATATTTAAATCGTTAAATAGTTTAAGCTAAGCTATTTTGAATACTGCCAACAAAAAGTACGACAATATTTTTTAAAATATTTTGTGCTAATATTTAAATAAAAAGTCAAATTTTGTTATAGATAATTTTTTATAAATTTTATTTACTGAAGAATCAGCCTTGTAAAGGCTTCATTCCAAGGGTCATTCATTATTAAGGGTCGGCCAGTATATAAAAAATAAAACTTGTTCCAATCACCCCCTAGATATATATATACAAATATATATTGTTTTCTTTGCTAGAATTTAAGCTATTAAAAATTAAAATTTAACAAGAATAAAAAAGGATTTAAAAAAATAATTTCCCTTAAGAAAAAAGGCCTTTAAAAATAAAGTTATAAATAATTAAAATTCAGCAAAATACCTGGACTCTGTGCATATGCAGATATGGTTACCAGGAAAATACCTCAGTTCAAATCACATATTGATCATATACCGAAATAAAAAAAAAAAAACAAAAAAGAAAAAAAGGAACTTAAAATATGTTCAATTAATCTGATACTGACGAAATTATTACCCAATACTTTAAATGAATTAATTTGGTTCGGAGTACGCAAAATTGGATAAACCGACTTATATATACCCTAACTCTCAGATAACATGTGTGCTTAGCGCCGAAGTATGTTAGGGAGGTATTAGAAGTTTGTGCCAATTGGACTAAGCTTCCACATTTGTTAATAATTGTAAAAACATGAGCAAATATGAAGTCATAATGGATTTCAGGCATCGGTAAAGCAGTTATAAAGCATTTAAAATTACCTAGAATAGAGACATTTGTGTGGAAGGTACAAATAGGTGTGTGGATAATAAATATTTTTTGTGTTTAAAGTGATTATAAAAACATTTCACATATTAAGTTGCAAATGATTTTGAACAGTCGTATGGATGTTATATCAGTATTATTGTAACCAAAGTTTATGCCACATTGTGTGGGAGGTACTAGAATGGGTGTGGAAATATCGTCTATATTTCAAGTGTATCAAACATCCATAAAAGCACTGTCAAAAATCAAAATAACGTATCTTTTAGGTAGCTTGAGGTGTGCGAGGTACCAGAAGGGGCGTGACGAAACCCGTCATATCTTTTACGCTATATGATAAAGCAAAATTCAGCTAATTCCGTCTCAAATGATATATTCCCTCCTGTCCTGTAGAATGAGGGTATAATTAAAAAGGCGATAAAGACGGGTTCTGAAATTGTCTCTAGATAATATGTGCAGACTGGTCTAATTTTTTCCAACACACATTAATGTTTGGCTCACATACCGCTTGATCCAGAAATTAAATCGCCAAAATAATATTTCCTCACAAATTGTAACTTTTCCATGAAAGACATGCTTTGAACTTGATTCTAGTTCAATTTTCCATTCTTCCAACTGAGGAAAATTGCAGTAATTTTTTCCTTCAAACAAAGTAAAAATGTATATATATGTATATATATATTAAGATGGGTCACGAAAATAAATTGCAGCGGTCACCCCCCCAGAAATGAAGATTGGATTGTTTAATGATGATCTACAAAATATTTCGTCACTTGGTCAAGCCATCTGTTAGCTAAACGTTCCTAAAAACACCTCTAAAAATCTTGTTTTTTCCGTTGTAAATTTGTTATGTTGCATTTTTTTTAATTAATGGACCCTTGGAAGCACTTTAAATAAAAATGTTTAATATTGTCTTAGAATAAGTCATTGGTAGAATTATTGGGCGTTTATACTGATTTTTTGTGGGTTTTCAATGTGACAGCTAAAACCACATATTTCTTGGAAACATTTTGTAAGAGGTGTTATGAAAAATAAATAAGAGGAATCAACACCTTTCGAATGATGCCTAAATGATGAATAACGGACGAAAAATGACGTCACTGACTCCATTGTTGTGAAATAATTAATTGCCAAAATGGCCAAACACTTTTCACAAAAATGAGCGCTGCGGCGTCAATTTCATTTCTATGTTCAGCATTTTTGAATCATTCGAAAGGTATTGACTGCAGCTATTTATTTTTTATAAAATACTACCACCAAATATGAAAAACTTTTTAGTAGTCACTGCGAAAATCAACCAAATATTACTATAAACGTCCAATAATTCGAACAATAAGTTACTCTAAGACAAGTATCAAAATTTTCATTTAAAGTGCTTTCAATGTTCTAATATTTCAGAAAAAATGGGAAAAAATTAGCACAAAAAATTACAACGGAATAATATGATCTTTAGGTTTTTTTACAGGAGCGTTTAACTCACAGATTGCTTGAAATAAAAACAAACAACGAAATGTAAATTAACAAATGTTTATGAATACATTTAACTCAAAAATACTGAAATTAAAATTTTCGCCGAAGGTATAGGGTGGGCCATGTAAAATTTTAAATTAAAATCGGCTTTTATAGCCTTACATATTATTTTTTTTTTTTTCCAAATTTGAACTTTGTCATTTAATAATGGTCCAAAATATCATTAATATGACTAGGCAGTACCTCATCCGATCAACCCAATTTTGTGACTCGTGGCTTCTCAGTAGTCACGTGTGGGTTCTCTGAACCCCATATGCGGCAATTTGGCTTATTGACATAGCCACCGAGATGAAAATGAGCTTCATGAAGGCCGATCACTTCTCGAAAATTTCTTACAGTTTGACTCACTACTTCGGAAGTAAGTTTTTAATATTTCCCAATTTTGTTGGAGTGAATAGCGACCCATTTTGCAATTGTCAATGATAAAACTGAAAATAAAAATTAATGTTTTTCTACCTTTCAAAGTAAAAGTATTCAGAAGTTCAAATTTAAAAAAAAAATGTTACATGACCCACCCTATATTTCAGATTTCTAAAGTCGACAACGAAAAAGTATTAAAATTCTAAATTTCGCCGCACATTTCGTTTTTGAAATATAAGTCCGATAACATTCGCTTATATGTTCAATCAAAGGTAACTATGATGGCTACAAATGTTGTGAATTTAACTTTCACATATATACAGTGGTTTAGGAACAGTCACCAAAACGAAATATTTTGCAAATCATCACTAAACAATCTAATCTTTATTTTCGTGGGGTGACTGGAACTTGTTTTACCAGTTGTATGGATGGCGATCCAGTGTAATATATATATATATATATAATGAACAAAGTGGACTTATAATAAGTTCAATTAATCTAAAACTGAAGAAATTGCTGCTTGAGATATTCATGAAATAATGCTTCTTCAATTCTATTCAAAAATTTTCGAAACAGTATTTAAATGTATGGTGCACTTAACATAATTTTTTTTTTCAAAATTTTAGGGAAAATCTAATTTTTTAGTTAAATGTTCCTAAATACATTTTTCCATACCAAAAAAAATCATTTTTTCTTACTTTGAAAATTTTCTTCCTCACAAGTATGAGAGAATTTTTATTAGATCTAAAGAAGTGATGTTACCAATGTTTCTTATATGAAATATTACGAGTTAGTCCTACAATACCATACTTTGAAAAGTGTCTTCAAAACACCACAAGGATAGAAAAAGGACATTGCCGTAATAAAATCGAAGAAAACAGCATTCGAAAAATTAAATCTAAGACATATTAATTTTTTTTGTGGTTTTGAGAAAAAGTCTGTAACTTATGTGCAAATGTAAGTTCCGATCATATGTGTCATGTTGGCATTCTTAGCTGAGAAAAGTAAAAATAGTTTACAGTCCTAAGAAAATATATATCTATTAAAGGCAGGTTGTATTTGTTTGAGAAATTGTACAACATGTTTTTCAAAAATTTTATAAAAACTGGCCATCTATAAGGATTTTATTTTACATTTATTAATTTAATGCTATTTTACTGATGTCACAATGGACATAAAGTCCCATGTAAATCAGCAACAGCAAGGGGTTACTTTTAAATAAATTTCTTCAATTAAATACCATTCCTCTAAATTTCCTTTAAAATATGAAATATGTATATTTACATACATACATACGTATTTTGGTATACAAACAATACAAATATATATTTTTATGTGCGTCTGCCTGTGTTCGCAAAAACAAATTTATTTATTTAGATACAAAAGCAAAACAACATCTACAAACCAAATAATGTGACCAAAAAAGCCAAAAAAGAAGATTTAAAATGAGCAAGGAGCAACAAAAAAAAAACAACAACAACAAACCATAAAGACGAACGAGTGCCAAGGAAGGCGAAGCAACACAAACGGGTGCAAAAGGGATACCAAACAGCAGCAGGGACAGCAGGCGAAGGATGTCAGCTACAGACGTAGACGTTAAATTCACACAACGGCTAGGGAAGCGGAACCTCTAATGAGAGCTTCAGAGTAATTTGAATACTCACTGCGCAAGTTGAGTTATTTAGAGCAGCAGCATCGAAAATTCACCTTAGAAAGTGGTGAACTTGGAGAAATCCAAAGAGAGCGAATGAGTTTGTGATTTGCAGACCAAGTCTTGTGTTATGTGTGGGGAAGTTGGGGCATGGGCTCGAAGTGAGTTTCTTGGGGCTGGTCTGTGTGTCTGGGTGTGTGTGTGTGTTAAGGAATCTTGAGTAATGAGTGAAAAATTGTATGTGACATTTTAAGATGTGGTGAATTATGGTTAAGATGTTTTGTGGTGAAGATGTGTATATGTTTGTGTATTTTGCGGGTTTGGCAAGGACAAAAAGGAAAACAGGCCAAGTGGAGCAATGCCGACGGGAAAATGGAAATTTTTCAGGCAAGCGAGCGACGGCAAAATGTGAATTTTCGAAAAACCATCTGAATGAATAAATGTAGTTGGAAATTTGCAATGAATATAAATT
Organism: Polietes domitor; assembly: GCA_947397865.1. Taxonomy (NCBI): domain Eukaryota; kingdom Metazoa; phylum Arthropoda; class Insecta; order Diptera; family Muscidae; genus Polietes; species Polietes domitor. The sequence continues at coordinate 21,794,594 of OX377620.1, read as the reverse complement.
GATAAATTATAAAATGATAAATTGTGAAAGTAGTCATAAATAGTGTTTTCAGAATATAATTGCAAACCCGTGAAAAAAATTGATATTGTTTTTTCGAGGCTGCTCTCACGGGAACGTCAAGTAGAATATTAAGCATCGTTTGGTATATCTAAAAATTTGCAAATGCTAATTTCCTGATATAGTGTTGTCTGTAAATGGAAAATATAAATATTTTTTGATATTGACAAGCCGCTCTAACAATATACATATTGAAGAATAGACTTACGGCCATAAGTACACCGACAAAGCCACACGTGGGTCCCCGTACCCAACTACTTTGTACTATTTAAATTGCAATATGATGGCAGGATAATAATAAGAAGTGTATATATGGCATGTGTATTGGCATCTGTACATACAGCAAAGGAAATATGTATAAGTTCATGCTTTTATTAGTGAAAAATAAATTTTTAGTAGTATGTTTTGAAATAGAATTATTATTCGAAAATATGTAAGCATTTGTTGAAGTTATAAACATTTTCGCTACAATATCTTCTGCCGGAGTATCACTTTCTATTTAGGATTTAGGTTCTTCTATACCACTATTTGAGAATCGGGAAAATATGTTGGTTGTCAATTTTAATTTTCACCGTATTTTCAAGTCCAATAGAAGACCACTGTAGAAACAGCTAATATGAGCTATAAATTCGTATTGGGTAATACCAATTAGTAGCCAATAAATACTATATTTATCAAATGACTTTCTTTGGTTTAGGTGGCAGTGATAAAGTAAACATTTAGACTAAATAAGGATAGGTTTTTCTTAGTAAGTAAATGGTGCATTAAGATTGAAGCTGTGTGCTCTGAAAATAACTTCACGTCTTCGTATTTTTTCTAATTTCGCTTCGTTAAATTATTTATAATAAATTTACAAGTGGTATGGTTATCAAACAAAATAATGATTAAATTTTTCACGAGTTATGATCAATTTAACGATGAAAAAAATAAAATTTTTTCTAAAAGGTTTATTCAATCGCCTGTAACTCCTGAAACACTTGACCGATTTTAATGGAATATATATTGTTTTTAAGGCAACTTTAAAAATGTTTACTTTTTAAATATTGAAGTGGAATGGAATAGCCGCGTTATATTTTTATACACTCCACGGCTGTATTATGCACCAATACAGATTTGTTTGTAACACCCAAATGGAAGCGAGATAGACCCATTGTTAATTATACCGATCGTCTTAGAATCACTTTTTGAATCGATTTAGCAATGTCCGTCTGTCTGTCTGTCCTGTGGTGAAAATGTCTTAGATCGGTTCAGATTTCCATACAATTTCGCTCCCAATTTGACTCTTTCCGCACTAGAAACCACATATTGTATCAGATTGTCTTCAAATTTGGCAAAACATCGTATATTTCAACTAGAAGCACTTGTGGTGAAAATGTCTTAGATCGGTTCAGATTTCTATATTTCTATATTTCTATATTTCTATATTTCTATATTTCTATATTTCTATATTTCTATATTTCTATATTTCTATATTTCTATATTTCTATATTTCTATATTTCTATATTTCTATATTTCTATATTTCTATATTTCTATATTTCTATATTTCTATATTTCTATATTTCTATATTTCTATATTTCTATATTTCTATATTTCTATATTTCTATATTTCTATATTTCTATATTTCTATATTTCTATATTTCTATATTTCTATATTTCTATATTTCTATATTTCTATATTTCTATATTTCTATATTTCTATATTTCTATATTTCTATATTTCTATATTTCTATATTTCTATATTTCTATATTTCTATATTTCTATATTTCTATATTTCTATATTTCTATATTTCTATATTTCTATATTTCTATATTTCTATATTTCTATATTTCTATATTTCTATATTTCTATATTTCTATATTTCTATATTTCTATATTTCTATATTTCTATATTTCTATATTTCTATATTTCTATATTTCTATATTTCTATATTTCTATATTTCTATATTTCTATATTTCTATATTTCTATATTTCTATATTTCTATATTTCTATATTTCTATATTTCTATATTTCTATATTTCTATATTTCTATATTTCTATATTTCTATATTTCTATATTTCTATATTTCTATATTTCTATATTTCTATATTTCTATATTTCTATATTTCTATATTTCTATATTTCTATATTTCTATATTTCTATATTTCTATATTTCTATATTTCTATATTTCTATATTTCTATATTTCTATATTTCTATATTTCTATATTTCTATATTTCTATATTTCTATATTTCTATATTTCTATATTTCTATATTTCTATATTTCTACATTTCCCATACAATTCCCATACAATTTCGCTCCCAATTTGACTTTTTGTGCTGTAGAAACCACATATGTTAATAGATCTCTTTCAAATTTGGCAAAACATCTTATATTTCAACTAGAAACACCCATAGCGAAAATGGGTCACATCGGTTCAGTTTTTTATATATAGCTCCCATACAAATTTAACGTATTTCCACCGAATTTCTTCAAATTGAACACGTTATACTTGAACTGGAAGAACCTATGTGGATATAGCCCCGATACAACTTTTCTTCTTGATTTGACAAATTAGGTCAGGCCATACTAGCCTATAATTAGGAAACATACAAAAATCCATCCCGTTTTCACTTTTTTACCGAATTGAATTGTTTAGCCTTTCGTTACTTGTTTAAAGATTTCTAAATAATTACATCAATTAATTTTTTTGAAACGTTATTGTAGAGATGCCTTAGATGTCTTTTTTAGTGACTGTGTGAGTTTGGAAGTGGTGAAATCATGACTTCTATTCTTTTTTAAATGTCCTTTTTTTTTGCAAAGTCAACCCGAATTTAGTGAAGAAACTTCTAACCGATCATTTTTTCAGCAGTTTATTAACACATGCCTTAAAAACAGTGAAAATTCTAAGAAAAGAATTGATTAGCGAAAAAATCCAAAAAAAAAACACTGACCAGTAGTAAATGCGCGATACTTCACATGCAGGAAATAGTTCTTGTCAGGATGGATATGTGCTCATAAAGTCCTTTCTTAAAACGTGTCTCAATGCTATCCAACTTAATTTCACTAAACTTCGGAGCACTCAAAAAATTTCCTCAGACATTTGTCAAATTTGAAATGGGAAGGTTCCCAATATTTATATGACATCTCTCTTCTTCGATTTCAAACTGTTTCAATTGTTCCAGAAATATATAAAAATATCGGGCGATTTTTTGTTTTTTTTTTTCGACCTTTATTTAAACTATTATAATTTTTGTTAAATAAAATAGGTAAAATAAAACGAGCTCTAGGTTTTTGTTTTGGTATTTTTAAATTTTGTATTTTAAATCACGTCGAAAGACATCTTCAGGATTATAATTCAAAAACAAAACACAGACAATGTTGTAAAAAAGTTTCAATTTACCAAATACAAATAAAACATAGAAAAACTGAGCACTGGCGTGACGTTATTGCATTCTAATGCTGTAATAAATGAAGATAAAAAATAATTTCATTTAATTGCTTCAAATAAGGCTGCGTTTCATGTTCTAATTATATTTTCATTTACCAGAGTGTCTGTAAATTATTTATGTACTTGGATTAAATATTTCTTCTTGAACCTCGGGTTAAGTCTCTAAAATCAACATGAATTTGAAAATTATGGGTCTAAATTTAATTTAAAAAGCATGGAAAAATAGATTCTCATACAAAATGTATTATAGGTTGGGCCATTTTAAAATTTTAACTACCAATTACTTTGACTTTGAAAGGCCGAATAACATTCATATTTATTTTTATTTTCCGTTTTATATTTGACATTTGCAAAATGGGACGCTGTACGCTCGAACAAAATTGGGAAATATTAAAAACTTTCTTCCAAACTGTAAGAAATTTACGTAGACATTTTTCGAGTAGATATCGGCCTTCAGTTCAGCCTTCATAAAGCTCATTTTCGTCTCGGTGAATAAGTAAATAAGCCAAATTGTCGCAAAGGGAGTTCAGAGAACCCATACATGACTATTGAGAAGCCAATGCATCCACAACGATTCACTGTTTGGTGTGGATTTTGGGCTGTACTGAAAAATTAGGTTGATCTGATGAGGTACTGCGAGCCAGTGATGCTAGTCATATGAATGATATTGTGTTCCATTATTAAATGACAAAAAGCAAGCTTTCCAAAAAATCCAAAAGAGATATTTGAAACAAGGTATACGTATACGTTATTAAAGTTATTAATAGTACGTATTCGGCACCTTGTCCCCAAAAGCTGAATAAAGAGTTTTTTGTTAGGCAACAACTTGTTGGATTATTTAGCGTCAAGAGCAACATTATGGACGGGTCAATGATCTTGCCACCTACCATTTTTGCAGAATAACAATTTCTTCCACCAAATAGTAGTGAAAATAGTGAAAGAATAAAATTTAAATAATTCGCAAACTCTAGTGGTTTCAATAAAATAATATTTAGATTATTGAACTTATATTTATGTCGTCTACTGTATGTACCATCAGAAACAACAAGACACATACCTATCTATGTACCTACAAACACGTACATAAGTATTTACAGACATGCAAGCGGGTGCATAAGATGACAAACACTTGTAGTTCTGCTCTAATGGCAGCAGTGGTAGCTAAATTCTGGTAGGAAAGCAAAAGCAAGACAGCTTTTTGTGGCGCACCAATGGGACCACGTTATGTCCCTCCAGCTAGCATACCACACTCACACACACAAACACATCCACAAACCCAACCGAGCCAGCCAGCCAGCCGCATACATCTGCGATTGACTCAAAATCAGACTCATACATATAGCTGAGAACCCGTTAGTTGGTCCCGACCCACATACACAAACGCAAGACCAAGACCACACCAACAAAAACACGTCCATATATTGTGATGATTGTGTGATTGTATGCGGCCAAGAAAGTGTACATGGCTGCGTATGTGTGTGTATGTTAATGTTTACGAGTGCACGAGTATGTGTGGCTGAGAGAGTGTGCGTGCTTGCGTGTGTGAGTATTTTTGGCGGTGACGGTGGTGGCGGTGGCGGCGACTGCGACGGCGGTGACTACTGTGCAGCAGTAACAAATGTCGTCTACATCTTTCTCTTTATTGTCAACGTGAGTGGTGTCGGCGGCGCTCGTGCTGCTATTGCTGTAGTTGTTGTTGTAGTCTGTGTTGTGCTCGTGTCGTGCGTGTGTGTCTCTGCAACGAAAGAAAACCCGACCCCAAAACTGACACCATCGTGGCTAACCCTTTATAGCACTAAGGTTTCCTTACAGAACCACATATTTAGGTTTTAGTGGGAGTGCAACTAAAGCCACTACCATTTGCAAACTATGGTCTCCGCACGAAGACACTCACACACACACACATACACTCACACGCATGCACCTACTCACACATACACTCAAAGACACTCGCACATATTTAAATAGTCCACAACAACAAATACTCAAGCAACTTGAGAAGTGTTATGGGAACTCTTGTGTCTGTATATCTAGATAGGGACACGAGCTCCTGTGTGTGTGCGTATCTATGCGAGGAGACATTTGCAGTTGTATTTTGTGTGAGTATATCGGTTTCTTCATTCGTGTGTGTGTGTGTCTCAAGTATTGCCTTCTTGTGTTTGAAGTCAACTGCAGAGACACGCCGACAAACATACATTCGTCCTTATCGAACCACATTGGCCAACAAAAACCCGAAAATGGAAACTAGAAAGACTAGGGACGAAACAAAACAAAAAAAAACGCAAATGTATAAGAAAAATTGCCCCGCAAATGACGACGCTGATTTAATTTTGGTTTGGGGTTTAACTAACTACAGATGGTAGTGTAATTTAGGTGCCTGCAGATTTGAGTGATTGTTGAAGGATAGACTATTTAGATTGACATTTGGCGAGGTACCTATTTAAAGTTCGCTTTAAAGTAAGTCAAGCTAAATTTGTGTTAAATTATTATCATTCCCGGATTTTGTTTTAAATTTTTAAAACTATTTTAGTTTTTTTAACTTGTTTAGAAGGAAACAAATAGAGAAATGTATATATACCCTCCTACCCTGTAGGATGACCTAAAAACCTAATGCTGCCTTCGTTTATACGTCAACAATTCACTGTGCACAAATTACGCCTGTCAAACTCCATATAAAAAATCTAAAATCTGAAAAAGGGGATTTTGGGCGTATATCTGAACGCAATCTGAAGAAAATAAGTGGACAAACTCTGTTTCATGAATTTTCAAGTTGCTCGTCCGATCACCTGCATGGCTGTCTGGCTGGCTGTTTTCACTATAACTTACGAAAGGAGTTGAGACGGTGGACTAGACACGCCGTCGGTGTCTAAGAGTCGGAGAAATTAGCTGGAGTCGGAATCGGAGTCGAAAAAAAATGGTCGACTCCGGGTATTTTTTTCGTTAGTATTAATTAAAATATATTTCCAGGTTGCAAAAATTGTATAAATAAAGGCTTAAAAATCTTAAAATATTAGTCTGAGAAATGTTCTGTGAACACAATTATAATGTTTTGTAATTGTAAAAAAAGTAAAGTTAATGTGGTATTCATTTATTAATGCAATTTTAAAGGGACGTGCCGGCAAAGGTGCTAGTATAGATCAAGCGACTCGTTGGGGAAGTACATATTTTACGCTGAAACGTCTAATTGAAATAAAAAGTTGTTTAAGCGATTTGGACAATATTGATCTCGCATTAGTAGAAAAATATTGAGATCAAGCCATTGTTCCCGAAAAGGTTTAGCAGGGTCCTTATATTGTAACCAACAAATTCCAAAGCTAGAATTTGACACCAGGTGGTTGCTAAAGGGAATGGAAAGAAATTTGGAAATGGAATTAAATATTGTTTCTTCAATGTTTAGAAGAGAGACGGAAATAAGGAAGAATTATGTTCTATTGGCGGGAATATGTGTCGACCCTTTAAATAGAATTTAATTTAATTTTAATTTAATATATTATATGAACTGGCAGAAAGAATGCAAACAACTTTTAGTCCAGATTTTTCTCAACTGAGCGATACATCTGACGACTCAACTCCTTCTGACGACTTCGAAAAGTATTTGGATAGTTTGGAGCGATATAAGACTAAAAGGTTAAGAAATGAACCCGTTGAAATACAAAAACAAAACTTTTATCGGGAATTGGATGAAATAAAAAATTTTGACAGAAAAGACAAAAAGGATTTCTACCAAGGCGTATTTATACAGGTGATAGCACTAGAACAACAACAAATTCGGCAACAACAAAATACAAGTAATTTTTTGAATGGTGAGCCATACTGTCAAAGCAAAATATATGGGATTTGACAATTTCGGTTACTTTGGAATGAAACAAATTTCAGTCAGCTGGGCTCCTGCTATCACCTATATAAATACGCCTTGATTTCTACCAAATATTTGGATATTAATCTAAAATTATTCGTCATGTGGTATTAGTAGCAGCTACAACGCAACCTACTCAAGTGAGCGTAGAGCTATTATTTTCCGCCCTAAAACTTTTAAAAAGTGATTTCGTGCCTCAATGAAAGAGGAGTTGGCAAATGTAATTCTGTTTTGAAATAAGTATATGACAGTTTATTTTTATCAATTTTATTAGTAGTTTAAGAATATCTTTTCGTTTTGTGTTTCCATAGTATTTTCTATAATGAATTAAAAAAGCACTGTTAGTGTAACAGTATTCCATAGAAATGAATTTTTTGTTTGTTTTATAAAATAAAATGAGGTTTCTTTAAAAATAGACATTATTACAATTATTGGAAAAAAAACACCACTATTATTGATTGAACATCCGGAGTCGACTCCGGAATTGGAGTCGGAGTTGAAACATTATAAAGTGCTGGAGCCAGAGTGGAGCAATTTTGCCTCGACTCCACAGCCCTGCCCCACACAAACAGCTAAGACGCTAGTTTAAAATAAAAGCATAAAAATCATGGCAACGATTTTCTGGCTTTAATGTGTTTTTATCAAAAACGATATATTATTTTTTTGTAAATCTCTTACAAACATTGCATTTTGAAAGAAAAGGTATATTTAGAAAATTTGTAGTTATCACCCTTTACTTCAATTTAACATATAACCGCCTAGCAAAAATTGGAAGTACTTCCACAGGAAGTACATTCGCATCCCAAAATCACAATTAGCATATTAACCTCATCTGAGGAAGTACTTTTCAACAATTTCCCAAAAAGTTGATAATAAGTTAGTATGCCTAACATTTTTCGAATAGCAATTCCACAAGTCTATAAGCTTTGCACCAAGAATCTCTCGAGTTCGAATCGTGACTCGAGAAAAATCTTCTTGTTTTGTTTTTTATTTCTATATATGTAGGATTCTCTCCAGAACGGACCAAAAATGAAAATTATCCCCGTTTTTTTTTGAAAAATTTAGTAGTTTACGTTAGTACAAAATGCTGTGTAGATGGACTGGTGGTGATCATGCATCGTTTCCACGCAACGCTGTGGAGAACTTTGGCGTGAATGTTAGAGTCTATTATTATCTATATTCCATTACTTACTGACATTATGATGCGCGTAGATACGTTTTAAAAGCATTTTACTGTGAATTTATAGAAGTTAATTTAATTCCAAAAAATATATTTATTTTTTTTTATGAACTAATGTCCTATTCGATCACTAGATCAATGTGCTTTCTTTCAACTGCAAAGAAATCGTAGGATCTCACACAAAACGAAACTTATAGAAGAAAACGTAAGACTGTATTTTCCAAATAAATGCAATTTTTCACATATTTTTTATGATTTGAATTAGTAGTTATTTGCCGTTAAAAAGGTAACTGTACCTTTCATAAATTACTTTTTAATGTAAATATGGTCATTGTATAGAAACTTATGAATTTATTACTTGGTGCGATTTTTTAAACGCAAATTCGGCAAGTGAGTTGTGCTTCTCGTTCGTTTGTGAGAATCATCTCCTTATAGAGGCCGGGTTTGATGTTGAAAAGTAGCTGCGAAGCCACTTGAAAAGACTTTTGACATGGTCGAAATCATGATCGTGGTAGTCTGCAGCCAAGTAATAAATGTCACCATGCCATTTGTAAATAAATTTGCATTCTATTAAATATAGAAGCAAAATGGTCTTGAGCCAGGACAATATCCCAGTTCAAATCAAATATTAATTACAGACCAAAAAAAAAGAAAATTCAAAACAAACAATTTTTAAAAAATATTTAAAAATTGTTATGGCGGCCATTATAATATAGTGATCGTCATGAAATTTTCGCGGGTATTTCTCATAGACGGCACAACGACGCAAAGGTCTGTGTTATCGCAGATACAAATGATAATTTGTAATGGATTAAATACTTGAACTATTAGAGGTGAAAGCAGAATTACTTCTTCGTAGAAAATAGGCGTGGTACGACCTTTTCTAAGAAATACCATAATTGTGGAATGGTAGTCTTACATTTTAACACATGATATTTTAACACATAATACAATTCCTTATAATTGAAATTTTTAATCGACGTTTGATTATTTAGTTTTAATTTGATTTTGTAGAGTTTTCTAGATGGGCATTTAAAAGCAAATTAGCGCAACATATTTTTTTATTTCATATTTTAAGAATGTAAAATAATAATTAATAAAGGGTGATTTTTTAAAAGCTATAGGCAAGTTTTTCAAAAAAAACAAGTAAGGAAAGGCTAAAGTCGGGCGGGGCCGACTATATAATACCCTACACCACTCCCTGCGTATGCGCCTCGCTTTGATTACTAAACCCATTTATTTCATGGGAGCAATTTTATGTAGTTCATATAAATTATACATCTACTTTAAATTCATCTTTAGTCATATTTAACGAATATGGTTAATAATATGGTAATTGATCCAATTATCCGACAGACAAATACAAATTATGCAGTAGTAATAGGATGAACTGGACCGACATTTCAAAAGGGGGCCTATAACTACATTTTGGGCCTGGTCCAAAACATCGACCTATATATTTCTCATTCACGGTAAGTATTCCTGGTTGAAAAATACCATGATCTGCAAAATTTGATGAAGATCCGATGTAAGATGTAGTTTCTAAAGCTGTAATAGATCAGAATGGGGCCCCATTTGGGTTATACCAAAGTATGGACATATGTATGGACATCTCCCAAACAAGTAAGGAAAGACTAAAGACGGACGGACTTTCTATCTTATTACAACTCAATTCGGTAAAAAAGTGAAATCGGGAAGGAGTTTTGCATCCTGTAAATGTATGTCTTTGACAAAAAATGTTAAATCGGAAAGGACATTTGTATGGGGGTATATTGAAACCTGGAACGATGTGACCCGCTTTCACCATGTATGTTTATTGGTGAAATATAATATGTAAAGTTTGGCCAAAATCGGTTAAACATTCGGGAGCAACATTTGTATGAGGGCGATATCTAAATCTGAACCGATCTTACCCACTTTCACCATAGGTTGGATTATAAGATGTTGTGCCAATTTTAAAGAAAAACGGGTACAATATGTCGTTTCTAGAGCGGAAAATGTCAAATCGGGAGCGACATTCTACATCTGAACCGATCTTACCCAATTTTTGCATATGTATTTCTAGTTCGAATATAAGATGTTCTGCAAAATTTAAAGAAAATCGGGTACAATATGTCTTTTCTAGAGCGGAAAATGTCAAATCGGGAGCGACATTTGTATGGGGGCTATATCTAAATCTGAACCGATCTTATCCAATTTTTGCATACGTGTTTGTAGTTGGATTATAAGATGTTCAGCAAAATTTAAAGAAAATTGGGTACAATATGTCGTTTCTAGAGCGGAAAATGTCAAATCGGGAGCGACATTTGTATGGGGGCTATATCTAAATCTGAACCGATCTTACCCACTTGCAGCATATGTGTTTTTAGTTCGATTATAAAATGTTGTGCCAATTTTAAATCAAATCGGGTACAATATGTGGTTTCTAAAGCGGAAAATGTGAAATCGGGAGCGACATTTGTATGGGAGCTATATCTAAATCTGAACCGATTTCCTCCAAATTCAATACCGATGGTCCTTGGCCAGAAAAATCACTTCAGCCAAGTTTCATGACAATCGGACAACAATTGCGACCTGTAGAGTGCGAACAAGCTTAGATGGACAGCAGACGGACGGACGGACAGACAGACATCGTTAAATCGACTCAGCTGGTGATTCTAAGCCGATCGGTATATTTAAAGGTGGGTCTAGCTCGATTATTTCTTGGTGTTACAAACATTTGGCGCGAAACTAACTTATAATACCCTAGACCACGAAGTGGTGTAGGGTATAAAAACACATAAAATTCAGAAAAATGAATGAAATCTTTATTTGAATCGATAGTACGGTCCATTAAATTTAATGTTTGAAGATTATTTCATGCAAATGTTGACCTTGACTGCGCCTCAAATGGTCCATCCGCTTAGTTCAATTTTGGCATACTCTTTCCAACATATCGGCCGGTATCTCATGAATAAATGCTTCAATGTTGTCTTCCAATGCGTCAATTGAAGCGGGCTTGTCTATATAGACATGAGCTTTAACATAAATCGCACGATCTAGGCGGCCAATTGACCGTTCCCGAACGTGAAATAAAATGTTCACCGAACTCGCCTCTCAACAAGTCCATTGTTGCGTGTGCTGTGTGGCATGTGACACCGTCTTCTTGAATCCACATGTCATGCAAGTCAAGCTCTTGCATTTTGGGCAAAAAAAAAGTTGGATATCATCTCACGGTAGCGCTCACCATTCACAGTTACGTTACTATTCGCATCATCTTTGAAGAAGTACGGTCCAATGATGCCACCAGCCCATAAACCGCACCAAACTGTGACTTTTTCTGGATGCATTGGTAGCTCTTGCCATGCCTCTGGCTGATATTCACTCCAAAATCGACAATTCTGCCTATTTACGTACCCATTGAGCCAAAAATGAGCTTCGTCGCTGAACACAATTTTTCGGTAAATGAACTTTCTGAACAGAGCACCCATTTTGATAATAAAATTTAATAATTTGCAAGCGTTGTTCGTTTATAAGACGATTCATGGTTAAATTATAGACCAAACTCAAGATGTTTGACAGTGAAACAAAACACGAAACGTGCGTCAGCTGTTTAAACCGGTGTTGCCAAAAAAGATAATAGCTAAAAAATCACCCTTTAATTACTGAGCATAAAAACTCATCTAGAAAATCAAAGTAATTTCTTAAGATCGACGTTAAAGCAGAGAAAGTTGGAATAGTAGTGATACATAGCCTTAAGCTCTAACTTCAAAAGAGTTTACATATCTCGGTACTAACGTAAACTCTGCAAATGATGTGCAGGCGGAAGGATTACACATGCGAACCTCTGTCTGTTAATGTACGAGTCACAACTGTTAACGACGGGCAGATACGTGGATACTAGCTAAAAACACGGAGAAAGCTCTTAACATATCTGAAAAAAAAAAGTTCTAAGAATAAACTTTAGACCAGTAAAAATTGACGAGAATATATGGAGGAGACGCTATATAATCTTTTTGGAGAAGTGGATACAGTAAAAAGGCTAAACTGTGCCGCTTACATTGTCTTGGACATATAAAATACACATCGTATGGATCTAGGAAAAAGGCCCGCCCAAAGCTTCGATGGAGCAATGGTGCGGAGCAATGCTAGAGAAATATGTTCACAAGAATGGGGATCTTATGTTAACGACAGAGAAAGATGGAAGAATACTTTGAGACAGGCCTGCTGCGCTACTTCAACAAAATCAGCTGTAAAATGATATATTGATAAATTATTGTTTAAAAGTTAGGAAGCGATTTAGAAATTATGCATCAAGTGAGCAAATAAATATTGCTTTCTTGTGGGTTAAATTTTCACCAGAGGCATCGCGAGGCACAAATTTTGAGTCATAGATGAGTCTATACAATTCTGAAAGTTGACACGAAAATAAGGAAACAAAAGTTTGTACTTATTCTGAAGAATTTGACATTTTTTAAGGATTTTATTATTTAACATTTTTGTTAGTCCTAATAACGCGATATTGGTATCAAAAATAAAGTCCTAAAAATAAGTCCTGATGAATATAAAATGTAATTAGATATCGAGTACACAGCGTTGCTATGTTAGATCTCAAGTTTAATAAAATTATATATTTTTTGGTGATGTGGAATTTTAAGGATGTGTAAAACGGCCGTCAGATCATGTATGAAACAGCTCACTCAGAACGATGCAATTTGGTTATTTCTAGTAGAATATTTACAACGTCTACAGTCTTGGCTAGACACAGTAAAATGAGGATTAGCCCCCATCCCTCATCTAGCAAACACCTGCATCAAGTGCCCTGTTCCTTAAATTTAAATAAATAAACATGAGACGATCTCCATTCCTCCACAAAAATTGGCAATAATTCGGAAAACCTAATGATACCAAATTTGAGGTTTCTTCTAAACCCCAAAATTCCCACTTGCAGTGCAACGAAAAACGCATACAAAGCTGGCAGCAACATCAAAGGAAATAACGAAGAAGAAGATGGAAATTGCAGAGAGCTGGAGATGGAGCAGTAGCAGCAGAAGGTGATGATGATGACGACGACGAAGAAGAATAAGGTGAACAACAAGAACAACTTCGTTAAACCAAAACTAGTGATTGCCTGAGTGTGGTGGCCATATACAACCAAATAATGGCGTCTTTTGGTGTAAACCAAGAATGGTTGGTTGGCTGGTTGGATGGCTGGCTGAATGGCTGGCTGGCTGACTCGTGGCTACAAACGAAAAAGGACCTGCAGACATATATAGGTTTTTGGGAAAACTATTTACCAATACATACAGACTCAGCTCACTTACACTTACATATTTATATTTTAGATGCTTGAGTGTAAGTGAAGTTTTCCCAGCTGCTGCTGCCTGTAAGGGTATGAGTGAAAAGCACCACACATACTCACACGATGCAGGAGGACCTCAACTCAATGGAGGAGTAGTGTGGATACCACATTAGTGTGAATGTATGAGTGTGTCTGCGTTTTTTCGTTTCTTTTTGGTTTGGCAAAAAATGTGCTTATGTGGCGAAATTGTGGAAACTGCTGCGAATTAGGGAAGGCTGCAAGGAAAAGAGCCTACAGAAAAGGATGGCTAATGTCGGAAAGAAACAACAGATGAGAGTAGTTTTTTTTTGCGTCGGATTCCCGGGGTGTATACCCAGGATGTCGGAATAGATGTGTATGTGTGTGTTTCAAACGACTTTGGAAACCTGAAGGCGAACTGGGAGGGCAGTTTTAGCAACGTTATATGTATAACTACATTCATATTCCTATATAGATATGTGTGTGTATGTATATCTAAGTATATGTATATTTGTGTGGTATACTTTTAAGTTGTTGGTGCTTAAATTTTGATGCATATATGCGGTCTTATGCCGGCGGTAGAGCAACAACCAAAAATGAGCGGCCAAATATTGGCCTTTATGTGGCTTGTTCTTGTTTTTGTTCTTTCCTTTCTTTTCATTTCTTTTCTCCTCTGTAAGCTCTTCCACAGAGTTTATGACTTGCTACAAGTGTATACTAATATTGGATATTTTTGACATTATTTATTTTTAGGTTTTGCTCACCATTTAGTGGGCATGCACACGCATTTGCATGCTCCGGACTGGCGAACGTTAGGCGGCAGCCATGCGGCGGCATTGGGTCGACCAGGATTTCCCCATGGCACACCCTTCTTCCATCATCAACCTGCAGCGTTTCCGGGACACATTGGTGCCTTGGATAGGCAAGGCTTAAATCGAATAGGAGGTATGTATGTCCTGGTTATGTGCACAACGTCCGTATATCGAAAAACTGAAAATTTTAAATTGTTTATTAAATAATCGTAGCAGTGGGTGTATATGTAAAATATGAAATAATTTCGATAGGCATTTCCTAAATTATAGACCTCAAACCGTTTTAATTACATTGATTTCTATTTCAATATTAAAAGTCAACTTCAATTTGTGATGATGGCTTAATTGGAACAAAGCACTATGTCTTAATACTCTGTACAACATTGAATACATCCATACTTTCTTAAAGAAAACAGACCACACAGTAAATGTTTCAAAGAATTAAATTGTGACAATTGAACATCTCAAAAATGCTTAAGATTTTAAGAAAATATATAAAGATTTTTAAATACATTTTCCCTTTTAAAAAGATCAAGTTTATTTAGTTCATTATTCAAATTTAACTTTTTAAGGGGGGAATAGGGATGTTAATGCTAAACTAATACAGATAGAAACTTGAAATGTTAAGTATATTTAAAAGATATTCTCCTCTAACAATGAATTTAACGATGAAAATGTATGGAAGTGGACATGTCCTTTGCAATTTCGATATTCTTTTAATAGGAAATTCAACCATAGAATGAAAAACCATGTATGGTCTTGTTCAGGAGATTGGAAATAATTCGATATTGGGTTTTTAATACATTTACTTTACTATCACTAATAAAGCTGGCTACAGTAGCTTATAGGAAAAACTGGTGACTATTTGTTTCGAAGTTTCACGGATCCAACAAGAACAAACATTTTTCTCGGCTAACTGATATAGCAATATTTTGTATATGCTGGTAGAATCCTTTGTCCTTGAGCCGAGGTCATTTCACAGTGACTTTATCGTCAAACGTGATAATCAATTCGGGACTCGTAATAATTCAATATATTATAATTTTCACGAATAAATTCCAATTTACTCGGACTCACAAGTTTTATATACCAGCAGTGCACTGAAATTATCAAAATTCCAATTGTAAATATCAATTAATACCTACAACTACAAACAATATAAATAAAATAATTACATGGGAAACAGAACAAAAATTTTTACTTCTGAATAACGAAAATAATTCTGCAATTCCGGATTTTCAAAAAACTTGAAATTGTAGATATCACTACACCTTTTTCAATTGTAATTCAAAAGAAATCACTTGAAATTCAAAAGACACCAGTTGAAATTCAAAAATTTCATTTGAAATTCAAAAAATGTCAATTGAAATTCAAAACTCGTCATTTGTAATTCAAAAGACAACATTTGAAATTCAAAAGTCGTCATTTGTAATTCAAAAAACATCATTTGAAATTCAAAACTCTTCATTTGTAATTCAATACTCGTCATTTGCAATTCAAAACTCGCCATAAGTAATTCAAAAGACACCATTTGAAATTCAAAAGTTTTCATTTGAAATTTAAAAATTATTCCATTTGTAATTCAAAAATTATTCCATTTGTAATTCAAAAATTATTCCATTTGCTGAAATTTTGTGTAAGTGCATCTAGCATCAATGTGCATAGCTGTGCCAAAAATGGGCGGTATTGGAAAAGTGGGCGTGGAACCTCCCATACGAAGTTTAAACCTATTATTGAATATTGTCAGTTCTATGACACCTAGAGTGCTGAAATTTTGTGTAAGTGCATATACCATCAATGTGCATAGTTGTGCCAAAAAGGGGCGGTATTGGAAAAGTGGGCGTGGCACCTCCCATACGAAGTTAAAACCTATTATCGAATATTGTCAGTTCTATGACACCTAGAGTGCTGTAATTTTGTGTAAGTGCATCTAGCATCAATGTGCATAGTTGTGCCAAAAATGGGCGGTATTGGAAAAGTGGGCGTGGAACCTCCCATACGAAGTTAAAACCTATTATTGAATATTGTCAGTTCTATGACACCTAGAGTGCTGAAATTTTGTGTAAGTGCATCTAGCATCAATTCGCATAGTTGTGGCAAAAATGGGCGGTATTGGAAAAGTGGGCGTGGCATCTCCCATACGAAGTTAAAACCTATTATTGAATATTGTCAGTTCTATGACACCTAGAGTGCTGAAATTTTGTGTAAGTGCATCTAGCATCAATTCGCATAGTTGTGCCAAAAAGGGGCGGTATTGGAAAAGTGGGCGTGGCACCTCCCATACGAAGTTAAAACCTATTATTGAATATTGTCAGTTCTATGACACCTAGAGTGCTGAAATTTTGTGTAAGTGCATCTAGCATCAATTCGCATAGTTGTGCCAGAAATGGGCGGTATTGGAAAAGTGGGCGTGGCACCTCCCATACGAAGTTAAAACCTATTATTGAATATAGTCAGTTCTATGACACCTAGAGTGCTGTAATTTTGTGTAAGTGCATCTAGCATCAATGTGCATAGTTGTGCCAAAAATGGGCGGTATTGGAAAAGTGGGCGTGGCACCTCCCATACGAAGTTAAAACCTATTATTGAATATTGTCAGTTCTATGACACCTAGAGTGCTGAAATTTTGTGTAAGTGCATCTACCATCAATGTGCGTAGTTCTGCCAAAAATGGGCGGTATTGGAATAGTGGGCGTACCACCTCCCATACGAAGTTAAAACATATTATCGAATAGTGTCAGTTCTATGACACGTATAGTGCTCAAATTTTGTGTAAGTGCATCTAGCATCAATGTGCGTAGTTGCGCCTAAAATGGGCGGTAATGCAAAAGTGGGCGTGGTACCGCCCATACAAACCACAAATTAAAAATCTATTATTTCTGCTCCTGATAACGCAGTAATTTTTCCTTCTACAAAAGATAACTAAAAAAGAATTTCTAGGCCCAATAGAATTCTGCTTGCATAAAGCATGGATTTGAAAAAATTTTTTTTTTTGATTTACTAGTTTAAATCTGTTTCCAAAACTGTAGAATATCCAAATTTGCAGAAAAAATAAATGCTACCCCACCTAATGTATATTTTTCCTAAATAAGTTTGTTTACATTTTTTAATTTCAAATGGAATCTTTTGAATTTCAAATGGAATAATTTTTGAATTTCAAATGGTGTATTTTGAATTACAAATGACGAGTTTTGAATTTCAAATGGTGTTTTTTGAATTACAAATGACGAGTTTTGAATTTCATATGACGACTTTTGAATTTCAATTGATATTTTTTGAATTTCAAATGGAATTTTTGAATTTCAAATGGTGTCTTTTGAATTACACTTGAAAATGGTGTAGTAAAGGGATAAAATAAAGAATTTTGTCATAAGGTAATTTAAAAAAATACTTTTTGTGGAATTCCGAGCAAATGATTTGATTTAAACCGGGATATTGTCCTGGCTCAAGACCATTTTGAATCTATATTTAATAGAATGCAAATTTGTTTACAAATGGCATGGTGACATTTATTACTTGGCTGCAGACTACCAGGATCATGATTTCGACCATGTCAAAAGTCTTTTCAAGTGGGTTCGCAGCGACTTTTCGACATCAAACCCGGCCTCTACAAGGAGATGATTCTCACAAACGAACGAGAAGCACAACTCACTTGCCGAATTTGCGTTTTAAAAATCGAACAAAATATCCCAGTTCAAATCAAATATTGATTACAGACCAAAAAAATACAAACGAAAAAACTAAAACAAATTCCGAGCAAATTTTATATTTTCTATAAAAGTCTTAAAAATATATTTTTTTTATTTTTTATAAACAAAAAGTTCATCTTCGATTTTTTTAAATAAATGTTTAATTAAGAGCTGATAACAGGTTTGTCCTTGTTCCCAAGATTGTTATGAAAATCTCCAATTAACCCCAAAATAAAAAAATATTTTATTTCATAGAATTCGACCAAAACAAAAAAATATTAATGATTTTTGATTCGCCAATAACCAGTTTGACCATCTTTGTCCCCAAAATAGTCATAAAAAATACCCACAATAAACAAGTTTTTTTTCTTATTTTAAATAATTCGACCAAAACAAAAACAATTTATGAACGATAGCTTAGTCAATAATCTGGGAATATTTGGATAATCCTGTGTCGTGAATGAGCTCCAGTAATTTCGTTCTAGGCAATGAAACAGTGGTCTAGTTATGCAACTTATTTTTAACTTGATACTAAAATTTAGTTTAAAAATTTTAAACAGTTTGACTAATTTTATTTGATTTGAGTAAGTATGTTTTTTAATTTCCCCTTGAATAATTTTTGGGTGTACGTGTTTGGCTATGAATACTGTAATTTTGATATACAATTTTTTTCGAATCATGGGAAATAGGAACAATACGTAGAATACTAGCAATAACAATAATGATATGTATGTCGTGATTTATACTTCGTAACAAAT
This sequence comes from Polietes domitor, assembly GCA_947397865.1. Classification (NCBI taxonomy): domain Eukaryota; kingdom Metazoa; phylum Arthropoda; class Insecta; order Diptera; family Muscidae; genus Polietes; species Polietes domitor. Next base: position 21,775,502 of record OX377620.1, on the reverse strand, counting down.
TCATTTCAATGCTCCTTATTGTCGACGACATTTTCCTTATGCACATCATTATTATATTTTTTTCTGACCAGCGGAAAATGTTCGTCACCGATCAAAATCATGGTAAAGGTACTGACCAGCCAAATTTGTAGACATTTATGCATAAATTTGCATTCCAAGTTAAAATCAAATATAATATATTTTTCAAAGTACTTCGAATCCCCCAAAATCCCCGAAATATTTTATGAAATCCCCACAAACATCCCCTTTCCCCAATTTATATTTTTTTCCTTTTGACCATAATAAAGTTCCCATGGCTGGTAACAATTCCCACAACTGCTAAGCCTGGCTAATAGTATCAGTAAGACGCTTACGTTATTTTTTAACTGAACCAACACTCTGGAAAATGTAACACATTCCGTTGATTGAAGGGATTTAGGGTCATGGGGGGAAAGAAGGAGGGAGAAGTGCTGGTTGACATTTGTTATACCCTCCACTAGGGTATTATGTCGTTGTGCATTTGTTTGTAACACCCAAATTAATCGAGATTGGCACATTGTTTTGATGTTTATTATACAGATCGGCTTAGAATCACTTTCTGGGTCCATTTAGCAATGTCCGTCTGTCTGTCCGTCCGTTCGTCCATCTATTACGGGTCGCAATTATTGTACGATCCTAACAAAAATTGGCACTAGTAAGTTTTACGGGTCAATAACGAACGCTATTTAATTTGAAGCAAAACGGTGAAGATTTACATATAGTTTCCATAAAAATGGCGCTCTAGATTTGACTTTTACGCTCAAGAAACCATATATGTTACTTGTTTTGTTTCAAATTTGGCACAGTTCCTCGAGTTGATATCACAAATATCCGAAGAACAATCATTATAAAAGTATCGATAGAACAACGAGCCACACCCCACATTGCGATGGTAATCAAGAAAGACAATAAAAATCTATATCCTACTGGCATCTCTCGACATCATCGTCATCCACTGAGCACGATCAAGTAGTTCCAAGGAAGATCTTGGACCACCTGGCCATATATGGGAATTTTATTCCATCTTAGGTCTGATGTAGGTAGTGTAGACATTGAGAAGATCAGCGGGAGTGACGTATTTCTTATACAGCTTTAAAAAGCCTAAACATTTGCTTCTTTCGACACATGAAATACATGTGAGTCATTCCATGTCAAGCGGTACGGGCTTTGACCTCGATAGCTGCGATTGTTTTGAAACTTTGTGTATGTATACTTCTCATAAAAATATTGTATTTTTTGAAAAAAATTGACATTTTTTTCACGAGTTATGACCAATTCCTTCCTTTTAAGTAAAAATCTATTCTAATATTCATTTCTTTCTTCCAGATCCTCACCACTTGTCACAGCTGTCACAACTATCAGCTATAGGTGCAGCACACAGCACTACCAGTCCCGAGGGGTCACCGACTACAACATCAGCCGGTTTGGCCCATCATTCCTTGACCACTTCCCCGCCTTTGACCACCACCACCAGTGATAATGACAACAACATTGATGCCGGCTTTGAAAGTGACAGTATATCGGTTACCGGATCGCCGAGGAAAACATCATCCATCCATGAGGATGATGAACAGCGCAGTACTTCACCACCCTCAGCACAAGCGGGCACTGGCGGTGCCTTCACCTCACTCATCCAACGTAATCCGGCTTTAAGAAAGAACGAACTCTTTTCTGGTCTTGCTTCGAATTTTACACCTCCCCATTCGTTTAATCCGGCTCTGGCGGCCCAATTGTTTTTGCAAAATCCCCTGTTGCCACAGCCCAGTCAATGGTTGTACACCCAGCTGTATGGGAACTACAATGAATTTCCCTGGTTTCGAAATGCCACACCCACACAGACGCAATCACAGTCAATTCTCACTACCGGAGTGGAGCCAGCGGCGACACCTAGTGCCAACTTACCGGGCAGTACAGATGCCTCGCAGGGTGTTAATTTGATAAAACGTTGTGTCACGCTCATATCACATGCTGGCTCGGAGACGGATCAGGTGAAACCTTCAACCAGCACCACACCTCCGCCCGTGACATCAAGTCGAAGATCGCCTTCGCCCGTGGAAACCATAGATTTGGATGATGTCAGCAATACCTCGAGATCGGCGAGCAGTTCGTATGGACCCATACGTTGCCGCACTCCCAAACCTTCGGACGTGTGGCGGCCTTACTAGCAACTGCGCCAAGCCATAGGTCAGGCTATGGGTTTGAATATAACGGAAACAATAGAAACGGAAGCGAAAGAAACCGATGAGAAGGAGTATCATGTAATGTAATCGAGAGAGAGCCAATGAAGCCAAATTGTTGTTGTGAAGAGAAACTGAATGAATTCCATATCTTAAAAAAAAACATTATATAGTCCCCCCAGATAAGAAAACATACCTATTGTACTGTACAGTTTCATTTTAACTTTCCACACACACATATGTATACCAAATATACGAACAAATACAATTATAAAATATTAAATGAACATATCGAATTTAAACCAAGAAAAAAATAATTTAATTTAAAAAAATCAAGAAAACCAAATCTTATCACAGTCGTAAATGGGACGCACAAGACCGAGATTTGAGCGTGTGAAATTTTATAAGTTTGTTTTTCGTTTTCTTTTTTCGAAATTGAAAATCAAAAAATATATGAAACTCTTCTTGATGCATATTATTGAATTATATACGAATATAAATAAATAGGCAATAGTACTACGGATATTATATGAATTAAATAGTTTTCAAAAATTGTATTTGTACAGTTTTTAATAGTTTTAAGTATTTAGAATTGCAATCGAACTCACTGCTCGGCTACACATTCACGTAGTCGCGAACGAGTGAATTTATGAAATTGAATGAATATCTGTACATAATTAGTTTGGTAGTTATACAACATGTATGTATGTTAACTCAAAGTTCTGTTAACAAATACGTTTAAAAAAGGTTAAATAAAGTTCATTAAATCTAAAACAAATCCACGTGTACTAGTCGCTCACATTATTTAATATTTAATTGGAAAACGAATTAGTTCTGGTTATTGACAATAGTTGATGTAGTAAATAGTTTGTGAACTATGGAATAGTTTAACGAATGTTGTTTAGAATACATAAATGAAATTGAAGGTAGCAACTTAGAAGGCTGCCTGTTGATAAATCTGCAGTATTTGTTTTGAGATTTTGTTTCGTTCAATTGTTAAGCTCGTACGATTTAGAGCTGCCTGGCCCTTATTTAAGGTGAATATCAAACAACAAGTAAAAAGGCTTTAAGTTCGGCCGCGCCGAATCTTATATACCCTCCACCACGGAGTGCATTCCATAGTAAAGAGTGATTTTTTTGAGGTTAGGATTTTCATACATTAGTATTTGACAGATCACGTGGGATTTCAGACATGGTGTCAAAGAGAAAGATGCTCAGTATGCTTTGACATTTCAGCATGAATCGTCTTACAAACGAACAACGCTTGCAAATTATTGAATTTTATTATCAAAATGCGTGCTCTGTTAAGAAAGTTCATTGCGCGCTTCCATTTTATGGTCAGTTTAATCGACCCACTGAAGCGGCTATTCGGGCTATTGTGACTAAATTTCGCACCAAATTTACATTGTTGGACATTAAACCACCAACACGCTTACGTAGAGTGCGAACTGAAGAAAATATCGCAGCTGTATCGGCCAGTGTTAATGATGACCACCAATTTTCGATTCGTCGCCGTTCGCACCAATTGGGTCTCTGTTACTCAAAAACGTGGAAATGCCAAAATTGGACTAAGCGGATGGACCACCTAAGACGCAGCCGCGGTCAACATTTAAATGAAATTATCTTCAAAAAGTAAATGTCATGGACCAATCTAACGTTTCAAATAAAGAACCGATGAGATTTTGCAAATTTTATGCGTTTTTTTTTAAAAAAAAGTTATCAAGCTCTTAAAAAATCACCCTTTATTACCGGTAGATTAGTGGTTGTCGGCTTTAAAAGGAGTGAAGTAACTACTAATATATCGTTACCAAAATATAAAAAAGACTCAACTAACATAATAATACGTAATAATAGGGATGTGCGATTTTTTAAACGCAAATTCGGCAAGTGAGTTGTGCTTCTCGTTGGTTTGTGAGAATCATCTTATAGAGGCCGGGTTTGATGTTGAAAAGTCGCTGCGAAGCCACTTGAAAAGACTTTTGACATGGTCGAAATCATGATCGTGGTAGTCTGCAGCCAAGTAATAAATGTCACCATGACATTTGTAAATAAATTTGCATTCTATTAAATATAGATGCAAAATGGTCTTGAGCCAGGACAATATCCCAGTTCAAATGAGCCAGTAAATTTTACTATTTTATAAAACTTCTTTAAGATAACTGTAACAACATATAAGATAATATGAAATTAGAACAACTATCTAGATCACTTTAGTACTAACAGCCACATATATAGGTTCATTGACGTATACAGTTTCGAATTTTAATGGGATTTGATATAGTACGCAGTATATTGCTACTAATGAAATATTATTTTGAGATTTTCGTTCGCTCTTTAGAATTTCCACAAGCTCTGGCCCTCATACAAAGTAAATATCAAACACTTTGACCATCCTTTCTAATTCCATCCATCTATTTCCATCCTTTCTAATTCCATTCTATGGTAGATTAGTGGTTGTCGGTGTTGATAGATTTAAAAAACATCAACATCGGGGGAAGTGAGTGATATCGGTTCAGATTTATATATAGGGTCGCCATCTAACTTTTTTTTTTCAACTATTCAACCGTTGGACTATTATTTGTGGGGTGCCCTCAGTAGCCATTTGAATGAAATTATTTTCCATTATTAACCGGAAGGATTGTACTTTCAAATAAAAGAAGACATTTGAGAAAATATTCAGTAGTTTTTTTATATAGCATTTAAAAAAAAAGTTATTTGTTGAAATATGTGGTTTCTAGAGCGGAAAAAGTAAATCATTGGAGACATTGGTATGGGGTCCGTCATCTAACGTTTTTTTTTTTCAACTATTCAACCGTTGGACTATTATTTGTGGGGTGACCGCGGCAGCCATTTGAATGCAATTGTTTTCCATTATTAACCGGAAGGATTGTACTTTCAAATAAAAAAAGAAATTTGAGACAATATTCAGTAGTTTTTTATAGCATTTTAAAAAAAAAAGTTATTTGGCGGACCCTATAAAATATGTCTTATATAATTATAGACAAAACATGAAACGGAACTTGAAATGATTCATCGGTAGTAGTCTTTATTGTTCCACACATGTTATGCAGGCCATTCTCTGCACCCTTTTCAGCGGATATAAGTGGTATATCTTCTCAATAGCTGTCTGCCAAACCTGTTTTCACTGTCTGGTAGCTGTTTTCACTCCCTCCATTTTTATACCCTCACTCTGCAGAGTAGGAGGGTATATATTATTTGTAACGCATTGAAGGAGACCCCAAGTATGTTTGCACCAAATCCGTTTCACGACTTTTTAAGTTGTTTGAGCCATGTCCGTCCATCCATCTGGCTAGCTGGTGTACACGATAACTCTCGAAAGGAATTAATGAATCAATTCAAACTTTGCACATGTTAATATTTTCGCCAAACTTTTTAACTAAAAACTTTAAGTTCGAAAACGTGCGAAATTGCCACGCCCCTTCTGGTATCTCCCACACAAATGACATAATCCTATGTTAAATTAAAACCAATGTAACTTCCACACGGATATTCGGAATCGGCTATATTTTGGTATTTGATACAGATTTTCTAATCAAGGATATTGTCACTCCCCTTCTTGTACCTCCCACAAAATTGTCAATATCCTAGGTAAAATTAAATCCTTCATAAATTCTATACTGTTGCATGGAATCCACTATGACTTGATATTTGATCATGTTTTTGCAATTGTTTTATAACTTTGGAAGCTAGGACCAAATGCCATGAACCTTCTAGTATCTTCCACACAAATCATCCGGCACCACGTAAAATTTAAGTTATTACAATTTCCATAGATATGTTCTCTGAGAGTGAGGGTATATAAAAGTCGGTTTAGCGGACTGACGTTTTCTTACTTGTTTTTTTTTTCATTGTTTGGGAATCGTTTTATTTTTTCGTTTGGGGGTTATTTCGTAGCGCCCCCTGAACCTTGTATTATCGGAGGGAATATATGCATTATTTGAGTACTCTTTGTGAAGACAACGCCATGTTTAGGACATTCTGCAGAATATGGCTAAGGATTGTAGGAAATTTCCCTTCTAGGGCTATCGCAACGTCGAAATCATACGTACAAATTTACATCCATTTTTTTCAAAGTCCACAAGACATAGTTCCGCATATATTCACAAATACCGTATGTGTTGAGGAGGCAAGACTCATAGCGATTAACCAACAAACAGTAGATCACATTTACAATCGCTTGTTTCACTGCGAGATTGGATACAGCGCAGAAAGTATATTATTGATGCCAACTCCTATACCTAGAAAGTCCACCATTGTGAATTCATTTAGTAAAAAGAAGATTCAATTGTGCTCAACATGAAGCGTTGATTCAGCCACCTTGCAGTCGCTGTAACCCATTTTCCTGTTGATCTCAAATAAATATATACAAAAAATACCCCCTCAAAGATTTCAGATGATTTGAAGTTAGACTGATTGAGTTGCGACTATTTTGTTTAGCTTCTGAGTTTATTTATGTCCATCCAGAGAGGTATGTACGACAGTTTTAAACAACCAGCGAAAATGACCTGTGGCTGATACAGGAACATGTTATTCGTCATTTGTAGTATCTCAATTGATGTAATAACGTCTTTGCGTGAAGTTAATTTAGAGGGACGTTAGAAAAAATTAAATATGTCAGTCAGAACTTCCCTGAATTTTCCTCAATCTTACAACAAAAAGATCGTCTCAGTCATGTGAACAGTCTTCTATATACCCTGCTCAGAGCTTACATGTTGGATCAGTTTGTGTAAGTTCTCTGTGTCCATCGGTTGTACCAATATAGCGACGTTGAGAAGAGTATTAAATTTACTCTAGTTTGGATTTCCTATCATTTCTAAGAATAACTACTTTGCTCGCTTGCTTAAGTAATTAAGACTCTACATAACAGTGTTCCGGGAATGAGTGTGCCACATATACTATTCATCCATTAATATGATCAGAGAGTGAGTCCGAAGAAAAATTAACACCAAGATCCTCCTAAATTGTTCCTCATTGTCCCAGTAAATATAAACATAACACCGTGAGACAATCTATATATATAAAAAAGTTGCGTTACTGAATGACTGACTTATCATTCACCAGCCCTCACCAAACGGCTGAAGCCATGAAATTTTCAGGGTAGTTCCCAAATATGACCTAGACGTCGACTAAGAAAGGATTTTACGAAATGCGTACTTTTAGGGGGTAAAATAAATGGCAGTAGCTAGAAACATGAAATTCGGTGTGTTCCTTGCAATGACCATGCAGACGAGCTCTAAATAGAGATTTTTCGAAATTTTTACTTTTAAGGGAAGAAAGAGACAAAAAGGGATTAAAATGGTACCAATTTAAGAATTGCACCTACAATCGTGAAAATCGGTATTTACATTTCTCTGACAACGAAGACTTGCAATATAAATTGATTTTTCGAAATTTGTACTTATAAGGGATGAGCGGGACAAAATGGTACCAACTAAAGTATTGTAGCTAGAATCGTGAAATTTGGTATGTAAATTACTCTCACCGCAATATAAATGCATTTTGTACTTTTAAGGGTTGCGCAGGACAAACGGGATAAAAATGGTACAAACTAAAGTATTGCATCTAGAATCTTGTAATTTGATGTGTAAGTTCTTCTGACCATGTACAAGCGCAGTAAAATTGGATCTTTCAAAATGTGTACTTATAAGAGGTGAGCGGGACAAAAAGGGATAGAAATGGTACCAACTAAAGTATTATAGCAAGAATCGTGAAATTTGGTATGTGAATTCCTCTGACCATGTATTAGCGCATTAAAATTGGATTTTTCAAAATTTGTACTTTTAAGGGTTACGAGGGACAAAAAGGAATAATAATGGTACTAGTTTAAGTATTGCAGATATAGTCGTGAAATTGGGTGTGTCCAAATTGATTTTTCGAAATTTGTACTTTTAAGGGGAGAGCGGGACAAAAAGGGATAAAAATGGTACTAACTTTAGGATTACAGCTAGAATCATGAAATTTAGTATGTAAATGCCTCTGGCCATGTAGAAGCGCCATCAAAATGGATTTTTTTCGAATAAAAGTCACTGTGGATGTAATTTTTTTGTTAAAAACTGGGTAGAAAATGATAAAAATATATATATACGAAGGGAGTTCAGCTAAAATAGTGCATATCGACAAGCACATTCCTTTGACTGTATATGAGTGCTATGTTTCCAATTGAATATTTTAGAAAAGAAAATCAAATAAATACTATCCTAAAACAGAGACGGATAATAAGAAATACCTGGCTTTTTCGCGGGAGAAGCAGCTAGTTTTACATATATATTTGGTCTGAATTATCTGAATTTTTTTATCTGAATTATATCTTGAATTATTAACATTTGCGTCTGCCCCCAGTATCGGATAACCCCTATCAGTAGTTGACAATTCTCATGTAAAGCTGACATGTAAAGCTGACTAAAGTGATCGAATTTGCTTTGGAATATTAGAGGTTAGTCTGGAGAAGTCTTACATTCACACATGACCAACGCTACAAAATATTCCACATTTACTTTGACAAATAAGTCATCGATTCGCAAGTTTTATAACACGCTGCAGTAGAGTTCAGTTAGCGAAAGAATAACGCATATGATGGTATCGCGTTATGCGGTCAAAATCTTTGCGGAAAATGTTCCATGTACTGGACGAACGATTTTGAGCGCCATAAACATATTCGAAGTAAATTTGGATTATTTGGCAACGTTGTTCACGCGTGAATCTATTCATGATGATTTGCCAGAGTATATTGATCATAAATGTCAAAACGTGAGTACTATATGAGAGTTAATTTGAAAGCTAGCCATTTCAAAATTTACACCTAACTTTAAAAACTACCTGTATAAGGCCACTGATGTGACAACTCAGAAGCACATGAGTTTTAGTCTCCCCTGCTCCCACCCTGCGTCATAGCTGACAGAGATTGTGTCCATTAATGTAAAGTATAAGGGTGCATATTGCGATGGTGGCTGCTAGGCTTTAACAACACCGCCAGAGGATATAACTCTTTTATTAGACTTCACCATAATGAGAGCAGGGGCCTATAAATGTTTCTCGAGAACACCTTTATCCTATTTTAAAGAAACTCTCAGTTTGTTAGTTAGACTATGCTCATTCAGATTATTTGGGACATGTGACGTTCGACAGAGGTTTTAACTTTCTTTGATCTACATATATCTGTGCGGACGAAAAGTCTTTGCTGCGGCTAGGTTAACACCGTTCAGAGGGAGCAAAAGGGTTTATCCGGTATATTCGGATCTGAATTTAAATTCAAATCCTGTTTTTTAGCTTTGTAACTTTTCTATTTGTAAATATAGTAATATTCATGTTGCTTCCCAGGAGTGTGGCGAAAAAGAAGTCAACACAACACGCCAAGGTGGTAGTAATACAACCTGTTACTTGCTGAAGCCTACAGGTAGTTATAAACGGCTATGTCCTAATTTCGTTGGATCGCAAAGCACTTCGGATTAAGTGAATAGCTAGATAGACAATATTAGATCTCCACCGTGTAGGGATCTAAAATTGAAGTGTACATAGAAGATCGTACTACACATAATATGGGAAATTCATAAATTATTCGGTTGAGTCGGTTATAAATTACAAAATTATTCCCCGTTTTTCATATACCCCACAGTGCGACCTAAAGTCGAAACTCTTTTCCGCCGTTGTCGTGTCTGCAAACTAGACGGATATTGCTCAAAATATTAAAAAAATCATGGGGAGGGTGTGGTTTAACCATTTCTAGATCATGAAATTTCCCCATCTTCTACTACACTTTTAACTCGTACCAAATGCTCTATACTAGACTGGAAAATATGTATCCTTTTGTAAATCTTTAAAAACTTTCCAATTTATTGTACGATGTGCTAAATTTACTAAATTGTTATTGTCTCTCACACGTAACATGCATGTGAATATGAAGTAATGACGAAGGTTGAACATCATTCTTGAAATTGCTTTTGAAAAGTTCAACAAGACTGCTGCAGACTGCAAATGTAAAAGTCAAGGAATATTCAAAATGTGACAATCACTTCGTCGCCCATACCGAGACTCTAATAAAGACGACGATACACACACATCGCATTTACTACTTCATCAGCAAATGTGTCACCAGGGTAACGAAAAATCTTTAGAAATATTCGATTATAAATATGTATTCCATAAAGTACTTGCAAATGAGACAAACTTTGCTTTAACTGAACTGAAGGAAGCAACGATGAAAACCAAAGCAATTTAAATTTGAAATGATGAAAGCTCTTTAAATAGAGAATATGAATTCTATAATAAACCACGGCGCCACACAATTGTGCAAATCTCTGCAGAGGATGACATCAATCAGGAATGCTTGGGACATCATTGATAGCGCTGCGGAGAAAATGCCTTTTATTCAGGTGCCGCATTTTCTGTGGAATGTTGGAAGATAATAAGGAAAATTTCTATTTTACGCTTCATATCAATTTGCTCGATAACACTTGTGCCACCAGCTCTATAGAGACCATAGTGTCCTTGACAACTACTCTATGGGTACCAAGGAAAGGAAGGTGATGGACAGAAGAAAAAAGAAACTCAAATAAAATAAGAACCAACTGAAGCTTAACTAAATGCTATGGCAAGGAGATGTGTGTTTGTGTGTACCCGAACGGACGTTATGCGAGGGGTATCGTGGGTGTTTGTTAAGTTTTAGTTGATGAAAAGTATGGGCAGATGTTATTGAATATGTGTGAGCCAGAGTAAGATCCTTTGTGGTCAAAGGAATAATTTTAGATTCATTAAAATCAATTTTTAAAAACCTATGTTTTTTTTTGAAGTATGCAACCGATTTGCAATTCCGTTATTGGTTCATTGCATGAAAACTGGAAGAAAATATTAAAAAACTTGGTTTTAAATCGGATTTATCGCAAATGTAATATGTTATAAACTTTTCATTCTATTAAATTGGTAGTTTTTTTAAATATCGATATATTTTATAGATAGGATGAGACCAAACGCTACAAATGTCTTTACTACAGGGTGGTTCCTTAGAAAAATTGTGATTTAATATTTGTATTAACTTTTATGAACGAATAACCAAACTTTGCGGTGACTAACCAAAATATTTAGCAAACTATGGAGCACCCAAAATTCAAGTATAATTATTGAACATCAAATGCACCCACTTGCCAAAATGGCTATACTGGTCATGGAATAAATTCAGAACGATCATAGGAACATCTTTTTCCAAAACGGCGAATAAGTTGGGGTTAATGTGAATGACATTTAATTCTGGAGAATTCAGAATTGTTGTTTCTGATTTCAAGTGACCACCAAGTTAGCCCGATTTAGCGGCTTCCAATTTTTTTCATTGATGCAACCTAAAGGGTATGTTGTATGACAAAAAACCAAAAAAAGAAGTGAGGGCGCTGGGACCCGAGCAAAGCAAACTATGGAACACATTTGTAAGATATTATCTTCAAAATATAATGTAAACATATTTCCAAACTGTAATATAAGTATTAATAAATGCAAAAATTAAATAAAATCTAAAAAAATATTCACTTAATAAAACATAACGTTACGTATACGAAATATCACATGGTCAGAGTATACAATCAGAAAAAAGTATGCCACGGATTAAGTAAATATGTACTAAAACTGAGGAAAATTTAAGTTCGTATAGCGCTAAGATTTCTCACATCAAGTCACTTGAACATAAGACATGCTTTGAACTTGATCCCAGTTCAACTTTTCCTCAAAGCAAGTAAAATTAACTCAAACAGAGGAAAATTTTTCTTCGAATCAAGTAAATCTTTACTTAATCTGAGGAAAATGTTTATGAAATTTTACTCAAATCAAGTAAGTACTGCTGAAAGAAAAACGTTGCTGCAGCAATGCTGATTCGTTGCTGCAAAAATGCTGTTTCAATGCTACACCAAAGCTATTTCATTGGTGCAACAACTCTGATTCGTTGCTGCAACAACTCTTATTCGTTACTGCAACATCTCTGTATCGTTGCTACAACAACGCGGTTTCCTTGCAGAAACAATGTGTTAGTTATTTTTCAAAAACAAAATTCGTACCGGCCTCGAACGTTATTCTTTCAGTATAGATAATTTAGTTCCATGATGACCATCGGCAGTGGACTTCGAAGTGATTATTCGCAACAGCAGCTCAACTACTTAAGGAAGAACTTCAACAACGTGAATGAGAATTACTATCGAATACATCCCAAAAACACACACTAGAAAAACACATAATTTGTATGTCTCCGATTGTTGCACCAACGAATAAATTGTTGCTGCAACAATATCAGTTTCGTTGCTGCAAAGTGTTCCATCCAGCAAAGCAGGTGTTTTACAATATGGTTTCTCTAATGAATGGATTCGGATTCTGTAATGATTACTTACTAAATCAAAAATTCATACTTCTGAAAGAATTCATCTATAGTGAATTATTGTAGTTTTTTTCTATGCCCTCTTTAGACTGTGCAACTCATATAACATCGAGAGGATTCTAATAATCTAGAAGGTCAACAGCAGCAATTTCATTATGAGTGTCATAATAATTTCTCATTTTCAACAACATATTTTAATAAAGTCTCAAAAAGACTCACCCATTGCAATTTCACGATATATGGAAAATTTCATAACTTCATAAAAATTATAGCAAATAATCTTAACTTGAAAGGATATGGTTTTTATGTGACTTCTGTGAAGCTGCACAAATGTTCGCAGAAATACATTTAATCTTATCCTTCAAAAATTTTGCAAAACTATTTTTAGGATTTACTATAATTTTCATTGAAATCACTACCGGATGTTCAAAAACATTTCAATATCTACAGACTATTGGAAGATTTTCTGAGTATTCCTCATGATTAGACGGTTACCAATACCTTATTATTATCTTAAATGTTGAATCTACAGGGTGGGCCATTTAAAATTTGAAATTTGAAAAGAAAGATTTACTACAATTTTCATTGAAATCACTGCAGGATGTTCACAAACATCTCAATATCTACACACTATTGGACGATTTTCTGAGTATTCCTCATGAATAGACAGTTACCAATAACTTTTTATCTTAAATGATGAATCTACCAATCATTTAAAATTTTAAATTTTAACTTTGATTTTGAAAAGTAGAATAACATTCATTTTTATTTTCAGGTTTATGTTTGACATTTTTGACAATGGGACGCTATATGCTCGACCAAAATTGGGAAATAGTAAAAACTTACTTTCAAAGCAGTGAGTCTTTAACGCAAACTCTAAGAAATTTACGTGGAAAATGTTCGTGTTTTCAGATGAAGCTCATTTTCATCTCGTTGGCTATGTCAATAAGCAAAATTGCCGCATATGGGGTTCAGAAAACCCACACGTGACTATTTAGAAGCCAATGCATCCACAACGAGTCACTGTTTGGTGGGGATTTTGGGCTGTACTAAAAAATTGGCTTGATCGAATGAGGTACTGCCGAGCCAGTCGTGGTAGTAATATGAATGATATTGTGTTCCATTATTAAATAACAACGTTCAACCCTTCCAATAAAACCAGAAATTTGAACAAAAAAAAATACTGTCCGACAGTCCATATTACACTTGAACCAAATGACATGCATCTGAAACTATAGATGATATACTAGAGTTAGTTGCCGTTTTTAGTTTTTCATTTTCTCATCCTGTTGCCCCTGGGTGATTCCATTGGAAAGTGTGTGACATTTTGACGGAAATCCCCTTACGACACCAGTCAATATCTGGAAAAGGAAAAGATCTCATTATTTTTTTCTTTATTTCTCTCATTATTTTTTTTAATATAATCAAAAATATGTATTATGAGAAGTATAAACATTACGAATATTTATCGGTATTTTTTAAATCAGAAATTGATTTTGAAATTTTCCCGAAAAAGGGTGACTTTACGTGGAATAACCCGCCTTAAAAGAACTCCAAAGGACACAATGTTTCAAAAATTATTTTTAATACTTATTCGCATCCTATGACACCGCTATAAATTAAAGAAGATTCTAATATAAAATTTGAAATTATCCACCCTGTATTTGCAATCAAAGTGGTCACTTACGTTGTCATTGCAACACTAAAAAGATAAAAATTACATGAAAATATCGTTAAAGAGTTCATATGGAATACAGTATGATCCCGTATAAAATTCCAGAGAAATTCGGGAATTCTTCGCCGATGTATCTCCATTCCCCTCAATACTTATTTTTCCAATTAAACTTTAGTGTCATTACTTACCCGAATTTTAATTAGACCCCTCTTATATCGGTAGTTAAGTACATTTCACGGCAATATTATGATGATGATGACGCTGATGACAACAATGGCTATGACTATGACGATGATGACGTTGTTGTTGGCGGCAACCTGAGGTTGATTGACTTATTATTATCAACAGACCAAACAAACAACACAACAATGTTTACCACACCGAGCGCTGTGCCATGCCACATCACCACCAATCCCAACATATTCGCAGAGTTTTCGGGAAATTTTTCCTATTAAAGATGAAATCACCAGCCACCCCGAGCGGACGACGGAGGCAGCTAGCAGCTGCTTATAGACCAGCCATGTAAGAGCCAATTAAATAATCACCACTCCAGTCAGGCCAACTGCCAAGTGTATGCCACCCAGTACAGACTATCGACCACCGACCACCACCAGATGCGAAGGTGTCGTCGCTCTGACGCCATAATGAATATTTTGCGCTCATGCCTGGGTTAGCCATTGTACCGAAAATCTTTAATATCCTGTTTGGGGATACTACGGCGTACGACGCACAAAATGTGGCTCAGGCAACAAGAGCACAGTGGTTTAATATAAAAAGATAATAAAATGTCTCAAAAGCTACTCTGACATTAGAATAGAAGGGATTTTGTGGGTCTCCAAAAATGTTTTTGTACTTGTTCCTATATTTTTAATTTATTCACGACCTTAGGATGTTTGATTAATATCATAAGTAAATATTCTTATCATTATGTATCATGCCTACATGATAAACATAGGAAGGGACATGTTTTTATTTACAGCCTTAAATAATTCGACCAATAAAATACTCTAGGATGATACAATTTATAACTAGAGGGACTTTAAAGGTTCTATTAATGCAATACTTTTTCTAAATCTCAATTTAAACAGTATTTTAATTAAAACAAATATTCCAATTTTTTATTTACAACCACTGTGCAACATCAACAGCAGCAACAACACCAAGAACCTTGTTAACTTGGTGACAGACAAAAGGCGTTGTCACCGGTAGCACCACCATCACCGCTACCACCAACATCACCAGCAAAAGAGATCCTTTTTCCATGCTTCTCAGGATTTTAAATGAAATGTGTCTACCGATTTCGAGCTCATTATTTTAAAGTGAAAGAAGAATGTCTCCGTATTTGAAAAAAAAAACAAAGAAACGAACGAGTGTCATTTTCGGAATATTCCTCAAAATAATGTAAATTTAAATTAAATTACACATGTACAAGCAAGTGTAAGCATGTGTGCATACACCTATCTATAGCCTTACACATAGCATTTGTTTTGCTTCACTCATGTGTGAGTGTGTGTGTGTTTGGGTATATCCCGGCTTTGGACACAGCTGTCTTTGTGTTACAACTCATAAGTCAACTTAATTTGGTATCATTTGTTTGCACATTTTCAACGCTACATAAATTTTTATGTCCACCAAAAACAAGTAAGGACTCGCACACACACATACCTACCCAACATATGCTCACGTATAGACAGACTCCATCCTTCGCATGAGCTTAGTTACTATAACATATCACATGCTATTTAACAAGGATAACTGGGTATCAGACCTACAAGTGTGTGTGTTGTCTTCTAGGATTGGATTGCTGTTGTGTGCTGGTGGTGCGTTTGTATGTGTGACATTATATGACATCTTAGTAATGTATTACAACCCTTTTTCGGGTGGATTTTTTCGGTTAAAAAACAACGTGGAGAGGACTTTAATTAAGAAAATCATTTTAATTGCATGTCATTTTGAAATGGGATTATAATGATTATTTTTGATAAGGATAATTTGCTAACATCACATAAATTTCTCGAGGAAATCCCATATACATACAACAGTTTGGAAAGATGTCAAAGGAAATAGATGCGTTTTCTTAGAATACAAAATTTATCCAAACCTGGCATTTTTCACATAAGTATGAATAATTTCAAGAAACCCTTCAATTCTGGAAACTCTAGTTGATGGCGGATCATATAAATACATAAAAAATTAGTGAAAGTAGAGATAATAATACGACTAGGACCTGTCGACTTAAGTTGACTCTGGATGACAAATGATAGTTTAAAGACATTAAAATAAAAAAATAAATCTTGCAATTAACTTGGATCAAAATTAATGTGTCGAGCTCAACTGATAGATTATTTACTACCAGAAAACTACAATAATATTTCTATTAAGGTTTTCTGGGAATTTCCAGATTCGTGAAACGGCCAAAAATTGATTTTTCTACTTTTGTGGGAGCGAAATAAAAACGGATAACAAATGTACCAACCAACATTTTTCTGCTGGAATCGTGAAAGTTGGACTGTAGATAACATTAACTTATTCAAAATATGCAATTATCGAATAAATGTCATATATGTTCTATATAAGGGCCTGTTTCTGTAACTTATTTTCGTTCATCTACCGCGAACGATCAAAAATCACCCATCGATTACTTGAATTATCCAACCGTTGGTAAATTTTTTTATATTAGGTTGGCCCATTTAGAACATTAAATTTGAACTACCGATTACTTTGACTTTGAAAGGTAGAAAAACATTTACTATTATTTCTTTCAGGTTTATGTTTGACTTCTGCAAAATGTGACGCTATACGCACGAACAAAATTAAAATTAGTGAGTCTCAGCCTTCATGAAGCTCTTTTTTAACTCGGTGGCGATATAAATAATTTTTATAAATTTTAACCCTAATAATTTATGTGTATAAGTTGGCGTGATAATTATGATATTTAAGGGCGAAGAGTTTTATTTACATCTTTTGTGTCTAGTTTGTACAACAGTTTAATCCTTAAATGTTTATTATGTAGGGTTAAGAATGGTCCTCATAAAATTCTTCAATATTTTCTTTCGAACGTTCCCAACGCCTCTCTGTGGCTCAAGACCATTTTGCTTCTATATTTAATAGAATGCAAATTTATTTACAAATGGCATGGTGACATTTATTACTTGGCTGCAGACTACCACGATCATGATTTCGACCATGTCAAAAGTCTTTTCAAGTGGCTTCGCAGCGACATTTCAACATCAAACCGGGCCTCTATAAGGAGATGATTCTCACAAACGAACGAGAATAACAACTCACTTGCCGAATTTGCGTTTAAAAAATCGCACCAAGTAATAAAGCACACATGCCATCTTACAAGCATCTCATTGAGTTGCATATGTAAGTATGTGTATATGCAGGTATAGTTACCCAGCAATACTTCTGCCGTGCCAACGCTCATTTGTTTTAGTTTTTTCGTTTGCATTTTTTTTTTGGTCTGTAATCAATATTTGATTTGAACTGGGATATTGTCCTGGCTCAAGACCATTTTGCTTCTATATTTAATAGAATGCAAATTTATTTACAAATGGCATGGTGACATTTATTACTTGGCTGCAGACTACCACGATCATGATTTCGACCATGTCAAAAGTCTTTTCAAGTGGCTTCGCAGCGACTTTTCAACATCAAACCCGGCCTCTATAAGGAGATGATTCTCACAAACGAACGAGAATCACAACTCACTTGCCGAATTTGCGTTCAAATATTTAAAAATTGTTTCTGAACTGACTCAATTCTGTCAATATAGATACCATACTGAGGATCCCACACTACGGAACCATATTCCAGAATAGGTCTGACAAATGATGTAAATAGCTGCTTCGTTACGTAAAGTTCGGAGAACTCCTTAGCCCATCGCTTAATGAAGCCAAGAACACCAAATGCTTTGTTAACCATAGTAATAATATGATTGTTGAAATTCAGTTTGGAATCCATTAGAATACCAAGGTCTACAAAATAATCAACTAACTCTAACTCAGTTCCTCTAATATTATATCTGACAAATCTTGGATTCGATCTAAAGAAACGCATGTGTCCACATTTCCTTAGGTTGAGTTCCATACAATTCATGCCACACCAACGTTCAAAACTATCTAAGTCATCCTGCAATGGATTCGAAAATTCTGCCCAATTATAAGAAAAAAATATTTTTACATCATCTGCATACATTAGAAGTCGAGAATTGATGATAGAACCCGGAATGTCATTTATGAATAAAAACAAAAGAATCGGCCCTAGATGACTACCCTGAGGAACACCTGATGGAATCAGAATTGGTCTAGAATAAGAATTACCAAATTTGACAATCTGAGAGCGATTTGAAAGATACGAAGATAGAAGAGCCTTACTAAAATCTGTATAGATGACATCAGTCTGATTACCCTGAACAAATTCATCAATAACGTGAGAAGTAAACTGAATCAAATTTGTCACAGTAGAAAAGCCCTTACGAAATCCATGTTGATATGGACTCAATATAGAAGAAACTCTATGAGATACAACCTCAGTAACCAATTTCTCAAATAGCTTCGGAATAGCACTCAACTTAGCTATCCCTCTATAGTTTGAAACATCAATTAGACTGCCAGACTTATGGAGGGGATCAATGAATGAACTCCTCCAAGCCAGAGGGAAATATCCAAAACTCAATGAAGTATTAAATAATAATGTTAGCGGAATAGCCAAACCACTAGCACAGAATTTCAAAATTATACTTGGTACCCCATCAGGGCCAACACTATTTGTGGATTTGAGATTATTCAAACTCGACAAAACTAAGGGTAAATCAATAACAGGGATTTCTAATTGACTCAATGCAGAAATATTATAAGGATAGGCGTGACTCGACCCATAAGATCGCTCTGATCTGATCTGACCGCAAAAACTTTTGCAAAACAATGAGCAATCGCCTGATCATCACCAAACTCTAAGCCATCCATTATAATCCTTGTCGGCTTAGTTGAGGATCTACGTTTCAAATTCATAAAGTCATAAAAATATCTAGGCTTCTTCCTAAAATCATTCCTTAGTTTTTCCAAATAGATCCTATAACATCTCTGAGACTCAATGCTATATTTCGACCTAGCAACGGAATATTTTACATAATCTGAATTGAAACCGGTCCTCTTAAATTTCTAAAAAAGTCTACTCCTCGAATTCTTCATGCTAGACAACTCACGTGAAAGCCAAGGTAGTCTTTCTAGAATGCCCAACACGAGTTTTCGGTACTGATTGTGACATAAAGTCATTCAAAATTTGATAAAATCTATCTACGACAATGTCAAGATCTGTATAGTGACGACAGCTACAAACAGAATTCCAAATTGGTTCTCTTGAAACAAAAAGAGGTTCGATTATCTTGCGAAGTAGAGGGGAAAGATTCACCAGAGTACAACATCGATATATTCAAGGTAGGATGATAGTTGTCCTCCGGGAGTGATATGGGAGGAACTCTACTGATTTCGAAGTAATGGGGATCATCGACAAATACTAAGTCTAGTTGCCTAGCATTTACATTTCCCACATAATTTATTTGACACAAGTTAAGATCAGTAAAAAGTCTAACTATTTGCGAGGGCCAATCATCCCTATCAAAAGTTGACGTCAGCGGTGTTAAAGCCTCGACATCTGGTAAGGTTAGCCAAGATACCGAGGGTAAATTAAAATCTCCTAAAATCATAGTATGGTCTAAATCACTCGCCCTGGAGACAACCATACCAATTGCAGTCAAATGACTCTCATAAATACATAACTCGGATGATGGAGGAATGTAAGAGCATGTAACAAACAACTTACTACGTCCCATGTTAATAAGGACTGAAATAAATTCAATGTCATCAAACCCTTGCAGAATAAAGCGTTCAGATGAGAATGCATTAGCAACCGCGATAAGAACACCGCCACCAATTCTCCCTACTCGATCCTTCCTGAAGACAACATATTTCCCACATAAAACCTCGGAGTCCAAAATTGAATCTTTCAACCAGGTCTCAGAAAAAGCTAGAGCGAGAAGTCAAAATCGAAACTACCAACAAATAGACGATTTAACTTTGTATTTAAGCCTCTAACATTCAGATACCCAACGCAAAAAGAACTATTCATTTTTTTGGAATCGTAGCTGATCTTACTCGTTCTGACAATAAGAATTCTCTCATACATTAACTTACAGCACTTTCTTCACTTAGCTACCCAGCGAAAAGAGAGTGCCGGAATAAGTGAAAGAAATGTTCATCTTCTGATTCGGAAGCAGTGAAAATTGGGATCTTCACCAATGAATTTAATATGGAGTTGTCATAAGAGGGATGTCCTTTTGAAAGGCTTAAAAGTTATTATTCTCACTAGAAACCCACCGCTACCAGGGTAGAACAGCGGACCTTCTGGGTACTACTACGGCACTCTAACCATTTCAGCTATCCACTGGTTCGATGACAATGGTGACAATACGAAACTTAACAAAATGTTTATTTAATTTAATATAGTATCCAATAAATTAACACTACTTAATTTTACTGATATTATTTTTTACTAATAATTAATACTACATAATAATTAATAAAAAATGAAATATTTGAAGTAGACTAATAAATCAATAATTTTTTTTAAGAAAAAATATTTAAATTGCTTATTTTTAAAATTAATAAAAAAATAGAAACAAAGTTTTTTTCCCGAGCCACGCAAACGCGAGACCTTCTGGTTGGGTATGGGGACACCTTTCCTCTGTGACCCCATTCTATCAAATCGTTCCCATTCACTTGCTATTCTTAAAATGTTACGGGATATTAACATATTATTGACTTTTTTGGAAGTTGTTTAAAAGAACTTCCCCAAAAGCGGGCAAAATGCACATTTGGATTTCGGTACTTCCTACGGAAGTATTTCCAATTTTGCCTGATAATCCCCTTGACAAAAAAAATTAAAACTTTAGGGACTTAGGGTCGCTAAAATTGCCGGGAAATTTCAAAGACCTCAAAGTTGTAAATGAAGAGTTTAAATACCAAAAAATACACACCAACTCTTCCAAAAGCCTTAATATGTTGTACAATGTAATTAAATTTAAACTAAATACTATTTAAATTTCAAAATATAAAAATTCCATAGAAGTAAATACGAATTATTGATGGTAGTAATTGCGATTTTCAGCATATTTGAGGTACGACTTTTCATTTTGACACTCATTCTAAAAGTAGTAAACATTTTTTCTAATTCCGTATAATACTCTATAAAAAAAATTGAAATTCTTGTTCTTCACTTAATTGTGAATATTAAAATTATAATATAGATCTTTTTGTGATAATACCCATCTCATTTCTTTAGCCAAGAAATATAATTTTGAATGTATTTTCAAACGCATCTTATGGAACAGTAGCCTCACACCAAACATCCCCACTCCTTGCCCGGCAATTTGAGAATGAGCACCACCTGCCCTTCAATATAGTATTTTTTACTAACATGAACTTCTTAAATGTTCCAAAATTCGTGAGAAAATTTTTAATGTTTTCCGTTTTGCAGAGAATCACACATATATTCGTTTCGGTTCAAAGATCCGTCTCTACGGATATGCGTGTATAGGCGTTTTGAAAGATTACGTGTGGGTCATTTCAGAGGAAGGTCAATATTTCCATTTTTTGCACATTCTTGTGATGAATCGGCATAGCCAGCCTTACATATTAAGTATAGGATGTATTCGGCAATATTACTTAAAACACGATGAGGAATATGTTTGTGGAACATTTTACCCATCTAGGTCCTTAATATATTTGTTCCCTTTTGTGCAAAAGGGTAAAAAACACTTGTCGTTGCACCTGACTAGTTAGAAGTATATCCCTGTTAATTGGCGACTAATTAATTCATAATATTAAATATTTGAGTCTTTAATTTGTTCTGTTTTCAGAAGTCCTAAGACGAATCAATACATCAACAATTTCATTTGATCCATATAAAATGTTCAATAATAAAACCACCCCTTAAAGTATACCACGAATTTCCGTAATACCCAACTGCAAAACGCACACTTTAATAATTTGTTCCCAATCTATGACATTCCAGTCCTGTCTTAATGAATACATTAGCCCCATCCTCAAATTGTGGAAATGCATTCCACTTCGGTAATTAACATTTCAATTATTGTCTTTTAGGCCTCATAATTAAACTATAAAATACACAGGTGACAACAATATCATAATGTACCGACACCATACCAGAGATCCAGAACATCGGCGGCAGCAGCAGCATCAGCACCACCACCACCAGCAACAATAACAACATGGCGACAACAGCAATAACAACAAATCTTACAATAGATGCCGCACAGCACAAAAGGAATTTCGAATGTCGTGTTATAGATTTTGTGCTAATTATGTCATCATTATCACAGCTACCACCGTGCAACATGCCACACATCCTCATGTAGACCCACAAACATACGTAGGCACATGCACACTAACTCAAACTCACACTTACACATGTGCGTAATAAATTTCAGCAAAAGATCTAAAGGAATTTAATACACGTTCACGTACATCCTCATCCGCATCCTGCGTTTCCTTCCACCCTTCTCCACTTCCCTCAACCCACTGTCATCACACAGTGAAGTCAAGGCAAGTCATTAGACGTTGCACTGCAGCATGGCAAATGTTTGTCAAGAGGGTGCTCTCAGTGCCACGTATCGTCACGACGAGACGAACGAACAGATGAAGTCCTGGCTGGCGGCAGCAGTAGGCTGTTGGTAAACAACGTCTTGTTGCTTGTGACAATATTTCAATCAAGTCTCCTGGTCCGTGGGTATGGCACTTGAAGTGGTGGTGGTGCTGCTGCTGCAGCTATTGTAGAGGAGTGCTGTTGTCATGTTAGGCATATGAGTATGTCTGGAAACAGGAAACGAAATTAATTTCTGCACACACTCACACATTTCCGCTTATGGGCGTGTGAGTGTAGGTAAGTGCATATGTAGGCCTATCTTTAATGAGAGAGGTATTAATAAATTGCTTTCAATTGTGCACTTGCATCAAGGACCGGCTGATAGACAGCTTCGTGACTGACGGGGGTATGTGCTGATAAGTATTTTGCATTTTTGCCGAACTAAAGCGATTTCTGTAATTATTCCAAGTGTTTAATTATTGTCACTTTAAGTTAAATTGAATGCTAAGTATAGACTATTACTTAGGCCGCAAATTATGTTGCATACTTTAAGGATGCCAAAAATCTTGACAGGTTGTTAATGTTAATGGAAAAGACAGGTCTGTCGTCGTGAATATGGAATAATTGCTTACTTAACTGGAATATGTTCCTTATAGGAATTTCAGAAATAAGAATAAGAATAAGAAGAATATGTGAAGAATCCTTGATTAATATTTTTCCGAATATTACACCAGTTCTTTAATTAATATTTCAATATATCAAATTATTTGTTTAATTGAATTATTCAAATAATTTGCAGTATCAATAGTCAATATAGATTTATAGTTACCGATATAATGTAATAGATCCATTTTGTGGGTTGTTATAAATAAAAACATTACCCAGTACATCAGTGTGGTACTCAAAAATATTAAAACTATGGAACTTATCCAAAGCGAGAAGATGAATACTCAATAATGAGAACACAAACAATTTATTTTACCCTCAGCATACAGAGTAGGAGTGTATAATATACAGATACAAAATCTTTTTGCAAAATTCAACATTTTTTCTGGAATTTTCTGCTTCATCGGTAACCGGTTTTTACTCTGACCCCCAAAGTTGAAACCTGAACCTATTTAGTAGTAATCGAGCTAATGGTATCCTATATACAGTGTATA
This sequence comes from Polietes domitor, assembly GCA_947397865.1. Classification (NCBI taxonomy): domain Eukaryota; kingdom Metazoa; phylum Arthropoda; class Insecta; order Diptera; family Muscidae; genus Polietes; species Polietes domitor. The sequence goes on along the minus strand of OX377620.1, from coordinate 21,751,436 downwards.
TAGGATACCATTAGCAATTTTGCAAAAAGATTTTGTATCTGGAATGCACGAAATTGCATTTTGGCATATCCTAAAAAGTTGCACAAAAAAAATTAAATTAAACAACACTAATAGTTTTTAACTTTATCCGATTACTATTACTATTATGTAAGTTTAAGTTAATTTGTTCTGTTTTATTTTCTTTAGAAGTTGAAGTGTTATAATGAACATCATTTTTGTATTTTATTACAGTTGGAAACATTTGACGTTAAACAAGTAAGGAAAGGCTAAAGTCGGGCGGGACCGACTATATGATACCCTCCACTTTTTTACAATTAAATTTGGGGAAAAAAGTGTATCATGAACCGATGTGACATACTTTCAATATATGTTTCCAACTGAAATATAATGTGTTCTGCCAAATTAAATCAAAATCTGTAAACGTATGTCTCTGAGAGAAAAAAGTTAAATCGGGAAGGACATTTGTATTTGAAATGTAAGGTGTTTTCCCAAATTTATAGAAAATCGGTTTCTAGAGCGGAAACGTTAAATCGAGAGCGACATTTTTATGAGGCTTACATCTAAATCTGAACTGACCCACCCATCGATGTTTCTAGTTGAAATATAATGTGTGTGAGGTTTCTAGAGCGAAAAAATCAAATTTGTTTAGGAGCTTTATATAGACGTTTCTAGTTGAAATATAAGATGTTTTACTACATTTGAAGATAATCGGTTACAATATGTGGCCTCTGGAGTGGAAAAAGTCAAGTCGGGAGATGAGATATGGGATTTTGTGTCAAATTTGAAGAAAATCGGTTAAAATATGTGGTCTCTAGACAGGAAAAATTCAAAAAGAGAGAGTGAAATTTGTATTGGAGCCATATCTAAATCTGGACAGATCTGACCCACTTTTACCATAGATATTTCTAGTTGAAATATAAGATCTTGTGATATTTTGAATAAAATCGGTTGAAATATGTGATTTCAAGGGAGGAAAAATTAAAATCGAGAGCGAGATTTGTATGAGAGCTATGTCAAAATCTGAACCGGATTGACCTATTTTCACCAGAGATGTTTCTAAATTAAAAGAGCGGAAAAAATCAAATCGGGAATGACATTTAAACCGATTTGCTTCAAATTAAATAGTGACCGATGGATAGAAACAGACATTGCTAAATCGACTCATTTTCTGAGATCTAATCGATCTGTATCTATCTTGTTTCCTTTTGGGTGTTATACGCAAATGTAGAAAGACATAATAGCGTAGTGGAGGGTATAAAAAGCTAAAAGATATTTCTCATATTTCACAAATCTACGAACAAAAGTTACCCTTTGTCCTTCATTGACATGTATATATAGAAAAACGAAGTTCTCAACAATTGCTGAGATTTGTATAGCTTCGAAAGAACTTTTATTATACCCTCAATCTACAGAGTAGGAGGGTATATATCATTTGGTGACTTAAGACCCTAAGTATATTTCTTCCGTTTCACGACTTTTTAAGTTGTTGTAGCCATGTCCGTCCGTCCGTCTGGCTGGCTGTTGTACACGATAACTCTCGAAAGGAGTTAAGAAATCAATTCAAACTTTGCACATGGTAATATTTTTCCCAAACTTAGTTTAAGTTCGAAGATGGGCGAAATTGCCACGTCTCTTCTGGTACCTCCCACGCAAACTAATGTAACTTCCACACGGATCATCTGATTCAGTTCTATTTGGTATTTGATAATGCTTTTAAAATCAATTTAAGTGTACCAAATATGTCTAAACTAAATAAAATTAAGGCTGTTATAATTGCAATACGGATGATCAGAATACTGTGAAATTTGATATTTGGCTATGCTTTTATATAGATTACGTTCGCATAGAATATGGACGATATTGTCACACTTCTTCTGGTACCTCCCACACAAATTGGCATACACTTTGGTTACAATAAATCCGATATAACATCCATAAGGAAAGTCAAAATCATTTGCGATTTGATATTTGAAAATGTTTTTATAATCACTTTAAACTTAAAACTTAAAAGGGCTTTAGCAACGCCCTTTCTTGTACCTCCCACACAATTGTCTCTGCCCTAGGTAATATTTAATGCTTTATAACTCCTTTACCGGAGCCTGAAAACCATTATGACTTCAATTTCGATCATATTTTTACAATTATGTGAAGGCTGGGTCAATTAGTAACACCCACAAACATACTCTCTGAGAGTGAAGGTATATATAAGTCGGTTTAGTCGACTGACGTTTTCTTACTTGTTTTTATATTTTTTGATAATAAAGGGTGTTTTTTATTGGGGTATAGAACTTTAAGTTGGCATCACTTTTTTAACTGGCGGCCATTTTGTCAGCTGTCAAGTGATTAATATTTAGTTTGGTTTGCCATTTCATCATGAACAGGTTGACAAAAGAACAACGCTTGCAAATCGTGCAAATTTATTTCGAAAGTAATGGTTCAATTCGCGAAGTTCACCGCTAGCTCCGTCCATTTTATGGTCGACATAATCGTCCATCAGAGCAATTAATTCGGTTAACCATGGATCGTTTTCGCGCTACGTTTACTCTATGTGATAATACGCATCCGCAGAGCCGTCGAACAGTGCGCACCGAAGAAACAATTGCCGCTGTAGAGCAAAGTGTTGAAGAGGACCCGAATGAATCGGAGAAAGTGGTTGAAAATTGGACCTGTAGAATTGGCTATATTCGAGCCAGCCGCGGCGGCCACATGCCCGAAATCATATTTAAACATTACTGGCATAAAATTATCCTTCCAATAAAGCCAAATTGATGGACATTAAAACGATTTTCTTGTGTTTTATTTCAATTCGAAGTTCTATACCTCAATAAAAAACCCCCTTTACAATCGCTTACTACAAAAAATGGGAAAAAATAATTTGTCTATTACCTACTTTTTCTTGCAGTATTCCTTGTTTACATCCTTTTAATAAATTAATGAAAAATTATCGTTCTGATGATTTTTCACTAAAATTCTGGTCGATTTTCCAAAAAAAAAATCGTGAAAATAGACCCCTTCATCTCACCACTCCCAAACTCACACAATCATGTAAAAGGGAACCTAAGAACACTAGTTTAATATTAAAAAAAAATTGATTAATGCAATCATTTCGAAAATCGAAATAAAAATTGTTTTAAAAGAAATTAAAATTAACTTCAAAACAAGGTATAGCATTTTAAAATCTGTCAAGTATTTCAAGAGTTACGGGCGATTGGATAAAAATTGGATTGAAAAAGTAGTAATTTTTTCACTGTTCTCTCGTGAACAAAATTTCTATTTTTTTTTCAAAAATACCTATACAATATTTTTATGAGAAGATTACATACATAAACTTTCAAAACTATCGCAGTTATCGAGGTCAAAAATCGTACCGCTTGACATGGAATGACTCATATACAATGAAGACAGAACCAAACAATTTAGTATACCCCGTCAACACGGAGTAGGAGGATATATATATGTACTGTTGCGGACAAAAAGTTTAAGACGTCGATGGATTGAATTAATTCTTTACTTATATTTGGCTTGTTAAGCTTTTGAGTCATGTCCGTTCTTCCGTCTATCTGGCTAGTTGGAGTTAAGAAATTTAATTCATACTTTGCACATATTACACACTGCATTTTACGATTCTAGATGCAACATTTTTGTTGCATCCCCTACCTTTCCACTTTCCCCTACAACTTAACATTTCAAAACAAAGATTACTTTATGTTTCGCACCTACACAGTCACAAGTATATATGTATAGATATGATTCCAGCTTCTACCATATTATTCGTACCATTTTTATCCCCAATTTACGCTTTAATGTTACGAATACGAAAAATCACTTTATTTTGCGCGTCTAGTCAATTTGTGGGATGTACACACCGATTTCCAACTGCAGCCGTTTGAATTGTACCAATTTTTGCAAAATTAGTCATAACGATGATACCATTTGTATCCCTACACTTTAAAGAACACTTTACACTTTTAAAGTAAAAAAAACGAAAAACACCTTTATGTTTCGCGTTTACATAGTCAGATAAATATACTCACCTAATTTCCTGATTCCAGCCTCAATCGTTTAATTAGTATCATTTTTATCGCTTGACCATTTTACCCCCTAAAAGTACGAACTTTGGAAATGTCACTTATAGGCACGAGTTCGCGCAATTATAGGAATGTACGTTCCACATTGTAGCTGCCGAAAATGAACTGAAACTTTCTTGCTAGTTTATTCAGTACTTTCAAGTATTAAAACTAAAAACGAAAAAATCATCGATAGCGTCATATTTCTGATTAACTTCGGTTTGAACCTGGCTGTGACTGGTTAACGCAAATAATACTATAACAACATTTAAATCTACATATTAGAATGTGGGCACGTTTTTAACCATTAATATTTTGCGTCACATAAGAATTCATGGTAAATTTTTGGTAATCAGCAATGGCCAACCAACGTAAATAATCCAACATTTCTCATAAATCTTTTTGCAACGAGTACAATTTGCCTAAAAATATGCACTGACTTAAGCATCCCTAAAGTATGCTTTAAATAAACCGAACCGAACACCGAATGTCGTTCAACGCAAATTTATCTAGCAATATACTGCATTTAGAAATGACCACATTATATCTTTTAATGGTTGCCATAATAATTTTAAAAGAGGTTGTTTGGAACATGTTTTTAAGATAACCAACCAAACACAACAACAACAGCTACAGCAGCATTTGGACAATGCTCCAGCACTACCAGAACGAACTACTCCACCACTGCCACCCATCGACCCACCAATTTGGCCCGACCAGGGCAAAGCCAAAGTAGTGTAGCTCGGCAGCTTTTTTTGTGTGTCTCTTATTTTTTTTTGGAAACAGGAAACTTAAACAGCAGTGTTCGAGTACGAGTACCAGGACGTATTGTTACTAATGTGCAACATGGAACAAGTTGTAGGTTACAAAATCAGCGACATTGGCACGCCTACAAAACAGACAATGTTGCGGTCACGTAAGCATGACAACGTCAGTAACATAACTAACCAACCGTACGGCACATCGCGTACGGGATGAATCGCGCGCGCGATGGCAACCAACGGCATCAGCATCAGCGGAAATGGCCACAGAAAAAAAGCTGAATCGTGCATTCGAGCCATAGAAAATATAGAACAGAACATGGAAATACATTTTATATCACACGCGGAACATGCAGAACGCCAAACTACGCCGAACAAGAGGAATTACAAACAAATTCACAAGTATTTCACTGGAAATGACTTTAAAATTTTGAGAACTGGTTCATGTTTAGCTGCAAATGTACGGGTGGTACAATAAGTACGGGCACTGAGGCATACATTCTAGTTCATGCCAAACTAATTGAATAAATGGTGTTCCCATATTACACTTGATTTTCTATAATTTATTAAAATAAGTAAAAAGAAAGTATCCATAAAATTATATTTATTAGTCATCATTCAAATATAATTTAAAAGTCTCCATACGAACAATTTCGAAGATGGAGTGAGAAATTGGATGTACTTATTAGAAGATTTTAAATGTAGTATCTATTATGCTAATGATGAACTCAATTCCAATGCCAGGGAATTGTCTGGTTTAACTTATTTACAGGTTTTCGTACTTTTCAATATGACTGCAAGTCCTGATTACACTAGTCAACAGTCAAAATGTACTCGGGATGCGATAATTTTTTCTGTGTAGATAACCTTGACATGAGCTCGAAAAACGCAATAAATTTTTTTTTTCGTTTGGTTTTTTTTTTATTTTTTTTTTTTTAAATTTAAAAATTTTTTTTTGGTTAATTTGTTTCGTCCGGCATAACTCGGGAACCACTAGCCCGATTTAATTGAATTAAATTTTAAAAAAATTAAAATTACAATTCCCTTAATCTGTTCATATATTGTTTTCCTATACAAGCAACAGTTTCCAAGTTAAAAATGAATATATAAAGGAAAAACTTATTTTTTGCCTGAAGATTTATTTTTTTTTAAATCCATAAAAAATCCAAAATGAAAAAAAATGTCAAATCTTATTACTTTTACGTAAAGTCACATAACCTATGAGCAAAATGAGAAAAAGATCATGAAAATCGATGCACGCGTTTCGCTTTTATTCGCAATTGAGTAAAGGTATGAATTTCAAAAATTTGCTCGACATATGCACAACTTTGTCTATGGTAAGGTTTTTTCTTTTTTTTATTCTCAGAATTAACAAAACGGAATAAACAAAGGGTTATTTAATTTTTATGATTGCGTAAGCAAAGTAATAAACGCTAATAAATGTGTGTGAACAATTAAAAGGAAAAAAAGGAAAGGGGGCTTTTTTATTATTTGGGTTTTCCGTTGGCTACCTGTATGATTTTTTTACGGAAATGCAACCCACATTTAAGGGTGGTCATTATTCGGAAAATTTAAGACTCACACATGGTGAAACAGGTATGTAGCCACCGTAAAAAAATATACACCCATTTATAAGTACCTGTCAGTAAAATACTAAACAATACACAGTATAAATAGGTCTTCATTGATCGATTTTACTCATTCAACAAGTGTCGACGAACGCGATAGTTAAAATGAGCAAACGTTCGCGAGGATTTGAATGCAATACCAATCCAAGTAATTTTTGTTACATGTGCGGAGAATACGTTTCTGAAAAAAACAAGCGTTGTTTTTCACCTAAATTGAGAGATTCATTTGAAGAGAGCTTCAATTTAAAGGTCTCAAACATAGATGAGCGGTGGACACCAAGTGCTCTATGTCCAAGGTGCTACGTACAGCTAGCTGACTCAAGGTAAGTGTAGATTACGAAATTCAAGAACATATATAACTTATTATTGAAATTCTTTCAGACGACAGCCGAGAATCATCATGCCAATGCTTTGGAGAGCTCCGCTTTGCCATGTAACAGATTGCTACTTCTGTCTTAGCAAAAAAACAGGCGTGGGAAAAAATATACGATGGACTTACGCTGCTGTTTCAACAGTGAATTTTCCAGTGCCATTTTCCGAAGAACCAGTGGACCCGCAACCGTCCGTTTCAAGATGGGCATCTAATAATGAGGCGATACATCCAACATCAGATCCGGAGACAGTAGAAACCACATCAGAATGCGAGTCAACATATACATTGCATGGAGGTCAACGCTTATGTTCCCAAGCAGAACTGAACGATTGGGTTAGAGAATTGAAACTCTCCAAGGAAGATGCAGAGTTGCATGCATCGCGCATGCAACAGTTCGGTTTCTTGGCTCCTGGTGTGGTGACAACAATCTACAGGAAGCGTCATGAACCATACGCAAGGTACTACACAAAAAAAGACAACATCTGTTTTTGTAAGGACATTCCCGGATTATTTGGTGAACTCGGGTACTCTTACGATCCAGGAGAGTGGCGTCTTTTCATCGACAGCAACAAGCAGAGCCTTAAAGCAATTTTACTGCACAACGGCAACGAGAAACCTTCGATTCCAATTGCTCATGCCGTTGACACCAAGGAAACATACGAAGTCATGGACAATCTACTAAAGTGCCTTAACTATGAGAGGCACGATTGGAAAGTTTGTGCCGACCTTAAGGTTATCGGTATCCTTTGTGGATTACAAGGTGGATTCACAAAGTACTGTTGTTTTCTCTGCCTTTGGGACAGCCGCGATCGTCAACATCATTACACCAGGAGGAGTTGGACAGAAAGAGTTAACTTCATCCCCGGCAGTGACAACGTGAAATATACACCACTCATAAAAAGGAAAATGTTTTTCTCCCACCTCTTCACATAAAGCTCGGACTCATAAAAAACTTCGTGAAAGCTATCAACAAAGATGGCGAAGCGTTCGCCTATTTAAAAACCATTTTTCCTCACCTTTCATCGGCAAAGATTAAGGAAGGCGTTTTCGACGGTCCGCAAATTAAAAAGTTGTTGCAAGACCAACAGTTTGAGCACATTTTATCACCAAATGAAGCTGCAGCTTGGAACTCATTACGGCAAATTGTTTCCGGATTTCTTGGAAACAACAAAAGCTCAAATTACAGAGAGATCGTCGAACAACTACTCCAAAATTATAAAAAAATTAGAGCAAATATGTCGCTTAAGATACATTTTCTACACTAGCACTTGGACTTCTTTCCGGACAACCTGGGCGATGTGAGTGACGAGCATGGCGCACATGTAACAAAAATTACTTGGATTGGTATTGCATTCAAATCCTCGCGAACGTTTGCTCATTTTAACTATCGCGTTCGTCGACACTTGTTGAATGAGTAAAATCGATCAATGAAGACCTATTTATACTGTGTATTGTTTAGTATTTTAATGACAGGTACTTATAAATGGGTGTATATTTTTTACGGTGGCTACATACCTGTTTCACCATGTGTGAGTCTTAAATTTTCCGAATAATGACCACCCTTAAATGTGGGTTGCATTTCTGTAAAAAAATCATACAGGTAGCCAACGGAAAACCCAAATAATTAAAAAAGTCCCCTTTCCTTTTTTTCCTTTTAATTGTTCACACACATTTATTAGCGTTTATTACTTTGCTTACGCAATCATAAAAATTAAATAACCCTTTGTTTATTCCGTTTTGTTAATTCTGAGAATCAAAAAAAAAAAAGAAAAAACCTTACCATAGACAAAGTTGTGCATATGTCGAGCAAATTTTTGAAATTCATACCTTTACTCAATTGCGAATAAAAGCGAAACGCGTGCATCGATTTTCATGATCTTTGTCTCATTTTGCTCATAGGTTATGTGACTTTACGTAAAAGTAATAAGATTTGACATTTTTTTTCATTTTGGATTTTTTATGGATTAAAAAAAAAAAATTTTAAATCTTTAGGCAAAAAATAAGTTTTTTCCTTTATATATTCATTTTTAACTTGGAAACTGTTGCTTGTATAGGAAAACAATATATGAACAGATTAAGGGAATTGTAATTTTAAATTTTTTAAAATTTAATTCAATTAAATCGGGCTAGTGGTTCCCGAGTTATGCCGGACGAAACAAATTAACCAAAAAAAAATTTTTAAAATTAAAAAATAAAAAAAAACCAAACGAAAAAAAATTTTATTGCGTTTTTCGAGCTCATGTCAAGGTTATCTACACAGAAAAAATTATCGCATCCGGAGTACATGAAATTTTTTTCATTTTGTTGAGTAGTGTTATTAAACTATATGACACAAGTTATCGAGAAGAACAAAAAATAATATTCTAGAAATAGATATTTTTATACCCTATGTCTTTGTTTGTTTGTAACACCCAAAAGAAAACGAGATAGAACCGTCGTTTATTATACAAGGACGAACGCTAATTACTTTTGCTATTTAAAATCGGTTCAGATTTAGATGTAGCCACCATACAAATTATGCTCCCGATTTAACTTTTTCGGCTCTGTGGTGAAAATGGGTCAGTTCAGATTTAGATATAGGTATTATACAAATTTCGCTCTCGATTTGACTTTTTGCCCTCTAGAGACCACATATTTTCACCAATTTTCTTTAAATTTGCCACAGCACCTTATATTTCACCTAGAAATATCTATGGAAAAATGGGTCAGATCGGTTCAGATTTAGACACAGACCCCACAAAAATGTCGCTCGCGCTTTGACTTTTTCCGCTCCAGAAACTATATATTGTATCCCATGTTTTTCAAGTTGGACACATATGTAGAATAAACTAAAAGTCTAGCTGGTCTGAGTTTATTTTTACGGTGGACCAAAGTTTTTATTTTTTGGTCGAAGGGTGTATTGTATTAAATGAAAAGTTAAGTTAATGTTTTAGAGAACTCTTATTGTCTGAAGTATATTGTGGAATTTTGGTGGATCTTAACTCTCTAGCTCCGCTCTTTATTGGTCACATTGACCCTTTTTGCGAGAAAATCAGAAAAATCCTTTATAAAGAAAATTTAAGGATTACAATTACAGTAGGGGAGTCACCAAAGACACCAAATTTGTAAATAAATCTCTTTACGCGAAATTAGCAAAATTACACGGAAACTTATACAAAACAATACCAGGGTTAAAATTCGTTCATGTTTTTTCGAAGATCTATCGAGAGAGCATGCTAAACAAAAAATACAAATTAGATATTTTTGCAAAATTTTTATTTTCGCAGGAGATATGGCTAAAATGGTTTAGTTCTGTATCCTGATTTTTTGCATTGTCGTTTCAATATTCGCGGGTGCAATTGCATTTATTTCAAGTTTCTCTATCTGGGTTTCTGTCACAAATAATCACTTTTTAGTCATATACTTTATAATAGCGTAAAAAGATAACAGAAGTACATACGTCTAAAGGAAACACTTTTTAATCGCATCCAAGGTTTTATAATATCTAACAAAAAAGTTGGTAACATGTTATTATCCGGCAACATTGTACGAATAGCATTTTAACAAGTTAATTCCAACAAATTGTTCGTATGTCGTTACTCAGTTAAGGCGTACGTTTTGGTCAGGATAAGCCATTATTTGATTTTTAAATGTTTATTGAACAAAAAATAAAATTGTGTACCCTCCACCATATGATGGGAGTATACATAATTTGTTATTCCGTTTGCAATACCTTGAAATATCGACCTGAGACCCTATACAGTATATATGTGTATATGTAAGGATGATAGTGGTTAGAGTGGTCAAACCCGAGACCGAAAACCGGGTCAACCGTTTTTTTTTTTTTCATATGAGACCGACCGTCGGGTTTTTTAAAATCGCGGATATTGGAAAACCGGAAACCCGTTTTTTATCGGTCTCAACCGGTTTTTCATAGCAAAAAAGTTTCTTTTTCGGTGCTAATTTGAAATATATACATTTTATATTATCACAAACATCATAGAACGTTTTTTATTAGTGACTGCAAATTAACTAAAAAAATTACGAACACAGCAAGACTGTGAGTCTAAAATGGCGATGTTCGCCCTACGTTTCACACGCATTTCTTATGGGCAGAAGAAAAATCGACGCCGTTGACCACTTGCCACTGCGGATGTCGACCAGCCATACATATAAGAATATATGTGAATATTTTTAGAGGAGTTTTCAGGAAAGTTTAGCTCACAGACGGTTTTACCAAAGGACGAAATATTTTGCAGATCATCATTAAATAAAGCAGAATTAATGATGAACTTTGCGATTATAAGAAAAAAGAGAAAGGATTGTACTTCAAAGAGTCCAAATAGACGCATAATCTTTGAACTTCATGTCAAGCTTGTGATTTATTTTCTTATTTTTATATATTTTATCACAGAATAGGGTAATTAATTGGTCCAGAAATTATAGCTGTCTTTCAAAATGATATTGCAAGACATAATTTATAGTTTTTACGGTATTCACACCTGTTCTAACTGATATTTTGGGAAAAATATATGCAGGACGAAAAGTAATGATGGGTTGATATATTATTTAAAAATCGCCAAATGATCCCACAGGAATGTTTGGAGTTATTTTCGAAAGATTTAAGTACATCTGATTATGACATCCGAATTGACCTATTCCCAAGAACGAGTATACATTTTGTGGAATTACCCTATAATGAATAATTTCCCCATTTTTTACTGTTTCAAGAAAAACCTGGTTCGAACAGTTTTTATACACTCCACGAGAGTATTATGTCTTTGTGCATTTGTTTGTAACACCCAAAAGGAAGGGTATAGACCCATTGTAACCTTATATTTCAACTAGAAACATATGTGGTAAGAATCACACGATCTAGGCGGCCAATTGACAGGTCCCGAACGTGAAATAAAATGTTCACCGAACTCGCCTCTCAATAAGTCCATTGTTGGGCGTGCAGTTTGGCATGTGGCACCGTCTTGTTGAAACCACATGTCATGCAAGTCAAGCTCTTGCATTTTGGGCAAAAAAAGTTGTTCACAGTTACATTACGATTCGCATCATCTTTGAAGAAGTACGGTCCACCAGCCCATAAACCGCACCAAACTGTGACTCTTTCTAGATGCATTGGTAGCTCTTGCAATGCTTCTGGCTGATATTCACTCCAAAATCGACAATTCTGCCTATTTACGTACCCATTGAGCCAAAAATGAGCTTCGTCGCTGAACACAATTTTTCGGTAAAAAAGTGGACCTTCGGCCAACTTTCCAAGAGCCCATTCACCAAAAATTTTACGTTACGGTAGGTCGTTCGGCTTGCACCAGCTATATTTTGAAAGGCATCACACCTAAATCCTTCCGCAAAATTTTCCACGTTGTTGAGTAACAGAGGCCCAATTGCTGCAAACGGGGACGAATGGATAATTGATGGTCATAATTAACACTGGCCGATACAGCTGCGATATTTTCTTCAGTTCGCACTCTACGTAAGCGTGTTGGTGGTTTAATGTCCAACAATGTAAATTTGGTGCGAAATTTAGTCACAATAGCCCGAATAGCCGCTTCAGTGGGTCGATTAAACTGATCATAAAATGGAAGCGCGCGATGCACTTTCTTAACAGGGCACGCATTTTGATAATAAAATTCAATAATTTGCAAGCGTTGTTCGTTTGTAAGACGATTCATGGTTAAATTAGAGACCAAACTGAAGATGTTTGACAGTGAAACAAAACACGAAACGTCAGCTGTTTAATCCAGTGTTGCCAAAAAAGATAATAGCTAAAAAATCACCCTTTATATTGAACTTTTATAAAAAAGTCGACAACGTAGGTACCTCTAGATGTACTGATTTAGACCGCTTTCATTCTTCTTAAAATTGAAAAAATTTAACACACAAAATGTTTAATTTTTTTTCGCAAAAGTATTATTTCCTTAACAAAAATGAACGAAAACAAAATATATATTATATTTACAGGTTGTTCGCATAGAAACTTTATATTAAAATTATTTTTTACTTTTCAAATAATTACATTTTATATGTTATTCAAATTATCAGAATCACCTAAAATGGACATTATAAATAAAATGGACATTATAATAAAACCCGTCCGTTCGGAATTTTCTTTGTTTTTATACCTTGCTTTAATAAACTACTGAAAATTAAAAATTGATTAATGTAATTATTTCGACTGTAGTAATTGAAATTACCTTCAAAAGAAGGTAAAGAACATTAAAATCGGTGAAGTGTTTCAGGAGATACAGACACTGATTTTTTCTTTGTTAAATGGGTCATAACTCGTGAGAAAAATTTTTCTATTTTAATTTTTCTATTTTTTTTTTTCGAAAATACGTATTTTTATGAGAAGACTGCAATCATAAACTTTCAAAACAATCGCAGTTATCGAGGTCAAAAATCGAAACGCTTGACATGGAATGACTCTTATGCGTATTCCCATTTTAGCATAAACGAGCATCATACAACTAATCTTATTTGTAGGGGGTGAAATGGGCAAAAAGGATACAATTGTTCCCTATCAAACAGCTAGATAATGCACATCTTTATATGATGTGATATTTAAAAACTCGTACTCAAAATAGACAAAAAGGGATAAAATTGTTGCCGCCAAGGAGCTGCAGCTAGAATAATAAAATTCGGCGCGTACTTTACTCTGATTGTGTAGAGGCGCAACATAAATTTTTTTTAATTTGTACTTTCAGGGAAAAACGTATCGAAAGGGGATAAAAATGGTACTTGAAATTCTATTTATACATTCCTCTGACTTCGTAGATGTTTTTCCAAATTCTTACTTTAAGGAACAAAATCGTAAAATAAAATTGTGTGAAATGTCAAAATTCTCACCCAAAACATCGCTACAATAGTTTACACTCCATTATATCCATTTATGTGGCAATGAAGATCGCATTTCCGACTAACATTCATGAGGTTGAGGATTCTCTTATAAAATTTTACATTGCTGTGGAATTTTCTATTCCATGACTTATCTTTCGCTAATCGCAGTGGGTGATTTTCCACAATTTTCACTCCACTCTCCGTAAATGTCACTCTTGGTTGTGCAATATTCGTTGATATTTTTGCTTACGCGCCTAAATGTAGGCATTGTCACATGAACTAAACTGACACCCGAAATTATGCAACAAAAAAAACGATAACAACAGCGGCGGCAATAATTTGAAAAATAAGAGCTGTGCTTCATGTAATGAAATGTTTTAAGTTGGAACTGCATTCGTCGAGTTGGCAACGCGACATTTAATGAGATGTCCCTGTCCGTATCCGTGTCCATGGCGGTGATGGGGTGTCGTTCTCGTTCTGGGTCTTGTTGTCGCTGTCGTGTTGGGGTGCATAGACCATGTCATGTTGTTATGTTTGGTCAGTTTGATGTGGGTCCCTTTTAGTTTTCCACACTGCTGCAAGTGCTGTTGCTGCCACTGCTGCTGTAGTTGTTACCGCTGCACAGTGGTTAAATAATGGAGAGAAGTGTACTTTTTTTAGCAAATTGTGTAATTTGAAAATACAGAAGTAAGTGAGAGCTTGTTAGATAAGTAATGAGCTTCCATGTTGCTTGCATTGGAATCCTTTAGGTTCGACTACGGCTAGAAGACCTTTTGAAATATTGGGGACAACTTTCTTTGAAGAATGTTGAGACCTAACCACAACCGATGTCGAAAGAATAACATGTTTCGTGGGCTGCACAGCCCTTTTAACCTCAAATAATATAAGTGATTTTTGATCTGTAACGACTTTTGCCAGTAGGCTTTTCATGAGGCATGATTTGAACTCTTCAAACTAGAAAATCCAACCAGCTTCCGTTTTAAATACCGTACTTGCTTATGATTACTTTTTGAAACGCCTAAAAGCTCTCTACGAAACCTTCCATAAATTATATTCCTGTAGAAGTTTTCTTATTTACTTCCACTCTTTTTCGTTTCGAATCACTGTATGTTGACTGTAGTTCTCCGTTCTCCAGTGTTGGTTGTTAATTTCAGCATTATTTTTTCGCAGTACGATTTTCATTTGTTATTTCTGTTGAAATGAAACGTTTGCAATTGACATAATGAGACTGTAATTGGAATTGTGCGCCTTAGCATATGCTATATGCTTTTTGCACTGCGCGTATCTGCGAACCGCCATGAATCTGGGGTGTATGGATGAATGGCTAAATGGGATGTGGGATGGATGTCGACTTCCTCCGTTTTTTTGTGATTCGTTGGCATCAAATTGGAACAAAAGAATTTATATTACACTACCGAATCCATCAACGTCAAACCTCAAACTAACACGACTCATATTCCTCCTTTCCGTCTTTCTGGCTTCCATTTCTGGCTGTCTATCGTTTTTGCGATAAATGCAACTTTTGTTGCACAAACGACGGAAGAGTTTATTTGGTGGAATACTTTTTTCGTTGTTGTGTGTTAATTTCTAAAGGCTTGTTTAGTAGTTAAAAAAGTGTTTATGTCATCATCAGTCAATTTACGTAGTCGTAACAAAGACCTATCCCATCCTATACCCATCCATTCAATTTAACAGCTCGCCAGCCTTTGTGCCCGGCCAGAGTCTGCGTTCACAATGACCACCATGGTAATTGAATTTAGATATTTTGTTTTCGGTGTACTGGGGGGAGGGGAGGTTGTGGGAGTGGGTGTGTCTGGTTTACTTTGTGCCAGTCATTGTGTAAACATGATTATGCAAGTTTTTAGTTCAACCATTAAACGCCTTAGTTTCGTGTGTATCGGCGTTGTTGCCGTAACGAGGTATCCAGCTCGGTGTGATGGGGTTTCATGCCATTCAATTGAGATGTTAAATAAACCAACATGTCAGCGTTAGACATCAAAGTTTATTTGATTTTTCAATTATTTAGGGAGCGAATGAACGATGCAGTTTAAAGTGTTTCGCAAAAAGTGCTGACTGTTTATAGTATACTTTAAGGATGGAGGCAACATTTATGAAAACAAGGCATGCTTTTGGGAGTAGTTTATATTATAGAATTAATAAATAAATATAAGCTATTGACAAATTCCATGTGAAACAGAACAGAAATTTTCCTTGGGTTCTCCTGTTTGCAAATTTTGACTTCTAAATGAGGGAAATAAAACTGCATTTCCAAAATTTTCAAAAAATGTGAAATTGTAGACACAGCGCCGTTTTCAATTGCAATTGAGAAATGAAAATTGAAATTGAGAGTATGCAATTTGTAACTCATAAATGTAAATTGAAGTCACCGGCAGTAATTATTGTTTTAGCTTCGTCTATTGTACTTTCTAGGTTGAAGGAGCGCTATTTTTTTCTAAGACTATTTTCTACTACTATATCGAACTTTTATAAAAAAAGATCGTTGGGACCGCTAAGGGAACCACTACTTCCGAGTATGCATTGACTTAGACCACTTTCGTTCTCCTCAAAAGTGAAAAAAATAAACAATTGAAAGTGGTTACTCTATAAAACAAAAACAAGTAAAAAAGGTGTTAAATTCGGCCGGGCCGAACTTTATATATCGTCCACCATGAATTGCATTCCACAGAGGCTGCCGACTTTCGTAGAAGTGCAGTAATATACCAGGAAAATATATATTTTTTTTAATATAGCCAAACCAAAACAAATATTGAAAGGCAAGGCTACCAATACGTCAATTCAAAAAATAAATATTCTTATATTTACATTTCCAAAAAGCTTAAATACCCTAAATATTGGTAGATAGTGGGTGCTACAGTTGGTTGTATTTCCATTCTATTTTAATTCCAAAAGTACAAATTTCGAGAATCGATTATCAGACGTACATAGTGCAATATAACCTAACTTCATGATTCAACCAATTTTTGCCGTAAAAGAAAAAGTATGAATTTGAAAAAAAAACTTTTTATTTTGCGTGTCTATACAGTCAGAGGAATGTATACACCGAATTCCATGATTCCAGCTGCGCCCATTTGGTTGGTACCATTTTTACCACCTTGACGTTTATACGCAATTACAATTTCATCATTCTAATTGCAGTCGTTAAAAATAGTACCAACCATTTTTATCCCTCTGTACCATTGTATCCCTTGAAAGTACGAATTTCGAAAAAATTCGTCAATTTTCCGTGTCTACGCAGTCAGAGGAATGTATACTCCGAATTTCATGACTCTAGCTGCGGTCATATGATTGGTACTATTTTTATCCTTTTTTCATTTTAACCCCAAAAAATACGAATTTCGCAAATCTGTTATTTTAAGTGTCTACGTAATCATAGGAATGTATACACCGAAATTCATTATTCTAGGTGCAGCCGTTTGGTTGGTACCATTATTATCCCTCCGTACCCATTATATCCCTTGAAAGTACGAATGTGGATAAACCTCTTACTTTTTAATGTTTACGTAGTCAAAGAAATGTATACCGCAGCTAGCTGCGGTCATTTGGTTGGCACTGTTGTTATCCCCTTTTTCCATTTTGACCCCAAAAAGTACGAATTTTGAAAAATCCCTGTATTTTACTTGTCTATGCAATCAGAGGAGTGTGTACACCTAATTTCATTATTCTATGTACAGCCGTTTGGTTGGTACCATTTTTATCCCTTTATTCCCATTTTACCCCTTAAAAGTACGAATTTGGAAAAAATACTTTTATATTATGTATCTACTCAATTAGAGGAATGTACATACCGAATTTCGTGTTTCTAGCTGTTGTCGTTTAATAAGTACCTTTTGTATCCCTTTTTTGCCCCATTTCACCCCCTACAAAAAGGAATCACTTTATGATGCACGTTTTTGCTATAAGGGGAGTACGTATACCACATATCAAGCAAATATAAACAGACATAGTCGAGCTGGTAGTGTGCTCGGCTATCAGCGTGGGGGTTGTGGGTTCGATTCCCACCAGAGGTTCTGGTCTGTCGCTGCAATAACTAGCTACAATGGTCTTAGTTACCCCGGCTCAATCCCTGGACACAAAATTAGTATATAAATTTACTTTGTATTGTAATTCATAATAAATAAATAAATAAAATAAACAGATATATTAAAAAAACATGCTTAAATACGCTAAAATATTAGGGATTATTATGGGTAGTTTTAGTCCCTGTGAGGGAAATTTTTTACCTTTGGGCCGATGTCGCCCCGTTTCAATCCCAACCGATCTACGACAATAAGACACATTTGTAGAAAATTTGAACGTTCTAGCTCCTTTCGTTTAGATGCTAGCCTGCTTTCAACAGACGGACGGACATGGCTAGATCGTCTTAGATTTTTATGACGATCAAGAATATATAAACTTTATACGGTCTCGGGTCGATATTTCAAATGTTACAAACGGAATGACAAAGTTAGTATACCCCCATCCTGGAGGTGGAGGGTATAAAAATATTTTATTTTAATTCGAAACAGTAATATTTCCTTAATGAAGATGAAAGAAAAAGAAAATATTTTATTTTAGAAACTTTATATTCAAATTATTATTTACTTTTAAAATAATTTCAATTTATGTAGTTTACAAATTATCTCAATCACTTAAAGCTGTCATTATAAATAAAAAATGTGTATTTAAATCACCACACACCTATGTCGTTGGATATGGTGTGACCAAAAAATAAATAAACGCTACAGACAATTTTGATGTACATAAAACGAGAAATGTCATTATAGCTGTACATTTTTTAAACATTTCAAAAAGAAATATCCTACTTATACCACTATCATACTAACTGACGAAGATTATATGTGCCATAATTGTGTGACGATCAAGAATATATTCATTATAGATCCTAAGACCTTTGTCATTTTGGAATATAAAAAAATATTAATAAATCTTTTAATACAATTCACCACTTCGAGTAATAAATAACAATAATTAAGTTTCACGTCAACTGTTTGTAACACCAAGAAATAGTCAATCGTACATTAAATCGGTAACTAAATTATAGTTATTAATAGTTTTATTAATAGTTTTTGTATTCGATGATGACTCCTTTAGACCGTCTGTTGTACATCTACAGCTTGTGGTCGAAGTGCAAGTCGATTTTTTGTCTGATGGCTATGTAATTTCGCAGATGTACTTTTTTGGTTAAGATTTATTTATTTATTTATTATGAATTACAATACAAAGTAAATTTATATTCTAATTTTGGATGGTGTAAGGATATCGCTTTCAGGGTAAATCGCTTTTAAACACTCACAAAATATGAAAAATCGCATTATGTTGCGCAACTACGTATTCAGAGGTATATAAACACCAAATTCTCTATTCCAGATCCTACGTAGCCCGAGGGATTTATACGCCGAATTGATGTTTGTCTCCCTTGTACAAATTAAAGAAATATAAAGTAGAAAATTATCTGCCCGCTTCTTTCTTAAGGTGCGATAATTATACCTTCACAATACAGAGTAGGAGCATATATAATTGGGATAAAAGTGCAACGCATGGAAGGAGTGACGTCCGTCTGTCTGTCTGGCTGGTATTCAAACTCTGAACAAAGTATTATTTTTCATAGACTTAGTTTAAATTCGGAGAACTTCACGATTCTAGTGCAATATTTTGGTAGGTACTATTTTTACCCCTTTTGTCTCAAATTTCTAAAAAAATAATTTATGTTAGAAAGTGGTACCATTTTTACCAACAAATTTCAAAAATTTTATTTATGTTGTGTGTCTACGTTCTCGGAGAAATGTACACACCGAATTTCTAATAGCCACAATTTTTTTTGTAAGATTTTTATCAGTTTTGATCCGCTTGATCCGCAGTTTTAATGAACACATTTTGATACAATACATATTGCACGTCAGAGTAATTATGTATACACCTTATTCGATACATTAGTGGGTATCATCTTAATCGCTTTGTGTTCCGATCGACTTAAAAGTATAAATTTTTAAAAATCCTCTAAGGGTCGGAGAAGTTTATACAACGAATTTCTCGATTCTAGCTTCAGCCATGTTGTTGGTACCATTTGAATTCCTTTTTTCCTCATTATTCTTAAAAAAATTCATGATTGGTACCATTGTAATCACTTCTTACCCAATTTCACTCCCAAAAAGTACGAATTTTGCACAAAGGCGACAGCACAATCTTTCTCCATTTTAATATCTTAAGAGTACAAATTTCTCGCATCTACGCTGTAAAACGAATATTCACACGAATTCCATGATTATTGCGTCAGCCGTGTTGTTGGTACCGTATTCCCTTTAAAAACACAATTTTCGAAAAATCCTTCATTTTGTGTTTCTAAATATTTTGAGGAATGATTCAAGATTCCAGCTCCGTCTGTTTCGCCCACAAAAAATACGAATTTTGCAAAAATATTTTCTTGGTCGTAAACGTGCTATAAAAGTAAGCACGTTCTGAATTTCAAAAAATTAGGCCCAACCGTTTGATCCGCACTATGGTACAATTTTTATCCCATTTAATCCCTTAAAGTACAAATTTCGAAAAATTCCTTCTTATAAGTGATCTGCGCCGGAAAACGAATATACATACTGAATTTCATTATTGTAGCGTCATCCGTGTTGTTGGAACCTTTTTTATCCCCTTTTCCCCGTTCATCCTCTAAAAGTACGAACTTCATAAAATTTTGCGTTTCTAAGCGTTTTAAAAGATGTACAATTTTATGAATTTTATGATTCCAGCTCCATCCGTTTGATTGGTACCATTTTTATCCCTTTTTACCCGATTTTACCTCCAAAAAGTACGAATTTTAAAAAATATTTTATTGGGCGCTTTGAAGCTATAAGACGAATTTGCGTACTAAATTTCAAGATTATAAGACCCAGCCGTTTGGTCATTGCGGTGGTACCATTTTTATCCCTTCTTATCCCATTTTATCCCTTAAAAGTACGAATTTCGAAAAACTCACTTCATATCTGATCTTTACGCTGTAAGAGAAATGTACACACAAAATTTCATGATTCTAGCTCTAGCCGTTTGGTCTGGGCAGTGATCAGTCAATCATCAGTAACTCAATCACGCAACTCTTGTACAATTTAATCGTCCCACTGAAGCGGCTATTCGGGCTATTGTGACTAAATTTCGCATCAAATTTACATTGTTGGACATTAAACCACCAACACGCTTACGTAGAGTGCGAACTGAAGAAAATATCGCAGCTGTATCGGTCAGTGTGAATGATGACCATCAATTATCGATTCGTCGCCGTTCGCAGCAATTGGGCCTCTGTTACTCAAAAACGTGGAAATGCCAAAACTGGACTAAGAGGATGGACCATTTGAGGCGCAGTTAAGGTCAACATTTGCATGAAATAATCTTCAAACATTATATTATATGGACCGTACTATCGATTCAAATATAGATTTCATGCATTTTTCTGAATTTTATGTGTTTTTTTTTTTTTGAAAATCTTTCCTATAGCTTTTAAAAAATCACCCTTTACAAACATAATCCTCATAAAAATTCATAATATAGTTCTGACAATAAGAATTGTCTCAGACATTAATTTTCTCACTTCGACCAAAAAATGAAAACTTTGATCCACTGTAAAAAGAAACACAGACCAGCTGGCCTACAAACATGATATACTCAACATGTCCTTTCAGAATTATAGGGTAGTTTTCACTAGTCACTAGTTTTATTAAGTTAAAAGCGGATGATGCTGTACTAAATTGAATTCATTTTTCTCTATATAAATATATTAGATGAACTCACCACTTGATTCAATGTTTACCACGCTCCTATTGTAGATAGCCATTATTTAAAACAGTTCATTCTAAGCTAAAGAGTTATAAACTTCATTCACTGGGTAAATTCTAACCTCTTTTATATAGTTTTTATATAAATTAAATAATTTTGAATTATTTAAATCAAGAACCCACATCAAACATACATGTATGTATGAATATAAAATTACTAACAGAGATCAAAGTATACTTGCGGGCTTTACACGGCATCATATTGTGCTGTATACTTTCAGGCGCTCTGTATGCTCTGTATTTTATTTCAGATCATTCATTATAAAACTGACCCATACTATTCATTTCCCAAATATAATTTAAATATTTATAAGAAAAAACCCCCAAAAATAAAACCAACAAAAGGCCACCACTTCAAATTTCGTGTGCCCTTCAAACAAACAAAAAATGCCAGAGGAGTAACATCATCATCTTCGCCCGAGAAGAAGACCTTCTTCAAAATTAATGATGTGCCATATTGACAAGACTTTTGGCAGTAGACAGTAATCGAAAACGCCTTTGCCCATTACGCAGATACAATACAACAGCAACAATTTTTGATTAAAACTTTTACGTTAGACTGCGTCGACAGACGTCGTCGTCATCATCGTCGCCAGCCATCATAAGAACCTCAAAATGACTTTTTGTAAGAAAATTTGATTTCTTCATTGCCACCACCACAGCACACATACATATACGGACACACGTTTCTTGGAAGGCAAATTCCGGGAAATGGCAGCACAAGAAGACAAATGAATAAAAGATTTGTAATTTTTTGTTTGCGCCATACTCACCCAGAATACGCACATTCATTCGCCATGGATACGAGAAGACATTTGTTAGAAAGTAAAAATATAATAAATTTTACATTCAAAAATCATTACGGACTTGCATATATATACATGGAGAGACAACATGTCAAACACCCACTTTTTTGAAGGACGAAGGGAGGTAGGTGTGGTAAGTTGGAAAAAGGAAATGCTACGACAAGAGTATCCTAAAAAAACACAATTTGACTACATTTGTGGGTAGAACACTTTTTATCAAATGAGCTCAGTATAAATAAATAAATAAATATGAATAAGCGGAAAATCTTAAATAATATTTTCGATAACTAACTTAGTTATCGAAAACTATTTTTTACTTTTTAATTATTATGATTCCTTTTGAATCAAAAAAGTGATAAAATCGATTAAATTTTTTCAATAACTTAAAATTATCGAAACTAAAAATATCGGAAAAACCTACTTTTACAGAAAACTTAAAATAGTCAGGACAAATAAAGTTAAATTTTCGATAACTGATAATTTTAGAGATATAATAAATTTCGGTAGACAAAATTGAAAATGTTGAAAAATGAACTCAATTTGAAAAGTAATGGAAAAAAAATATTTTGATAACTACCTGAGTTATCGAAATTGGAAACTTTTAATTTTAAATTCTGTCTTTTAAATTTTTTGTGCTTACACATTTGATAGAAATAAGCTAACATATTGCTGTTGTTATCGAAATATATATTTTTCGATAACTACCTAAATTATCAAAAATGGAAACTAAAAAATAGCTGAGTATAAAAAAAATTGAAAATAATAAAATAATATTTTTCGATAGTAGTTATCGTGAACGAAATTGGAAACTAAATAAAATTGGAAACTAAGTAAATCGATCATTTTTGATTTATCAATACTAAAAAGATAAGAAAAAAATAAAAAACTCTGGAAAAATAAAATAACATTTCCGATAACTGATAGTTATCGAGATATAATAATTTTCAATATTTTCTTTAGTTATTGAAATTGGAAGTTGGAAAAAATTAGGTCAATATGAAGAATAATAAAATAATATTTTTCGATAACTAACTTGTTATCGAAATTGGAAACTAAAATACTTTACAAAATAAAAAAATAAAAAATTAAAAAGGAAAATTTTTTGAATTATTTTGAGCACATTTGAAAGAAAAAAGTTAACATATTGGTGTAGATATTGAAATATAATATTATCTCGGAAACTGAAAAATTAGATCAATATGAAAAATAATGGAAAATAATAAAATAATATTTTTCGATAACTTAACGAAGTTTCGATTATATGTGATTTATCAATACTAAAAATATTGGAAGAAAAAGTTCAAAAATAGACAGGAAAAGTAAATTAACATTTTTGATAACTGGAAGTTATCCTTGTTATCGAAATTATAAGCTGAAAAAATAGCTCAATATGAAAAATAATGGAAAATAATAGATAATATTTTTCGATAACTAACATGTTATCGAAATTGGAAACTAATAAATCTTTATTTTTATTTTTTTTTTGAGTTCATTTGAATGAAAATAAAACTATAAAATCCAATAAATTTTTCGATAATTTATATTTATCGATACTAAAAATATAGGAAAAACTGAATTTATAGAAAATTCCAAAAACGACAAGATAAGTAAAGTAAAATTTCGATAATTGGTAGTTATTATAATTTTCGATAAAGAAGCATATTTATCGAAATATGACACTGAAAAAATGAGATCAATATGAAAAATAGTAGTTTAGAGTATAGTAGTATAGTAGCTATTTTATCGAAATTAGAGATTTTTTTAATTTTTTATTATTTTGAGTGCATTTGAATGAAAAAAGTGAACATATTGGTCTAGTTATCAATATATAATATTTTTCGATAACTATCTTAATTAACAAATTGTAAACTGCAAAAAATTAGATCAATATGAAAAATATTATTTCGCGAAAAAATTGGGTAACAATTTTAATAATTTTACATTTATCGATACTAAGAAAATAGGAACATCGATAACTGGTACTTATTATATATAAATATTTTATATATAACTTCCTTAGTTACGAAAATTAGTTATCGAAGTTAGTTGTCGAAATTGGAAACTTAAAAAAGTCATTTAATACTTTTTAATTATTTTGAGCTCATTTGAAAAGAGAAAAAAGTCGCTTAAATTTTAGAATTATCGAAATCATTATTTAGAATTATCGATAACTTTCTAAGTCATTGAAAAAGCAAACTGAAAACCCGATATTTTTACTTTTTTTTTAGATCAATTTTTATAACTGGTGAAGTTTTCGAGGTATTAATTTAATAAGTGTGGGAAATCATTTAATTTCTATAAAATAAAAAATTAAAAAATATATATCTTTAGTAAGTGAAATCCTGCTTTTAGTTGGACTGAGGTAAAATTTTAATTTTCCTCAACCAACTTATCACAAATCCCTCGTATCGCAGACATAGACATCTCGAAGGAACGCCATATAATAGCCAATACCCTCAACGACAACACAAGGAACGAAATGAATAAAATAATCATTGTTAACTGTCAACACTTATCTCTCAGCCACCCGTGTACCACCACCACTGCCACCGTCACCGCCACCATCAACACCGGGGCTGGCCTGCCACAGCCATCACCATTGCCTCCTCCTCATGGTGATTATGCCAAGTGTTGGCCATGGGTGTGAGCGTGTGGTGCCTTGTGTGATGTGGACGTGTAACATTGGTAACGACAGAAAAATTAATGATTGATTTCCGTTTTTCATTTTGGCTTCTCTGTTCTGTTTTTTTATTTTCCTACTTTTAGACAGATTTCGTTCTGAGTTCCTTTTTTGTCTTGTGACTATTCTGCCTACGATTATTTAAAGATTTTTTGGGGTTTGCCATAATGTTGGTCATGGACTGAGTGGTTACGTTGGTTGCCAGGCTGCATATTTGGTGTCTTAGACCGAGAGACAGTTGGACGGACGCAAGGACAGACATTCAGACGTTAAGACCCAAAACATGGTCATGTGTTATTTCATTTCATTTCCCCTCAGCTCCGTTCAGTTGGTTTCATTTATTAACACATTCTATTCATTTATCAGAATATCCGCAATTTGTTGCCGTTGCCTGGCTGAGCTGACGGCAGTAACATTTCATCGAAAGGAAAAGGAAATAGGCGGAATGCCTTGTTTTGCCAAGAGATACTTTGTTGCATTGTCGACAGCCATGCCGTTGCCGATGCCAGGATTTGATGTCTGCTCTGTGCCTGAGAGCCTGTATCAAAAAATGGTGTTAAATCAATTATTTTTTAATTCAAAAGGACACAAACACGCAACAAAAGTTCTCCTGCTCCGGAGATGCTTGATTAATGTCTTTGGTTGGAAACTTAAAATGGAAAGGAAATGAAATTAAAGTTTGCAGGCGGCATTTAAGAAAATATTTGTATGTGGGAATATAAAGAATGTCCCAAAATCCAGGCAAGATTTGAATTTGCTGTCAATTGTGCGGTGAAGTTTTGCCAACCAAACGCATGTCTTAGTTTGGTCCCAGGGTTAAAAAAGTGAATAAGTACACGAAAGAATGATGGGAAGTCATTGCTGAACTATATTTTAAAGCTAAGCTGATTTTAAATTTAAGTACAAACTCAAATGTGGAATTTTATTGGCAAAATGATACATATGGGTTGCATGGTTGAACATTTCAACCGATTCCGATTAAGAATAGTTTCTTTGGTCTGATTCTTTGTTTCTAAGAATCGGATTGAAAAATAGATGATCGGAAAGTCGAGAATCGATTCTTGTCCTCGATTACCATTCACTAGTTGCAACATCGAGGTAGTGGACGTAAATTCTAAAAACGAAATCAGCATTGAATTAAGAAGAAGGTTTGTGCTTGTACACTGATGCTATATTGACCCAAGAAACAAAGCCCTCTCTCGACAGACGAACTCTATGGACCCATCTGCGTGGACGATTATAGACGTCGACTGAAGTACGAGCTGTATGAGCTATATCCCAACATAAACCTAGTTAGGCACATCATTCATTTCATCTATTAATTTTATTGACATAATAATAATATAATAATAATTTTAATTAATTAATTATTAATACTTTAAACTTAAACTTAAATCACTGATCATTTTTTTTTTGTCTGTAATCAATATTTGTCCTGTACTTCAAGTATTAATCTAAACCACTGCGAAGGCGACTCTCATCAGCAATTATGGAGTAATAGCTAAACTAATTATGGCAGAGGTATCATGAAACTTTTGAGAAATATTTCATGTTTTCATTTTTTGTATCAGTTTTGCAGACTCTGAAAAAAACGATTTGTTTGATTTTTTAGTTAAATTTAACTTATTTTAAGTTAACTTTTTTCCTTGTATCAAGTAAAATTGTCCTCAGTTTAAGTAAAAAATTACTTGTTCTAAGGATAAAATCAGCAAAATTGTCCTCAGTTTAAGTAAATATTTACTTGTTTTTTGTAAAAAAATTTCTTACTTTTAGGAAATTTTCAGCAAAATTATACTAAGATTTAGCAAAAATTTACTTGGTTTGAGTAAAAATTTACATAGTTTTAGGAAAATTTTACTTAGTTTTAGGAAAATTTTACTTAAATTTACTAAAAATTTACTTGGTTTTATGAAAAACTTACTGGAATTTTCCTCAGTTTGAGTAAATATTTACTTATTTTGAGGAAAACTGAACTAATTGAAAATGTACTACTTTCAAGGAAAAGTTTGAACTTGATAAGTGGAAATATTGCTTTAGCGCTATAGGATGTTCATTTTTTCTAAATTGTATTTAATTTCTGAGTGTAGTTGGTAAAAAAGGATTTAATTTTACCTAGGATAGAGACAATCGTGCGGGAGTTACTAGAGTAGGCGTGGCTAAAGCATATGAGTCATTCCATGGCAAGCGGTACGGTTTTTGTTTTGAAAGTTTGTGTATGTATTCTTCTCATAAAAATATTGTATACGTATGTTTGGAAAAAAATTTGAAAAAATTTTGTGGGATATAGCGGTTTGTGTGGGAGATACTAGAAGGGGCATAGCAATAGCCGCGATATGTTTTATAATCACATTAAGCGTACAAAATATCAAATACCAAAATAAAGCTGATTGCGAATAAACATTTGGAAGTTATATTGGTTTTAATATAACATATAACGTGACCCATCTTAGATCTTAAACAAAGTTTGGGAAAAATATTACCATGTGCAAAGTTTAAATTGCTCCTTTAACTTAACTCGTTTCGAGTTGTACACCTGCCAGACAGACGGAGGTACATGGCAGATTAAAAAGTCGTGAAACGGATTTGGTCCAAGCTACTAATGGCCTTAAGTCACTGCGTTAATTTTTTTCTGTCACAAATGTTATATACCCTCCTACTCTGTAGAGTTGCATAAAAATATCATAATATGTTACTGACTTCTACACAAAGTTGACAGCCTAGAATCGGTAATACTAAGATAAGGTGCGCCGAACTTAACGTATTTTACTAGTTTTAATTTTTATTTCTTATTAATATTTAATTATGTTGTATGCGGTCTTCAAAATGTAAAGAAAAATATACATAATCAATATTTAATAATATTGTTTAAAGAGCTTACTATTAGACTATAATTTCATGGGTATATATGTTGTAACTAGTAGAAAAAGGTGTTGTGATATATACTGCATTTTTATACCAGCTAGTATCATTATGATTTCCTCTCTTATACTCTTTGACATTATATGGCATCCCAGCAAAAAGAGAGTATCTTCGGAAGTAGTGAAAATTGGGATCTTCACCAATGAATTTAACATGTAGTTTTCATAGGAGGGATCTCCTTTATTTTGAAAGACTTAAAAGTTATTTAAAAGTGTTCCCATTTCAGTTTTAAAAATCCGCCGATGTCGGGGATATAACAGCGGACCAGACCTTCTGGTTGCACTCTAGCCATCTCAGCTATCCTCTGTTGTGAGTGCTGAATACGTAAAGCAAACGATTTTGTTCGTTACAACTGTGACCCCATACTGAAAATTCGTTCCCATTCACTTGTGAAAATGCTATTCGCAAATGTTACGGTATACTTACATATTATCGACATTTTTGGAAGTTGTTTAAAAGAACTTCCTTAAATGCGAAAAAAATCACATTTGGACAGGTGCGATTAAATTGTACTTCCCACGGAAATACGACCAATTTTTTTGCTGGGATGTCTTATTAATACATGGTTTAAGTTAATTAATTGAACAGCGCAGTATTGAATTACATTTTATCAATATATATATTAAATTATTGTTAAAAACCCTAAATGTTCCCTTAAAAGACAAAGTCGAAATTTAGAACGAGTGGAATTAATTAAATATTTCAGAAACTATTTATAAGTGACAATTTTTAAACGATAACGTACAATAATAAATTAAAACAAAAAAGCGGATTTTTTGCATAAATCGGAATGGTGGTAAGTGAGCATCAAAAAGCGGGATGGATGGTCACGTATTCATGAAATGACAAAGGAGACACCGTCAATGATTCTCGGTGTAGAGCGATGCCATACAAGCAACATGTCGCAAAAGTACTTTTTGTAGCTGAACAAGGCCATATACACGTGTAACTAGACGTCGTATGTAAGAGAACTGTGAACTTAGTTTTCCATTTGGTGATCTTGTCTCATTTTTAAAGGACATTTAATTTCCTAAATATATAGATGTTTTAATAATTTAATTTAGTACTTTTGCGAAATATGCAATGGCGATTTGACTACCAAAACAAAGACAAGAATATCAGTGAAAAGACCTGAAATTCTATGCTTCTATCTGCATAAGTATAGCATTAACAACCGTTTAAAATTCCCCCTTAAAATTTAAAAATAAATAAACTTGAACTTTTTAAGGGGGAAATGTGAAATAGTTGTTACTGCTAAGCTAATACAGAGAGATGCACTGTACAGAGTAGGATGGCATATATCATTTGGGACAGAAAAAAAGTGTAACGCATTTAATGAGTGACTTAAGACCCTAAGTATGTTTGGACCAAATCCGTTCAACGACTTTTTAAGCCGTTTGAGCCATGTTCGCCCGTCCGTCCGTCTGGTGTACGCAATAACTCTCGAAAAGAGTTAAGGAATCGATTCAAACTTTGAACATGGTAATATTTTCCCAAACTTAGTTTAAGTTCGAAGGTGGGTGAATTTGCCACGCCCCTTCTGGTACCTCCCACACAAATATCCCATATTCTTATGTTAAATTAAAACCCAATCATGTGTAAACGGCTGAACCGATGTTGTTGACATTTTCAGTACAGATAGATGCAGGTCTGGAAGGAACTATATATATTTTTTTAAAAATATATATATAGAATTTTTAAAAATTTGCTCTGTGGGCAGAGTGGGCGTGGCAATAGTGTTTTTGAGAGCTAGAAGACTGAAAATTGGAACGTATATATTAATGACCACGAGAATGATAAATATGATGCCGAAATTTTGATTTTCATTTTGTGGGCGGAGTGGGCGTGGCAAAAGTGTTTTTGAGAGCTAGAAGGCTGAAAATTGGTAGATATATATTACTGACCACGATAAAGATCAATTTGATGCCGAAATTTGGATTTTCGTTTCGTGGGATTTGGGGCTTGGCAAAAGTGTTTTTGAGAGCTAAAAGGCTGAAAATTGGTACATATATATTACTGTCCACGAGAAAGATAAATATGACGCCGGATTTTGAATTTTCGTTTGGTGGGTAGTTGTGTTTTTTTGAGAGGTAGTAGGCTGAAAAGTGGTACATACATATATATTACTGACCACGAGAAAGATCAATTCGATGCCGAAATTTGGATTTTCGTTTTGTTGGCGGAGTGGGCTTGGCAAAAGCGTTTTTGAGATATAGAAGACTGAAAATTGCTGCATGTTACTGACCACGATAATGATAAATATGATACCGAAATTTGGAGTTTCGTTTAGTGGGCGTGGCAATAGTGTTTTTAAGCTAGAAGACTGAAAATTGGAACGTATATACTACTGACCACGAGAATGATGCCGGATTTTGAATTTTTGTTTCGTGGGCAGTGGGGAGTGGTAGTTGTGTTATTTTGAGAGGTAGTAGGCTGAAAAGTGGTACATATATATTACTGACCACGAGAAAGATCAATTGATGCCGAAATTTGGATTTTCGTTTTGTTGGCGGAGTGGGCGTGGCAAAAGCGTTTTTGAGAGCTAGAAGACTGAAAATTGCTGCATGTTACCACGATAATGATAAATATGATATCGAAATTTGGAGTTTCGTTTAGTGGGCGTGGCAATAGTGTTTTTAAGCTAGAAGACTGAAAATTGGAACGTATATATTACTGACCACAAGAAAGATAAATATGATGCCGGATTTTGAATTTTCGTTTCGTGGGAGGTGTGGGCGTGGCAAAAGTGTTCTTTTAGCTAGAAGGCTGAAAATTAGAACGTATATATTACTGACCACGATAATATCAATATGAAACCTGGTTTTAATTTTACCATTTGTTTTTTTTTGCCTGGCGAAGCGGGCGGGGTTCAGCTAGTTGTTTTATATATGTGGACACGAACCTCCTAGCACCTTCCACACAAATTATCCTGCCATAAAATACATAAAATTTTACTCCTTATAAGATCCGTATATAAGATCTCTGAGAGTGAGGGTATATAAGTCGGTTTAGCCGACTGAAGCTTACTTACTTCTTTTATCATATATTTTTCTCTTTCATTTGATATCAATATTGCCTATATATGAGTGCCATAAGTATGCAAATAAATTATTGAAACATCTATATTCTTTGGAAAATAAAGGGAGAAAAGACCACCAAATGGAAGACTGAGAATACACCTACTCTACAAACGATTTCTAGCTTCATGTGTACATGGGCTTGTTTAGATCCAATGAAAAAATGTAAAAATTGTCACAAGGTGTTATAAGTGTTCGTAATGGTAATGAGATGCTATTAATCAATATTGCAGATGATAATTACTTGTACTTACCACGTTTTTCCTGGTTACTGAGTTTTGGTGTTAAATGTTCCAGTTTTAGTAAATTTCTTCATACATACGGATTTCCAGGATTAAGTACAGCTTTTCACAAATTATATCACAAATGCAAACTTATGCTGTTTTATCTCGTCCATAAGGTCATGTTTTTTTTTTCAATAAATTGATTGTGGATCATCAGATATTCTACCTGCTGAGCAGATTGGGCAGACAGTTGCAGCGCATAGTTTAAGACGGCTATACGAGGAAAACGGAAGACCTGGAAGACAGTGGCGAAGAAAAAACTGCCAGTTTGTTTCAATATGTTTGTTTTGTTCTGTTGAAGTAAATTTAATCTCAACTACAAGTGAAAGCAAACCTCCCTTAAATAATTTGATGTGGGAAGAAGTTTAATTAAATTCCCTTTGGTTTCGTAATTAATAATCTTAAAGGTCAGCAAGATAACAAATCAATTGGATAGATATTGATACCCCACTCATGCCCCGTAACACCCATGCGCCTCGGAAAAACTTAATTCAATTAACAAATTAATCAAAACACTGAAGCACACCCAAACAAAGAATGATTTATGCCTGAGTGTATGGGAAAGCAATATGTATGTATTGACTACACATACACACACCAACACACACACGAGAAAGGAAATCTTTTAATAACAAAACAAAACATAAATCAAAATTTCCGGGAGGAAGGCAAATGGCTAGATGTCTGTAAGCCTTAACAAACCACATATTGGACATAAGGGAAATTTGTTGT
Source organism: Polietes domitor (assembly GCA_947397865.1). Lineage (NCBI taxonomy): Eukaryota > Metazoa > Arthropoda > Insecta > Diptera > Muscidae > Polietes > Polietes domitor. The sequence goes on along the minus strand of OX377620.1, from coordinate 21,719,443 downwards.
TCTTTCCTCTTTTCTACTTCTGTCTGCTGTTGTTTGAAATCTAAACACGTTCTGTGTTTCTTAAGCTGAACTAGGGCACAGTGGGTGCAAACGGGTAAAAAAATATGAACCTGCGACAAATGACAAGTTTTTCTAACTCCTAAGAAGGAGGTAGCAAAACTGTTTACCCAGTTTTTTTATTTCGTGACCATTTGTGTTTTTTACAGGACTTTTAATTTCCAAAAGATGTTTATGTTTTAATAATTTATTTTTGTACTTTTGCGGGTCATAGAATGAAAATATGGGAATCAGATGAAAGAGAAGAATGTATGTTAAAAATAATTCAAATGTCATGATTCTAACTGCATTAGTTTAGCGTTAACAACTATTTTAAAATTCCTCCTATTTATTTACTTTATTCATGTTTTACTTTTTATTTCCAGAGTATTTTGTAATAATTTATTTTCGTGCTTCTAAAGGTCATAAATGGCGATGTGGCTATCAGATGAAAGAGAAAAAGATCTTTTAATAATACTTTAAATTCCATGCTTCTAACTGCATTGGTTTAGCATTAACAACTATTTCGCAATTTCCCCTTTACTTCATTCATGTTTTACTTTTTAAGGGGAAATTTTGAAATTATTGTTAATGATATAATAAAAAAGTTACTTGTGTATAATTTGAAGTATTTTTAAAAGATATTCTTCTTTTTTATTTGATATTCACATCACCAGTATATGACCCGTAAAAGTATGAAAATAAATTATTACAAAACCTATATGCTTTGGAAATTAAAAGTCCTGTAAAAAGGACAAATGGTCGCGAATTAAAAAAAAACTGAGTATGCAGTTTTGCTACTGCTGACCTATAGTTTCAGTTCTAGATAGTTTCAATATTTCTAGGAGTTTTTACTGGACTTCAATTCGTAAAATAATGAAAGATGTGAACTGGAATGACCAAAACTTTTATTTGTGCAAAAATTTAGTATTATTAAAAACTTCAATAACTCAGTCAATTACTAACGGATTTTTATAAACAAATCGGCGTTTTAATCCTTATTAAATGTTTTATTTATATAAATATACAAGTGATACGGTTACCAAACAAAATAATTTGCAAAAACATTGCTAAATTTGAAAAATGCTTAAAAATTGCTTAAACAAATGTGTTTGCTGGACAAGGGCACAAATATTTCTTGAGTTTTCTTAAATCGACTATATATCTATAGAAAGCTCCAGGTTTCTTCTTTTACATCCGATGATAAAGTGAAAACTGGTTGATAACCATCAAAGCAACAGGCAATTTTTTAAGGTTCAAGGGGACAGTATATATTTTGAGGATGCATACGTCATTGGAAAAAATAAGAATGCAATGAATGAAAAACAGACCGTTGTTGTAAAATTTAATTCAAAGTCGTCAAAGCAAAAATTAAATGAGAAGGAAACAACAAAAGATATTTACATTAATGACTTTCTGGCCAAGGAAACGCTAGTATTACTTAATCATGCTAAATCTCTGAAAGCCGTTGGTTATCTCAGAGTCTATGCTGCAGGTGGAAAAGTGTTTGTGAAGATGAGTGAATTGCCGAAGCCCAGAATTATCAATAGCGCGGATGAAGAAAGAAGCAGGGAGCAGGGTTTCATTAAAGCCGCCGATCAGAGTAGACGTTTCGGATGATAGTGATGAAGAAGACGTGGCAATTAATTCTGCCTACAAATCGCCAACTTAATTTTTGTAAATATATATTCTTTGAATTAAAATGCATTACTATTATATTTTTTAAAAACGTATGAATAAATATTTTAAATCATTAAATTCATTTCAAATATATATTTAAATGAAGTAGCGCCATTGAATAATTTAAGTATTTTAACTATAAATATTAGAAGCATTTCATCAATATCAAAATTTAACAAATTCAAAACCTTAATTGCAAATTTTCCAATTCTACCTGCAATTATTTGTGTTCAAGAAACCTGGTTTCAACATGATTTGTTGGACTTGTACAAAATTCCTGGTTATAAGGACGTTCACTGTTGTAGGGATGACGGATATGGTGGGACATCTATCTATGTAAGAGAAAATATTGCATATTCTGTAGATCTCTGTGAAAGTGTAAACCATATTGAGGCAATTATTGTAACGCTTTGCAATCAAACTTTTTTGCTATAAAATAGCTCCTTGGATAAATGCAAATTTGCAATCGCGAATAAAACTAAAAAATAATCTTCTGAAAATAAGGCGGCGAGGATCCACTGTATGTGTAGATATGCGTTTGAAACGTTTAAGCAGAGTTAAAATAGCAACAAAAGAAGCTATGAACAACTATTACATAGATACACTGTCCAAAATTCAGAATGATCCCAGAAAATGCTGGAGGTTTTTAAACCAAACCCTTGGTAGAACTAGAAAGCCTGAGATAATCTTGAAAGACCATTCGTGACCAAGATAAATCTGAAAAATCCAATCAATATTTTACAAACTGCGTACATGAATTGCGACGACAATTTGACTCTAGTGCTGGGGAGAGTTGGAATGATTTTCGATCTCTACAACACCATCGCAACTTTTTTAGATTGCAACAAACAAATGATTCAGAGATCACGGAGATTATTTTAAACATGGAGGTTAACAAAGCACCAGGTTTTGGCAAAATTTCACCTAAATTAATACTTGAATGTTCAAACACATTAGCCCCATACCTCACTAGCATATTTAATAGTTCAATAAATACTTTAGTTTTTCCAGATATACTTAATATTCAGAAAATTATCCCAATACCAAAAGAATCTCACTCGTGTGCAGTTGAAAACTATCGACCGATATCACTTTTGTCCACAATTGATAAAATATTTGAACAAATAATACATAACCAAGTTCTCTCATTTCTGGAAATGGAAAATATGCTTGCAAGTAACCAATATGGGTTCAGAAAGGGCTGTGAAACTGAGGAAGCTGTAGTAAATGTTGTCAACTATATATGCGAATGTTTAGACTGTGGATATTCTGGTGTAGGAGGCATGTTTTATGATTTCACAAAGGCTTTTGATTTGGTGGATCACAAAATTCTAATTGAAAACTATCCTTTTATGGTTTGTCTGGTCGAGAGCTTGCGTTTTTTAAAAGCTATTTAAGCGACAGTTCGTTGAAGTCAATGCCATAAATAGCTCTATGAAAGATGTCGAGTTTGGTGTACCACAGAGAAGTGTGTTAGGTCATCTTTTGTTCAAAATTTATTTAAACGACATAAATAATATTGGGCTTCATGGTAAAGTTTTTATGTATGCAGATGATTTATGTATACTTTTTCCATATAAACAGATTATATTGTTAAAATCGGTTGTTGATGCAGAATTAATCGCCAAGTATTCGAAATTAAATAAATTTAAATTTATTTGTTTTAAACCGCAGAGAAATAGTAGCAACAACTGAGTAATTGAGTTAAATGGAAGAACTATTCTAGAAGTCACCACTGTAAAATACTTAGGAGTACATTTACAATTCAATCTTTCTTGGAAATTTCACATTTCACAGCAGCTTAAATCTAAACTGTCTCCAGTTACAGGTATATTGTTCAAACTGCGAAATAAACTTAGTGAGAGAACGAAGATGATGATTTTTGAGTCGTTAATTCAAAGTAGACTTAGTTATTTGTCACTTATTTATGGTTACAAAAGAAACTTCCTATGGTTTATTCAACGCTGTCACTATATAAAGACGTAGCACTAACAGTTTTGCCAATATATGGTTTGTACAAGATGCAGCTGCTTATTTATGAATATAAAGTGTTGCATAACATTGGATATCATACAATTAAATTCCAACAGAGCCAGCATAACTTCAATACCAGACATGGATCAGATCTTGGTGTGAGTAGATGCCGTCTGGAAACCACGAAACAGTTTGGAATATAATAATTTGCCAACATTCTTAAGGAATTCGGAATCTCTTTCACTTTTTAAAACAAGATTAAAGCAGTATTTGTTGCAAAACATTGAAATGCTTCTATTATAGGTTTAATATAGATTCAATCAAGAAATGTGTATATAATTTTTAAAATTAAATTATTTAATTTAGTTCTTATAAAATTTTTACTGATGTAAATATGTTGCCAGATAGCCTCAAAAATGTCCTTGTGGTGCTGAGGCACATACCATTGTATATTACTAATTGTATAAATTTTATTATAAAAAAAGAATAGTTTTTAACAATTGTTTTGCTGGGAACCACTGTGCACCATTTAACACTTTCTCCTTCAACACACATACGAATACACGAATGCGTGTCTGAATGTTTGTACATTTGTAGGAAACAAATTGTTTTTTGAACTGGAATAATAGCAAGAACAACAACAACATCATCGGCAGCGCTGATAAGAAAAATTGCGGGTTAAAAACCTCACACGGCCACAAATGCAAGAACAACAAAAGAAAATCCACTCCAAGTCCAAAATATAACGAAACCATAAATCATGTGCGTTGGTGTTGACAGTGCCAAAGGTCCTCTTCGCTCCCCCCCCTTCTTCCACCATCGGACGACATAAATAAAGTCCCAAGGAGGATGAGAAACAAGCCAAAGGATACCACTGATAAAGCCAACGAAATTCCTCGGCGTGTGCGTGCGTGTATGTGTGTTAACATGCGTGAAATTTGTTTGGTGAGCACAAGGAATGAAGGAACGCAACGTATCCTTGACAAGTGAAATTTTCGCACGTCCTTGAGTTTTTTTCTGTTGCTGCTGCCGCCGCCGTCGTATAATCTTTAAGAAATGTTTTCATACTTGATTTGCTGACCTTTTTTTGGGTTGTTATTGGTGGAGTTATGAGAGGAGTTATTTGTTTTTGGGGGGACATATTTCTTGTGAATTGGCCAGGTTTGCGAGGAGTAACCCGTTCCGTGGTGGTTGATTTTAAAATACTCGTATTGGGGTGTATTAAATGCGATCGCAAATATATTTTCTGACAATAATAACTGCTGAAATTCTGAGAAAACCAACAGACATGTTTTTTTTTGTTTCGCATTTCTTTAAATTTTTTATTATTTGGGAATTGTACACGAGTTTTAATTTTAACATCGAAATTACACTGAGAGATGTACGTTTCTTGGGACATGTGAATGAAGTGATAGTGAAATAAACCGACAAACACTTGAACTATTTTTAAGATTGGTTACTTTTTTGGTGGTAACAAGTAAGGAAAGGCTAACGTGGGCGGGGCCGACTATAAGGTACACTCCACTTTCTACCCCATTACAATCCAATTCGGTCAGAAAGTGAAAGCTTATAACAGCTGAAAAATAATGTGTTCTGTAAAATTCAAGCAAACTCTGTAAAGGTATAGAGGGCAAGAAGTTAAGTTAGTTATAGAAGTTAAATCGTGAACGATGTTTACATGACGATGTGACTCACTTTCTCCATATACTATGTTTATAGGAGAAAAATCAAATGTTGTAGCATGCTTGACCAAAATCGGATAAAGTTTGTAGTTTCTAGAGCGAAAAAAGTCAATTAAGGAAGGACATTACAAATCTGAACCGATCTGGCAATAGGATGAATCGGACCGACATTTGAAAGGGGCCTATAACAACAACACTATTTCTCATTCACGGTAGGTATTATGAGGAAATATTGCTTTAGCTCTGTACGAAGTTCAATTTTCCTAAATTTTAGTTCATTTTAAATCGTTCACTTTTCTTCTGAGTGAACGTTGGGTGATATTGGTACCTGCCTCAAAAAGTGCCTTAAACTTTGATTAAAATAAAACTGATATTACTCCCGGGTAATCAAAATTATTTGCAATTTGATATTTTATTTATAAAAACTTTAAACCTAAACAAGTAAGGAAGGTTGAAGTCGGGCGTGGCCGACTATATGATACCCTACACCTAGTCATTATACCCTGTGGTGTTGGGAGTAAAAGGTCGTTACATTTGCACCGGCTGATATACGATACAGATATAAGAAGAGAATATACTACAAATTCCATGAATTTGAACACAAACTTTGAATGAGACCGATAAATATAAATCTGAACCGATCTGACTCATTTCTAGCATTGGTTTTCCTGTTGAAATATAAGACGTTTTCCCAAATTTGATGGAAATCTGTTAAATATGTGATTTGTAGAGCGGAAAGAAAAAAATCGGGGAAGTCATTTATACGGGAGGTATATATAAATCAGAACCGATGTGACCCATGTTCGCCATAGATGTTTCTATTTTAAATATTAGTTGCTGTGCCGAATTAGAAGAAAATCTCTAAAAATCTGTTACTTCTAGAGCGGAAATAATCAATTCGGAGGCGAAATTTGTATTGGAGCTACATATATATCTGTCCCAATCTGGCCAATTTTCACCAGAGTTGTTTCTAGTTTAAATATAAGTTGTTTTGCCAAATTTGAATAAAATCTATTAAAATATGTGGTTTCTAGAGTGGAAAAAATCAATTCGGGGGATTCAATTGTATAGGAGCTATATATAAATCTGAACCGATGTGTCCCACTTACGCCATAGATATTTTTTGTTGAAATATGAGTTGGTTTGCCAAATTTGAAGAAAATCTGTTAAAATATGTGGTTTCTAGAGCGGAAAGAGTCAAATCGGAGGAGTCGTTTGTATGGGAGCTATATATAAATCTGAACCTTTTTACAAGTGCTTTTTCTAGTTGAAATATATGACGTTTTGGCAAATTGGAAGAACATCTGTTGACATATGTGGTTTATAGAACGAAAAGAGTAAAATCGGGAGCAAAATTATGTGTGGGAGCTATATCTACATCTGAACCGATTTTCTTCAAATTAAATAGCGTTCGTTCTTGTCCCATAAAACTTGGATATGCAAAGTTTAATTTAGTTGTAACAACAATTGTGACCTGTACTTTGATTACAAGAATAGATGGACAGACGGACGGAAACTGGTAAATCGACTCAGAAAGTGATTCTAAGTCAATCGGTATAATAAACGATGGGCCTATCGTTTCCTTCTGGGTGTTACAAACAAATGCACAAAGTCATTATACCCTGTGGTGTAGGGCCCCCTCTTGTACATCCCACACAATTGTCTCTGTCCTATTTAATATGAAATCCTTTATAATTTCTATAACGGATTTAATAAAAATATTATTAAAATATTTTTTAAACGCAAATTCGGCAAGTGAGTGTGCTTCTCGTTGGTTTGTGAGAAACATCTCCTTATAGAGGCCGGGTTTCATGTTGAAAAGTCGCTGCGAAGCCACTTGAAAAGACTTCTGACATGGTCGAAATCATGATCGTGGTAGTCTGAAGCCAAGTAATAAATGTCACCATGCCATTTGTAAATAAATTTGCAGTCTATTAAATATAGGAGCAAAATGGTCTTGAGCCAGGACAATATCCCAGTTCAAATCAAATATTGATTACAGACCAAAAAAATGCAAACGAAAAAACTAAAACAAATGAGCGTTGGCACGGCAGAAGTATTGCTGGGTAACTATACCTGCATATACACATACTTACATATGCAACTCAATGAGATGCTTGTAAGATGGCATGTGTGCTTTATTACTTGGTGCGATTTTTTAAACGCAAATTCGGCAAGTGAGTTGTGCTTCTCGTTCGTTTGTGAGAATCATCTCCTTATAGAGGCCGGGTTTGAGATTGAAAAGTCGCTGCGAAGCCACTTGAAAAGACTTCTGACATGGTCGAAATCATGATCGTGGTAGTGTGCAGCCAAGTAATAAATGTTACCATGTCATTTGTAAATAAATTTGCATTCTATTAAATATAGAATCAAAAAGGTCTTGAGCTAGGACAATATCCCAGTTCAATACAAAAAAATATAATATAAAATACAAAAAAAGACCTCGAGCTCGTTTTTTAATTCAAAAAAGATTTTAATAGTTTAAATAAAGGTCGAATAAATAAACATATGGGAAAATCTACAAAATAGTCCGATTTCAATTTTGAAAAATTAAAAATTTCAAATTAGAGGCACACGTTTTATTTTAGCGTCAACTTGTTAAAAATACATTAAATATAAATAATGTGCTCGCGTGCATCATTTTTTTCAAGTGCTGAAGAAGTTATAATCGGATTGACCCTTTTGGTTCTATTGCAAGTTAAGCCTGAAAACCCTATGAAAATCAACAAAATTTAACCTAAAATGGCTCTCGGTACTAAAATAATAATTCGATCTATTTAGCACTTACACACATTATTAGTAGTACCCATATTCACCGATCACACAGGGTTGCCACCAGTTATTTTCGCCTTTTGTTAGTATCTCTGTCGTTTATAATCCAATATTAAAAAATTTGCAATTACGTTCACGCTGAAAGCGCAAAAAAGAAAATTGTATCAATTTTCGTTTTATGCAAAAACAGAGTGACAGATTTTGAAGAGCTACCATTTATTCCTCAGTGATGACACACGCCCTTTTCAACATATAGAAGATTCCGCAACATCATTACTATCATCCACTAAAAGATCAGAATGATTTTCTCTTATGCTGAAAAAGTTATAGCCAAAAGAGTTGAACAACTCCCGAAAGTTACAAGCAAAAATAGGGTAAATTAGGGTAGACCTTAACTCAGTAGACTACATTAACAGCATAATTTTAAAACTTTAGGATGTTGGCGAGGTTAAACTCGTCGTTTTGAAAATTATGACACTCTCAGAAATATTATATATTGCTCTTAAAGCGGTTAGAAGCCTGAGTGACATGGAATCGTACTATACCGTAGATTTGCCCATATCTACTGTTGCCTTAAAACTTCATATTTGATCAAGGCTTCACAATTATTGACAAATGTGGAAGATGATTCCATTTGCCACAAGCCTTCTAGTACCTCACACACACATAATCCGGAGCTAAGTAAAATTTCAGACATTCCATAAAATGTTTATGTTGACTCAAAATCAATGGCGTGTTTCGTTGATGCTACGATTGTGATTAGATTGAATTAGTGGAATGAATCTAGTTCTTTCAGTGTACACAACTACTTCTTTCAATCAATGAAGTGTGCGGGAATTAGTTTTGTATTCGATGAAAGGGACAAACTATTTAGATTTTTGTTTAAATTTACTAAGGACTTAATTACTATGAAATTCCCTTTAGTGCAATGCTCGGAAAATAAATTTATGTATCTTTTATCGTTAGTTTTCGTGAAAGAACATATATGCATATATTAATATGTGTTCATTATGCACGACAAAATATACACTCTTAAAAAATAGCATTCTAAAAATTTTCCTAATTATACCCTACACCACAGGGTATAATGTCTTTGTGCATTTGTTTGTAACACCCAAAAGGAAACGAGATAGACCCATCGTTTATTATACCGATCGACTTGGAATCACTTTTTGAGTCGATTTAGCGACGACCGTCTGTCCATGTATTCTTGTAATCAAAGTACAGGTCGCAATTGTTGGTAGAACTAAATGAAATTTTGTACAACGAAGTTTTATGGGATAAGTACGAACGCTATTTAATTTGAAACAGATATAGCTCCCATACAAATTTTGCTTGCGATTTTACTTTTTCCGCTCTTGAAACCACATATTTCAACAGATTTTCTTCAAGTTTATCAAAACGTCATATATTTTACCAAGAAATAGCTCTGGTAAAAATAGGATTGATAGATCTGTTCAAATTTATATATAGCTCCCATACAAATGTCTCCTATGATTTGAGTCTTTCCGCTCTAGAAACCACATATTTTAACAGATTTTCTTCAAATTTACTTATATTTCAACTAGAAAGAACTCTGTTAAAAATGGGCCAGATCGGTTCAGATATATATATATATATATATAGCTCCAATACAAATTTCGCCACTGAATTGATAATTTCCGCTGTAGAAATAGCATATTTGAACAGAATTGTTTAAAATTTCAACCACAAACATCTATGGCGAAAGTGGGTTACATCGGTTCGGATTTATATATATCTCCCATATAAATGACTCCCCCGATTTAACTTTTTCCGCTACAGAAATCAAATATTTAACAGATTTTCATCGAATTTGGGAAAGTGTCTTATATTTCAGAAAACCTATGCTAAAAATGTGTTAGATCGGTTCAGATTTATATATAGCTCCCATTCAAAGTTTGTGTTCAAATTTTCTTACAAATACAGATAAAAGTATGAAATTTGTAGGTTCAAATGTAACGACGTTCTTATACCCTCCACCACAGGTTATATTGACTAAGTGTAGGGTATCATATAGTCGGCCACGCCCGACTTTAACCTTCCTTACTTGTTTTTTTTTTGTTATATTCTGATCTCTTTAAATGAACATACTATTTTAGGATAAATTATTCAATTATTTTCATGTGAACGTGTTAGAATGTCTTAGATCGGTTCAGATTTATATATAGCTCCCATTCAAAGTTTGTGTTTAAATTTTCTTACAAATACAGATAAAAGTATGACATTTTTAGGTTCAAATGTAACGACCTTCTTATACCCTACACCACAGGTTATATTGACTACGTGTAGGGTATCATATAGTCGGCCACGCCCGACTTTAACATTCCTTACTTGTTTTTTTTGTTATATTCTGATCTCTTTAAATGAACATACTATTTTAGGATAAATTATTCAATTATTTTCATGTGAACGGGAAAACTTTGGATAGTTTGTTTTTAATTTTCACACAGAAAGATTAAAGTGTCAATAGAAACTGGGTTTTTTCTTATGTTTTAAGTATCATATCCAGATATCTTCCTTTTATATATCTGAAGGATCTATCACTTGAGCATTCTATATACAAAAATTATATTACTTCTAATCATTATCATATTTTTGGTGCAGTGTATTTCAAAACATAAAAATTTTTGAAGACAAAAATAAAATATGTGTCGTCACCATTGTTATTGCTAGCTAGCTACACTTTTTTATATACTCGTCCCCGCACTATATGAAATGTTCACCAGCAGCACTCGAAAGCTACGGCACACACACATACTCGTAGTGGTGTTGTCGTACTCTCCGCCAGACCATGCTCTTCTCCGCCGTCGATGGTAGTAAAACGTTTTTCATAAAATTTTTACCGCCAACACAAGATTTAATTAAACCAAAGACTTGATTTATGAACGAAAGGATACAATAACGCTCCATAAACGTTTATGCACGAGGATGCTGCAGTGTATGTGATGGTGGCGGCGGCGACGGCGGCGATGCTGCCGCTTCTGCTATGTGAGTGGCGAAGTTTGCATCCTGCGAAGAAATACCACCACTCCCACAGCCGAATGTAGAATGTACGAGGAGTACTAACAACAACAATAAAGCCAACGGCAGCAAAAGACACACTGCGAAAAAGAATCATTGACAGGAAAAGGAGTACAAAGACGTGGAAAAAAACCGAATGTACAAATGGAAATTTTAGCGCAAATAGAAGAAGACGGAAAGAAAAGGGTTGGATATGACCATAGCAAGAACACATCACCACCGGGTTCAATGTAAAGTAATAATGATAGCAATTTTGAGAGCACGAGAACGAGGATGAGGGAAAAGGCAACAGCGGCGACAGGGACAAGCGAAAGAAGTGCCGGGGACGCAGTGGCTGCTATTGTTTTAACATCGATAAATGGGAATAACTGCAGGAAATCACGGCGGTCCTAACCGACCAGGATGTTTGCTTTATATAGGGTGTTTTTTATTGGGGTATAGAACTTTAAGTTGGCATCACTTTTTTAACTGGCGGCCATTTTGTCAGCTGTCAAGTGATTAATATTTAGTTTGGTTTGCCATTTCATCATGAACAGGTTGACAAAAGAACAACGCTTGTAAATCGTGCAAATTTATTTCGAAAGTAATGGTTCAGTTCGCGAAGTTCACCGCAAGCTCCGTCCATATGGTCGACATAATCGTCCATCAGAGCAATTAATTCGGTTAACCATGGATCGTTTTCGCACTACGTTTACTCTATGTGATAATACGCATCCGCAGAGACGTCGAACAGTGCGCACCGAAGAAACAATTGCCGCTGTAGAGCAAAGTGTTGAAGAGGACCCGAATGAATCGATTCGCCACCATGCATAGCAATTGGAGTGGTTGAAAATTGGACCTGTAGAATTGGCTATATTCGAGCCAGCCGCGGCGGCCACATGCCCGAAATCATATTTAAACATTAATGGCATAAAATTATCCTTCCAATAAAGCCAAATTGATGGACATTAAAACGATTTTCTTGTGTTTTATTTCAATTCGAAGTTCTATACCTCAATAAAAAATACCCTATACAAAATAAGTTTTAAAGAAATTCTGTTATTCTCTATCCTGTTTGAAATAACAATGAAATTAAATTGTGAACAAGTTCAAGTAAGCTGAGAAAGATCCGCATAGAGATGTCATCAACCACAATATTCAGGAAAATGGTTATCGGATTCGAAAAAAGAAAATTAGAAAACATGGTTCTCCGTTTTTATTTATTTTTATTCTTTATTATTAGTTTTTTAGTCGATTGAATTTCATAATGCAACTACACACAAATACACAGAAGGCACTGTTTGCTTTGTTGTAAATATTTGATCCAAATTTCATAAAATTATTTTAATTTTTGGTGTATTATGGGAAGAGTGAAATACAGCAGAGCTGAAAAGCGCTATTTAATAAAAAAATAATTTCGGAAGGGAAAACTTAAGTGGAAGTGCAAATTTGAAAGTTCGCAGTCCACGAAAAGTGCCTTTACTAACAAAAACTCATGTGGGAAAAAGATTAGAATTTGCTTAGGAGCATCTGAATTGACCTGAATTGGCCTTGGAAACATTTTGTGGTCTGATGAGTCGAATATTGTATTATTGGCGGCAGAGGTTCCCGCCAATATGTCAGACGACCGCTAACTACCGAATATGACCCAAAATATACCATGAAAACCATTATCCAGTATAACGATTTGGGCGACCTTTTCATAATACGACGTTTGACTGATTTACTGGATAAAGGAGATCATGGATAGACACCTTTATGTTAAAATACTGCAGGAAGTCATGATTTCATATGCCAGCGATGAATTGCCACTGATTTGGGTCTTCCAACAGGACAACGACCCCAAGAATACCAGCAAAGTAGCAAAAGAGTGGTTTCAGACGAACAATATTAATGTCCAATGGAATGGCCCCATAGACCTGAAGCAAATAGAAAATCTGTGGTGTGATGTTAAGAAAGCGGTGACTCTTTGCCCGACGAACAATACCCAATTTTGGGAAGCTGTGAGGCTTGCATGGAGGTCAATTCCTGCTGAAATATGTCAATGCAGCGGCGCTGTGCTGCGATTATAGCGAATGAAGGACATGCAACCAAATACTACTAAGTAGAAAATAAATCTATATGTCTATAAATATAAATATCTACCAACAACTTTATTTTTTCTTCTTTTTTAGAGTGAAGTAATCCGCGCTATTATTATTTTGCCCGTCCATTTTTAAGATTTCTGCACAATTTAAGGTTAAATGTTAATGAAATTAATAAAATTTCTACTTTTTGCTAAGAAATAAAACTTGTTAAAAACACAAAATAAAAGTTTTCAAAACCCAATAGAAATCTTATTTTTCATTTCCGCTATGTGCACTACTATTATTTTGACCGCAGCTGTATATTCTGGGTCGTGGAAAATTATAAGGCAATCTAGTCATGTCCATTTGTCTTTCTGTCCGAAACGAGCTATATGAATATATGCCTAACAGTTGCAGATGGCTTGGGATTGAAAATGATCAAACGACAACAGCTAGAAACATGGAATTCGGTTTGTACAACAATGAAGAATGTTCTACCGGAAAATCTGTTTAAGTTTAAAAACCGGTATTTCACGATATAAAACAAGTAAAAACGGCGTTAAGTTCGGCCGGGCCGAACTTTATATACCCTTCACCTTGGATTGCATTCCACAAGGCTGTAGATTTTCGAAGAAGTGCAGTAATATTTCAGGAAAATATAATTTTTTTAATATAGCCAAACCAAAACAAATACAAATATTGAAAAAATAATTTTATAAATAAATATAATATTTTTATTATTTCAAGCCACGCTTATAAGACAAGGGTACCAATACGTTTACTCTCTCTCTATATATATATATCGAAATAATACATCAAGTCAATTCAAAAAAAAAAATATTCTTATATTTTCAAAAAAAGCTTAAATGCCATAAATATTGGTAGGTATTTCCATTCTATTTTAATTTCAAAAGTACAAATTTTGAAAACCGATTATCTCAAGTAAATAGTGCAAAATAATTTATCTTCATGATTCAACCATATTTTTGCCGTAAAAGTACGAATTTGGAAAAATCTTTTTATTTTACGTGTCTATGCAGTCAGAGGAATGTATACACCGAATTCGATGATTCTAGCTGTGGCCATTTGGTTGGTACCATTTTTATCCCCCTTTTCCAATTTTACTCCTTAAGAGTACGACTTTCTAAAATTTCTTTATTTTACGCGTCTACGAAATTAGAGGGATGTACACACCGAATTTCATCATTCTAGCTGTAATCGTTTAGTTGGTACTATTTTTATCACTCTCTACCCATTGTATGCCTTGAAAGTACGAATTTGGAAAAAACCTTTTATTTTTCGTGTCTACGCAGTCAGAGGAATGTATACTCCGAATTTCATGACTCTAGCTGCGGTCATTTTGTTGGTACTATTTGTATCCCATTTCTCCATTTTAACCACAAAAAGTACGATCTTCTGAATTTCTGCGTGTCTACGCAATCAGAGGAATATATACACCGAATTTCATTATTCTAGGTGGAGCCGTTTGGTTGGTACCATTTTGATCCCTTTATTCCCATTTTAGTCCTTAAAAGTACGAATTTGGAAAAACTATTTTTATATTATTTATCTAGTCAATTAGAGGAATGTACACACCGAATTTCGTGTTTCTAGCTGTTGTCGTTTAATATGTACCATTTTCATCCCTTTTTGCTCCATTTCACCCCCTACGAATAAAAATTACTTTATGGTGCACGTTTTTGTTATAGGGGGAATGCGCATATCCAATAGCAAGTAAGTACAAGCAGAACTATTAAAAAACAAGCTTAAATACTTTAAATATTAGGGGTTATTAGGGGTATTTTCAGTCCTTGTCGGGGAAAATGTTTTCCCTCTGGGCCGATTTGGCCCACTTTCAATCCCAACCGATCTGCAACCATAAGACACATTTACGGAAAATTTCAACGTCCTAGCTCATTTCGTTCGGAAGCTAGCATGTTTTCAACAGACAGACGGACATGGCTATATCGTCTTAGAATTTTACCACGACCCAGAATATATATACTTTATGGGGTCTCCGACGAATATTTTAAGGTGTTACAAATGGAATGACATAGAGAATATACCCCCATTCTTAGGTGGAGGGTATAATGATAGGTTGATATGAATGTCAAATGTCCAAAATATTCGACCTTTTTAATCTCTACGATATGTTCGATTTTCGTAGAAAGAGATGTGTATATTTTCAAATGAATGAATTCTTATATTTGCAGACATAGTTGTCTTTACGCGAGAATTTTTGTTCAAATGGATCTCGGATTTGTTTTTATAAGAACATCAATTTCAATCACGCATTAGGACAGCCGTATGGATCGGTGAAAAGCTAATAGTGATTGTAGAATTTCCTAACCCATTACCAAGCATCTTAGTTAATTGTTGGTCCTCAAGGATCTCCTAGTTCCATGTCATCATGGAACTAGGAGATCCCGTCCTGAAATTTTGACAGGGATGATGGGTCATTTTCTATCAAATTTTGCAAAAAATGCATTTGTCGATATGTAAGGATTTGTGGGCAATATTGTAAGGATAGATAATATTTTGGCATTTTTAACATCCTTGTTCCATCGGGTTATGAACAATTTACTATATCGTTTTAAAGCAGTCTTCAAGAGCTTTCCGAAGGTATATAAGCTTTTAAAATCTTATGATGAATGCGGACAATAATTCAACTGCGTGCTTTATTACTTGGTGCGATTTTTTAAACGGATATTCCGAAAGAGACCTGTACTTCTCACTCGTTTGTGAGAATCCTTTACTTAAAGGGTATGTTGTTTAAAAGTCGCTGCGAAGCCAATTGAATAAGACTTTCACGGGCCAGCAATCATGATAGTGTGCAGCCAAGTAATTAATGTCACCATGCCATTTGTAAATAAATTTGAATTCTATAAAATATAGATGCAAACTGGTTTTGAGTCAGGAGAATGTCCCAGTTCAAATCAAATCTTAAAGTTGTGTATCTATTTATAGACACACTTTAAATTGTCAACTTTGTCGAATCATAAAATAAAAACAATCTGGAATAATGCGAAAGTTTTAAGGTAAAAAAAAAATTGCAAATTCGAATTTTCGAGTAGAAAGAAACGTTCCCTATTTATAGTTTTTTTTTACACTTATACGTATAAAGTGTGGGTAATTTTTAAGGGTTGATTTTGAACAAAACACAAATTATTTAGGAAATTATTGTTAAATTTGGTAAGTAAAGAATTTTACTTTTACGTAGAAGCTGTGTTTTCCATTCACATTTTTCAAATATGCATTGTTATCCTCATTAGAATGCTATTGAAGAAACGATTAAAAAATAAGCAAGAAAACGTCAGTCGTCTAAAGCGACTTAGAGAACATGCACTCTCAGAGAACATGTCTATAGAAGAACTTAAATTTTGCCTAGCGCCAGCTTCCACATTTTTTAAAAATTTTAAAAACATGATCAAATATCAAGTCATAGTGCTAAAAGAAAATATTTTTTAGGTTTAAAGTGATTATAAAACGATTTTCAAATATCAAATTGCAAATGATTTTGACTACCCAATCTCTGCCAATTTTAATTTTTTCGAAAACCTTTTTGCGGCACAAATCTAGCACAATTCAGCACAACTTTTGTTTTTGCGAAAAAACAAAATGGCAATTCTAGGATTTTTTCGAAAACGGATTGAGATAGAACTTTTTTAAAAACGGCACAATTATGTACTCCGCTCAAATTTCACTCGAAATTCAAAAATGACATTTTCAACATCTGGGACATCTCAAACATCTTAAAAAGTCGTGAAATGGATTTGGTCCAAACTAACTTAGGGTCTTAAGCCACTCCTTCAATGCGTTACACTTTTTTCTGTACCAAATTATATATACCCTCCTACTCTGTAGAGTGAGGGTATAAATATTATCTTATTTTTTGTTAAACGTATTTTTTTATGACTTTTTATCAACAATTTTTACTACAAATCCCCTAAGATTTGTAGATTTTTCCAATGTTATGTTTGTCTATTGAAATTTTAAAACCTGTTCCTTATTCCCATCCCACAAATATATGCATACTAGAGCGTACCAGGTTACAAGTAAAAAAAAAAAAGTTCGCCGTACACCTTCGAATATGAAGTATTATTGAAAGGTAGTTTCAAAAAAATTTTTTTTATTTTTTTATGCCGAACGTAGGGGTCGCGCTTTTACATTTTTCTATATAACTTCTGCATTTATAAACGGATTTTAAAGTGTGATACATCGATGTTTTTGTCCGATTTTTTTGTCTTTGAAGTCATTGAGCTCAAACATGATTCATGATTTTATGCGAGCTTTAATTTTCGATTATTAGAGTGGTACATTAGGGTAGTAGCAACTGAGAAATGATGGGTAAGTACCAGAAGGGGGTGCTTGAGCTCAATGACTTCAAAGACAAAAAAATCGGCCTCGTCGAGACAAAAACATCGATGTATCACACTTTAAAATCCGTTTATAAATACAAGTTATATAGAAAAATGTAAAAGCGCGACCCCTACGTTCGGCATAAAAAAATAAAAATTTTTTTTTTGAAACTACCTTTCAATAATACTTCATATTCGAAGGTGTACGGCGAACTTTTTTTTTGAGGTACGCCCTAATGCATACCCGTGTAATAATGTTCAAACAAACAATGACTTGACTATTTGCCCAATGTAGGGCAAAGACCGGGTTACGTGTCATGGTAGCAGCAGCACAATATTCCTATCGATTTAAAACAAATTGAATTGCTTAACGTCTTACATAGATTTTCATGGCGGTTTTGCGGAAAAAATATGTTTTCCCCGGTCCTCCATGTTCGCTGCTGTGTTTCGCCGTTCGGTCCTTCTTGCCAGCGCCGTTGTTTCTTTCATTATTTTAATGTTTCTCTACTATTTCAATTCTGTCGGTTAACAATTTTTACCGAATAAATTTTTCCGTTCTTCTTGTCGTTTTGCAGATGTTTGCCTAGCCAAAGGGTATTTGCCGTGCAAACGGGGGAAATCGAAGAAAAACAAAATCCGAACAAATCCAAACGTTTCACAATTTCCAATGTGGGTTATTAAAAGTGGCGAAGAAGCGAGCAGCACAGAGTGTGAGAGGCTAAAGTTTAATGCGAAATACGAGCTTTACATCCTTGAAATCGATTTAAGGTTTGTTAATGCAAATAATCCTTTGTTTCATTTCATCCTTTGGGTAGGTTGAGGGGAGTGGAAGGAAATTTAAGTATTTTTTGGGGAGTATTTTACATTTATTTTAGAGGTTTTAAAACAAAAGACAGCTAATGATGTGTAAATTCAATTTGGACCATTTCACTTTGCATGAGTTGAGGGTGGATTTGGCCGGTAATAAAATGTTTCCGGGGCAAATCCCTTCTTTTGCAGGTGGTGGCTCGGGTGGTGGATATAAATTACCATTTGTCGTTAAAGTAATTTTATGTAAGAAAGTTGTGAATGTATTAGAATTGTCAAAGTCTATTTTCATTCGGCATCGATGACTCATATTGAAGTTTACACTGGAAAACACTTTTAAACAAGTCCAAGTGCACACATTTAAAAAAACATATTAAAAATAAACCAGGTTTTGGTTATTTCAGTCAACTTTTGTCGCAGCTTTACAAAATTCTGAATCCAACAGCTCACAATTGAAAATATATTAACAGCAGACATACTAAAATTATAAATCTCATCGGATTTATTTAATTAAAACATAACGCATTACACATCTTAAAGTAATCACTTCCCCACCAGTTTCATTTATGTCTTGACCTAACCATCAATAACAATTCGGGGAGGGATAAAACGAAGTCGAAAAGATTTATAAATTGCCCCAAATTATTATTCCACTTCTTCTCGCAACCTTTTTTCGACTCGGAAGCCACTTAACAAAGTTTTCCGTTTCGTTCAGTTTTTTTCCTTCTTTCTGTTGTTGCGAAAATATTGCTCAGTTTTAAAGACCTTCTGCCGTTGTTCACTTCGCCACGTTCATCTTCATTTGAGTGGCTCGTCATAAATCTTTTCATTAAGAGCCCAACTTTTTCATAAGTTTTGTGTACGAAATTTGGATGCCACAACCATCTTTATGGGTTGCGTTTGTTGTTTTTCGTTATTAGTCTGATTAATTTGGCTCTTTTCATAAATTGTTATTATGAATGGCAGCAAACAACTACAACAACAACAGCAGCGACGGCAGCGGAAATAGAAACAATTTCAAATGGCGGCTGTCTTTTTGTTCTTTGTTTTCGTTTGTTTGTGAAAAATCCAAAAACAAAGTCCTCTTCTCTGCCACTTTGTAGTCCTTGCCACCGACGTCGTCATCGTCACCGTCCGACTCAGCCTCAGCCTTAGCGTCATCTTCATCACCCTCAACGGCCGGTCATTGAAAATGGAATACGAGAAGAGCTAAAAACAGCAGCAACAACAAAAACAGCAAAGTTTGTTAAGTTAAAAATGTAACGGAAGCATTTTATAAGGAACCACATCATACATTATCCTAATCAAGGATAATTCATTAGTGTTTGAAATTTTTGGCATTTACTTTTGGGTTAAGTAGACAAACATGATGGCAACCCAAACAACAACAACGACAGCATCGCCATCACCAACGCCACCATCAGCATCGTCATCATCATCATCAGCAGGCAGCAGTAGTGCGTTGATGGCAACCAAAGGCTACAAAAAGGAAATTAGTCTGAAAAATAGTGACTATCAGGACCTTTCCCAAAGCAAAGCAAAGCCAAACGAAACGAAGGAAGGGAAAGGGATAAGGTTTTTTTTCGCACAAAATAAATGAGTATTTATTCATAAGAAAAGAGCGGTTGTTAATCAGCAAATTTAATTAATTTAATTTATTTAAAAGTTTTCAACAGCCGCCTGAAGGAGAAGAACTCCCCTAGCCCACCAACGAAAGCCATTGATTGGGGGGCAACAATTGATAAACATCAAAATGAGCAGATACCAAAGTGGTCGGCCGCGAACGACCTACCGACGATGAATGATAGACCGCTGGATACTAGAAAATTAAAATTAAACGATTTCAAAACAAATTTAATTTTACAGCTATTCAAACTTCATGTATCCGTCGTCGTTCTATGACTTTGGCATTTAAGCTGGCGTTTCATCTCTTCATCCTTATCGTGATGATGATGATGATGGATTTTCACGTTCATCTGTCGATACTGTTGAAACAGACAAAATATTCTATGAATGTCTGTTAATATAAATTTTTATTACTTTACATATTTGGGAGAGAATAAAATCAATAGACGAATATCAAAAGTTTACACCGACGTACGCACACATAAGCAAATGCTGTATATTAATAAATTCTAATAGAACAGATGCGCAGAAATAAAACAGTTTTTAAGGGGTAGACGTTTAAATGCCTTATCGAAAACACAAGAATTAAAGAAAGTCTAAAGTGGGGCGGGGTCGGCAACATGATATCCTCCTAACTAAATCAAAAAAAGGGACCGTTCTATTCATTCCTTTGATTCTCTATATACACGCAGAGAAACAGATCATCACGCCAAAACGAAATGTTAGACAAATGAACTTCGTTTGTGAGTTACTTTTGTGGAGAACATTGTTTCGTTTGCACTAAACATCCCATCACAGGTTGTAAATGAACAAAGTCTTTCATGAGAAGGAAAATATGTTTATATCGAACAGTTTTTTTCGTTTGTTGAAATAGATTTATGGTCATTACATACATCTATACATCTAAAATAACTTAGAAGTGGCAGAAAACGTCGTTGTTGCGTCTGTGGTTGAAGAAATGTTACACTTGAGTTTACCTTTTCCGCTCTAGAAACCACCAACTACATTCAAAATTCCTATATTTCACTTAGAAATCGGTCTATAATTTTATATAGCCCCCTTTCAAATGTCCTTCCCGACTTGATTTTTACCGGTTTCGAAGTCAAAATCGGATATATTACTTCCGATTTTGGTCAGATTTTCCTAGAAACATTTGTAGCAAAATTGGGCCACTTCGGTTCATGCTTTGCTATAGGTCCCAATAAAATGTCGCTATAGAGACCAATTTTGGCACTATGCGCCCACGTAAAGGCAATAAATAATAATAATAATAATAGAGACCAATTACTGCAATCGGAGTAGCCACAACATATTATATTTAACCCGAGGACATATTTTTATATAGCCCTTATACAGATGCACCACCTGATTTGGCTGGGACATTTCATGTAGATCCGTTGGAGCAACTAACAGTAAAAATGTTCAAAAAAATGTTTGAAGAAAAAAATCTGCAACTAATTAAATTCAACGATTTTATTATACTTCATTTTAGTATTGGAATCTCACTCAGCAAAAAAATAAGTATCGTTAACTGTTTAGTATTGTTTGCCAAATACTTATCCTTTTCCCTTAAAAGAATATTTTCGATTAAATGAAAGTTCCTTCACGGCAATAATGACGACTTTTACGATAAAAGATTGCATTTGAGAAAACTGTTTATTTCACTTGTTGGTAGAAAAGAATTAACTGCTAATTTAAATATCTGTTTTTCGTGATTTTTTAATTTTTAAAGATCTATATAGTTTTCAGGTGAATATGATATGTATTGCATGAAAAATAGCTCCAAAATAATCACTATCTAGTGTCTTCAGAGAAAAGTTGTGCTGAATTTTATTGCAATAAATATAAATATTTAAACAAAAGATAGGGCGTCAAATCCTTTCTTTGGTAGTCTGCAATTTATCTGTAGTTTATCTTCCGGGAAGTCCCGTGAAAGATTTCTCGCGTAGATAGTGCGCTCACATAATTGCTTCCTAAATTAAGTCCCAGACCAACAGTTTTTTTAATTATATTGTTTATTTCAAGTTTTTATACACAATTATATACATTAGAAGCCCCAGCGAATTGTAGGATTTATAGAGGCTAAAAAGGCAACTTTATAACAATCAATATTAATTATTTATATACGTACATTTCAAAATTAAGATTACAATTATAGTAATTTAGACTTGTTCATATTAGAAGTGTTTCTATTTTTTGCAAAAGGTAATGTTTAAGCTCTTGTTTAAAAGTCGAAATTGTTGATATATTTCTTATATAGGCAGGCAACCGATTGTATTCAAATGGTCCAGCGTACGTAATGCGTTGCTTAGTCAATTCCTGTTATAAGGATAGACCCAGTTATAAGGGTCTATCCTTTGCGGATTTTAACATTCTTCCAAACTCGGAATACGTACATTCTACTAGTGGTAGTAAGTGGTTTCTGTCATGACATCAAAATTGTTGCAGAAGTTCGCGTTTTATAGATATAAATCAACTACTGTAAATGCTATATTACCCGCAATAACGAGTAGAATATACGTGCAAATTTCATTAAAAATCGGAGTGGATGTATATCTCAATCTATGGTTTTTGGGTAGTTTTCTGATGGAATTACCCCATATATAAAGGGAGGTTAAATTTTAAGGGCCGATGTTGATTTTGAATAAAACTCAAATTATTTAGGAAATTATTGTAATTTCTTTTTATTGCGATAATATTGGTATGGTTCAATTATGTATGGAACAAAATATCGACCAAATGGCCGCCGCGACCAGAGATACAAGCCGACCGATTTTAAGCCGACAAGCCGCCGCCGCCGCATGGGTCTGCACGAGCCGCGCCGCCGCCGATTTCGTCGGCTCAAATCGACTTCAACACGCCGCCGATTTCATCGACTCATATCGACTTTAACCACGCCGCCGAGATTTGACGGAGTTCTAACTCAGTCAAATCTTACTACCAAAATAGACAACCCACTTAAAATTACAAAAGAAAATATGACTGTCGACTTAGACAATCAACTACTCTGAAATATATTGACCTTCCTTTGAATTTGGTATCCCACATGTGATGACGTCTATGAAAGTTGAATGATTGTATTTTGATTTGAAAGTCGCATTTATATAAGTCAATTCCAGTACGCGTGGCCATGTGTTCCTATAAATAACAATAAGGCTGTTTTTCTGGATAAAAAAAAAAACGAAATAAAAAGTTAAAATTTAACTCAAAATAAAAATTTCTTTTTTAAAATTATCACCAACAGCAATACCAATGTGTGTATAAAAACAAATTTTAAAAAAATTATTTTATGTTAAAAATATTGGACTTAGCATGGATAATTATCCAGTGTAGGTCCAATTTATGGTTATCGAAAAAGTCAACAGAAAATATTTTTTTTTGAAAATTTGTTTTGATACAAATATTTATATTGTTGTTGCCGACAACTAATTTTTTATTTTGGGTTAAAAAAATATTTTATTAACGTTTTTGTTATCGCAGCTTCTTATCCCGGCTTAAAGAAAAACAGCCTTAATAAACAACAACTTCTCTATTGTGCTTCTTTAGTGTGTCAAAGTAGGTATAGTATTATCATTCATTGGAAAGATTATGATATTCAAGATGTCTGGTCAAATATGCCTCACAAGAAAAGCTGAAATTGCAAAAATATTTATTAAATTCATCCATATTATAAATTTTGGGAATGGATTCCCACTCCCAAAAAATAATTGTATGGGATAATAATATTAAATTATGGGAACATTGTCTAATATTAACGAATATTGAACTATAATATATATATATATACATTGAATAAAAGAAAAGGTGTTAAAAACCAATACAAATTATTCCTTCCATTTTCCCAAAATTGTCAAATAAATAGGGGTGATCGAATGACAGAACGAGCCGACAAATCAGCCGAAAGACGCCGCCGCCGACCCATTTTGAACAGCGCCGCCGCCGCCAATAATTATGGGTCGGCTTGCAACTCTGGCCGCGACCTCGCCGCCGTTAATGTGCCGAATTATCTCATCGTTTAGCTCTTGAATTGTTGCTGGCTTATCGACGTAAACCTTTTCTTTCAAATAACCCCAAAGAAAGAAGTCTAACGGTGTCAAATCAAATGATCTTGGTGTGGTTCACATTCAACATCGGCCCTCACAATTTAACCACCCTTTATTGAGCGCCCCGGTAGTCGAGTTGGTAGCGTGCTCGGCTATCAGCGTGGGGGTCGTGGGTTCGATTCCCACCAGAGGCTCTGGTCTGTCGCTGCAATAACTAGCTACAATGGTCTTAGTCACTCCGGCTCAATCCCTGCACCCAAAAAATTTGAATATAAATTGTAATTCATAATAAATAAATAAAAAAAATAACCACCCTTTAAAAGAACTGTATATGGGTAAATCTACGGTATAGTACGATTCCATGTCACTCAGGCTTCTAACCGCTTTAAGAGCAATATATAATATTTCTGAGAGTGTCATAATTTTCAAAACGACAAGTTTAACCTCGCCAACATCCTAAAGTTTTAAAATTATGCTGTTAATGTAGTCTACTGAGCTAAGGTCTACCCTAATTTACCCTATTTTTGCTTGTAACTTTCGGGAGTGGTTCAACTCTTTTGGCTATAACTTTTTCAGCATAAGAGAAAATCATTCTGATCTTTTTGTGGATGATAGTAATGATGTCGCGGAATCTTCTATATGTTGAAAAGGGCCAGTTTTGCCATCACTGAGGAATAAATGGTAGCTCTTCAAAATCTGTCACTCTGGTTTTGCATAAAACGAAAATTGATACAATTTTCTTTTTTGCGCTTTCAGCGTGAACGTAATTGCAAATTTTTTAATATTGGATTATAAACGACAGAGATACTAACAAAAGGCGACCGGACGATTTGGTGTGCCTTCAGCGACAAGGAGATTATGACAGTTCGAACATCATCAGGTCGATGCGTGCAGATCATGAAATTTCATATTTTTTGAAGAGCACATCCGCAGTTTGAAAAATAACTGGTGGCAACCCTGTGTGATCGGTGAATATGGGTACTACTAATAATGTGTGTAAGTGCTAAATAGATCGAATTATTATTTTGGTACCGAGAGCCATTTTAGGTTAAATTTTGTTAATTTTCATAGGGTTTTCAGGCATAACTTGTAATAGAACCAAAAGGGACAATCCGATTATAACTTCTTCAGCACTTGAAAAAAATGATGCACGCGAGCACATTATTTATATTTAATATATTTTTAACAAGTTGACGCTAAAATAAAACGTGACGCTAAACTTGCAATAGAACCAAAAGGGACAATCCGATTATAACTTCTTCAGCACTTGAAAAAAATGATGCACGCGAGCACATTATTTATATTTAATGTATTTTTAACAAGTTGACGCTAAAATAAAACGTGTGCCTCTAATTTGAAATTTTTAATTTTTCAAAATTGAAATCGGACTATTTTGTAGATTTTCCCATATAGTATAAATATAAATATAAAATGACTCTAAAATTAAACTAATTACCTTAATGTAATTCGATTATGTTTAGTAGAGCATTACTGTTAAAAAATTGACGCGGCCATGTAAACCAATCAAAAATATATTTTTTCCGAAAATGTCTACCGTATGTCGTGAAAGCTAATGAAGGATTACAATTTTAAAGGAGCATTTTTCCCCACTTCCTAAAAATACAAAATTATTTAGCTTGTCCTAAGCGTTCAATGTCGAGCCTCTAGGAATAATTATACCCTTCAGAAATGTCAAGTCCTGACTATGAAAAACTGTGTATTTGCTATCTTTCGTGTCAGCTATCAGAATTATATAGGCATTTTCCTGACTTTTTTCCCTAAATCCTTATACCTTGCCTTAAAACTGTTTTAACGTAGTTGATTTATAAACTAGTTACACTGAAGACTTCAACTGATCAATTATCCCAAAAATTAATATTTATATTCAAATTTGTAGTTTGATTTAATCTTGAGTATTTACATATAAAATATTCAGTGTTTTAGGAGTTCTTGGATGATTTTGAATGACCCAAGTAAAAAGTTCAATAAATTTTAAAAGTTCTGAGTTTTAGTTGCAGCATTTACTAATGCAGCAACTATAACTATTTATTTATATTCACACTTTCGCGAAATGCTATATCGGTCCCGCTTTCCTTGTTGTGGTCAATCAATCAGGAAAATCTAAATAACGAAGATAAAACACGGACCAATAGTTTCCATCAGTGTAAAGTATATCTAGAACTTCATGCAAATTGTTTCAAATAAGCGAGTGTCACATCTTTGACTAAAATAAACTTATTTCGGTAATAATTCTGACCAGTCATACATTATCTTCCTTTCAACTGCCGAAATTTTGCTTAAAAAATATTAATTCAAACAATTCTATTGTATGTTATTTGATGAGTCATTCCATGTAAAGCGGTACTATTTTTGATCTCGATAGCTTTGATTATTTTAATGTTTGTGTATTCATTCTTCTCATATTATATATTGAATACGTATTTTTGAAAAAAAAAAGAAATACTTTTTCACGAGTTTTCAAAAAGGTGTGTTCATTCAATCGCCTGACCGATTTCAAGGTGCTATACCTTGCTTTGAAGGTAATTTCACTTAATTCTAAAATATTAAAGTATTGTGGTATAGCCGCCTTAAGTTTTTTAATGTTTTTACAGTTTTATTTCATTTATTTTGGTTTACGAAACGAAATCCGTATTTATGAAATGTATTAAAGTAGTGTCCTTGCATGTATTTTTTAGCGACTGTGTGATTTTGGAAGTTATTTTTGCAAAGTCGATCAGAATTTCAGTAAAAAATCATCAGAATGATGAAGTTATAAAAACAAAGAAATCACCGAGAAAAGTGGGCATACCAAAACTTTCAAAATAATCGCAGCTATCGAGGTCAAAAATCGTACCGCTTGACATGGAATGAATCTGATTACATATTTCTGATATTCTATAAAAACCGAAATTACTACATTAATGCAACAATAACACTTTTAAACTTTAGTTTTTTTTTTACTTTGACGATTTATGTGGATATTTCTTAAAGTCAGCTTCCTTTTTTTATTCTCTTTGAAAGGCTTTCTATTCAATAATAATATTCACGGAATTTTTTGGAATGAATATAGTTATCAAACTCTTTTTCAAGTTTTAGTGGTTTGATTATCAGTGTTTGTCAGTCCGTCGTCCGATGCACTTGTGTTTCTCTGTCGTCCGTGTTGTGTGCCGTTCAGTTTTGTGTTAAAATAAAAAAAGAAAAAAATTGAAACAAAATACCGAAATCATAAACAACAACGAAATAGATCAAATGAAAAACAACCAACAACAATAACCGCGTCGCTCCGCGCCGACCAAAACATTTAAACAACCCAACAACAACAATAACAATAACATCAACGTGAACAACAAAAAACAACTAAACATCGCAGCAGCATCCATAACAGCCGCTCATCACTGACCACACATTATATGTCCGCTCCGTAGTGTGTGCGTTGTCTCCTTCCCTTCCCCCCCCCCTTCCCCTTCGTGCAGTGCAGTTGACACTCTTTTCTTTCTGTCGTTGTTCGCCCAATGCTCAAGGCATAACACTGAGCATTGGGGGAATACAGCAACGGCAGGGAGAGGAGTTTGGCAACTGTAGCTGCATACTGACTCTGTTTTGTTTTTTTCTTGTTTGTCTGTTCTAATGGTGGGTAAGTTTAAAGTACAATTTGCCAATGTACGAGGGCTGAGAGCGAATTTTTTTGCCGTGTACGCTCATGTACAACTCCATCGGCCTGATGTTTTTGCTCTTTGTGAGACCCAGGTGTGTGAGGATTCTGATCCACAGGATTTTCACATTCCTGGGTATCACACCCTATCCCTCTTTATCCCCCACAGAGGTCTTTTGGTATACGTACGTAATGATATAGTGTTCCAGAGCCGGCATAACTTAAACTCTGAAAATCCAGAATTTAACTCCCTTTGGGTTAAATTCAAGATTGGAACACACGTACTACATTTCGGATTCGTGTATAGAAGTCCAAACGCGGAAAGGGAGGTATCCCTAAATGGCTTTGACGCCCTTTCCGATTCAATTACAAAAATTTTAGAGGACTATCCTGACAGTGAAATTGTGGTTGCTGGCGATTTCAATGTCCATAATTCCTCTTGGCTTGCCCATTCGAGTCACTCAACACCGGAGGGTCAATACGCCGAGCTTCTTGCCGCGCATAATGATTTGACGCAACTAGTGAATGAACCGACACACATTCCGTGTGTCCAAGGGCAACACTCTAATATTCTTGATCTTTTCTTAACATCACACCCTGAAAAGTATGAAGTTAACGTTCTAGCACCTCTTGGTAATTCGGATCACTGCATTGTTTCAGCATCCTTTTCGTATTCCGCTCTTCGTGTCGCTTCGACCGCAGCCCCTAAGCGGACAATATATTTATACGAAAAGGCACGTTGGGCCGAGCTCAACAACTTTTTCCAGCATTTCAATTGGAAACTTTGTTTTCT
Organism: Polietes domitor; assembly: GCA_947397865.1. Lineage (NCBI taxonomy): Eukaryota > Metazoa > Arthropoda > Insecta > Diptera > Muscidae > Polietes > Polietes domitor. The sequence continues at coordinate 21,690,933 of OX377620.1, read as the reverse complement.
AAATGGCGATATAGATGCTGCGGCTGAAATGATTGAAAATATTATCTTGATTGGAATGAAGTCATTTATTCCAATTAAAGTTATTTCGGATAAACCATCTAATAAAAGTTGGTTTAACCAGACATGCAAGGCTGCTGTCAGATCCAAAGAGGAAGCGTTCAGGAAATGGCGTTTAAATAAAAATGCCACAACTGATCTGCTACGCAAGCAGACAAGAACCATGTGTGCCAGGGTACTTAGACGTGAAAAGTTTCTGTACGAACAACGTCTTCGTGCCAAAGTTCTTGCTTCTCCTAGGGGAAGTAAGAGCTTTTGGTCATTTGTAAGAAGAGTAAAGGATAACTCCTCATCTATCCCAACTCTTGTTAAAGATGACCAGATATTCACTGACCCGGTTGACAAAGCTAACCTATTGGCTGAAATGTTTGCAAGGAATTCATCCTTGCCGGAAAGCAATCAACCACTCCCCGTGATCGAAAATGTATCTAGTTCCATGCCTCAGATATTTTTTCGAACACGTGGAGTTAAAAGGGTTCTCGCAAATCTCGACGTAAATAAATCTCCAGGCCCGGATGGCATTTCAGCACTTGTCCTATGTAAGTGCTCTTCGACGCTTGCCCGTCCCCTTCGCAATCTTTTCAACCTTGCATACCGTGCAGGAGTTTTCCCAGCGTGTTGGAAGATTGCGAACATCCAGCCCATCCCTAAAAAAGGTGAGGCTAATAACCCTGCTAACTATCGACCGATCGCGATTTGCTCAGCGCCATTAAGAAAAGATAATGATAAAGATAATACTTTGTACCAAATGCAACGTTTACCTCTACGTAAAGCGTGAATAATTGTTTTGAGCAATATTTATTAGCTGTTTGTGATTGTGTTTTAGAAACCTTTGTTGTACTTTGTCAAATATATGTGACAATCTATATTTTCTGAACGATAAGTTTTAGACAAAAATAAATATTTTCATATTTTTTACTTACTATACAATTTATTTGAACGGAAAGGGTTAATAGGAGTCACACATTTTCAAAATCTGTTCAACAACACAAGGTCACATGAAATAAAAATGTTGTATTCGGGAACTAATAATTTTTTTGTGTGCATACTGATTCTTAAAATTTAATTTTATTTTATTTTTTACTTAAATTCCAATTTTGCCGAATGTTCCTTAATATTTGTCCTCTCAGTTGGGAAAAATAAGTCCGATAACACCCAATCAGTTAAACGTTCTTATGATGTCTACAAATGCTGTGAATCTTACGTTCTCATGTGCTTAGGAATAGTCTCCCAAGAATTGAAAAAACTCCAAAAAATATATACATATTGTTTTATTTTCTAATAGTAATTATCATGTGATAGGAAACTGCTGATTCGAAACAAATAATATGATCATATTATATAGTACTAGCAGTACCCTCTGCTTCGCACGCGAAAAAGTCAATTATTTGTTATTAGTTTTATTCGGCTCTGTTTTTGGATAGTATTTACTTATTTTCTCTTGGTGGATACATATCAGATTCGAGCTATAATACTTCAGTTTGTACCGGTTTATACCGCTCACACCTTATAAGAACAAATATCGAAAAAAAAATCAATTTTGATGGAGCTTCAACACGGTCGGAGGAATTTACGTACTAAATGTCACGATTCTAGTTGTAGTACTAAAGTTGGTACCATTTTTATCCCATTTTGTCCCGCTCAACCCCAATATGTACAAATTTCGAAAAAATCCATTTAGATTGCGCTTCTACGTTGCCAGAAGAATTTACACTCCAAATTTCACGACTATAGCTGCAATACTTTAATTGGTACTATTTTTACCCCGTTCACCCCCTATATGTAAAAATTTCGAAAAAAAAAAACATTTAGAATGCGCTCCTACGTTGTCAGAGGAATTTACACTCCCAATTACACCACCAGTTCCATTTGTATCCCTTACAAGTACAAATTAAAAAAAAAAAAACTTTTAGATTGCTCTTCTACGTTGTCAAAGGAATTTAATTTCGCGACTGCAATACTTTAGTTGATACCATTTTTGTCTCTCGCAACCCTTAAAAGTACAAATTTTTCATGATTCTAGCTATAATACAATAGTTGGTACCATTTTTATCCCTCTTTGTCCCGCTCACCCCTCATAATAATTTTTAGAAAAATCCGTTTATTATAAGTACAAATTTAAAAAAAAAAATCATTTAGATTGCTCGTCTACGTTATCAAAGAAATTTACACACCAAATTTCGCGACTATAGCTGCAATAGTTAAATTAGTACCATTTTCATCCGTTTTTGTCCCTCGAAACCATTAAAAGTACAAATTTTGAAAAATCCAATTTTAACGCGCTTCTACATGGTGAGAGGAATTTACACACCAAATTTCACGATTCTAGCTGTAATACTTTAGTTGGTACCATTTTTATCCCTTTTTGTCCCGCTCACCCCTTGTAAGTACAAATATAAGAGAAATGTAAATACCGATTTTCACGATTCTAGCTGCAATTCTTAAATTGATACAATTTGTATCCCTTTTTGGGAGGAAACTCCCTTAAAAGCACAAATTTCGAAAAATCCCTATTTGAAGCTCATCTGCATGCTCATTGCAAGGGTCACACCGAACTGCATGTTTCTGGCTTCTTCCGTTTAGTCAGGACGAATGTTCTATGTTTATTCCTTTTTGTCCCATTTTACCCCCTAAAAGTACTACGTCGTATTTGGGAACTACCCTGAAAATTTCATGACACTGGCTTCAGCCGTTTGGTCTGGCGGCTGGTCAATGATAAGTCAGTCAGTCAGTAACTCAACTCTTTTGTATATATAGATTTCTATAGTACTGAAGAATTTGCCTTCCCCGAAATATTCACCGCCGACGTTCCTGCCACAAAGAAATCATCAATGTATCACACATTTTCGCGACTGTCTATCTATAGATGTTTGTTCGGCGCAGAAGACGAAAAACAACAACAAAAAACGCGAAAAAGTTATTTTTTAATAATCGAATAAAGCAAATCTGAACTTAACTTATTGAACTTTATATTTATAATAATAAATACAAAAATAGCAAAATATTTGCGCCAACATCCAGAGTTATCCACAGCACCAGCAAAAAACAACGAAGACAACATTTTAATGAAACTCTGAAGGAGAAGGAACAATTTAACACAAGTACGTTCAGACCGGATGGAAATGCATGCATGTACGAACGAGTATGTATTTATGTAGTTTAGTCTGTTGGTTGTTTGTTTAACAGTCTATGGTAATTTTTAATTATAAACTCTCTATAAATTACTATAATCTATCGTTGGTGCATTACGGCCACGGATAGCAAGCACAACATGTATGCACTTGAGTGTGTGTGTGTGCACCTCCTGCAGCATCTACAGCACCTACTCGTTAACCCTTGAAGATGCGATAAAATTTGTCTACATTAATTAATTCTCAAAGGACACTGGAAAGTGGAATAAACCAAAAAATAAATAAATAGAAATAGAAAATATTTTTTTTAATTTTAAATCACTCAGTGATAACGGCTAAAAATCAGAAATTATCTGTCAAACAACATATTTTCGGGACAATTATAAACATTCACGTGTCTGTGGAACAATGTCTTGGAAAGCGACTATGTGATGAACTGCCCTCGTTGTATAGTTTTTGTACTTCCATTTCCAAATGGGTTAATTCCAATGTTGCGGAATTCTTTTGGTTGTGTACAAGAGTTTAAATATCTTCTACTCGCTACATTGTTGCCGTTGTTGCTGTTGTTGTAGTTTCTGAGAAATATCTTTCGTGGTGAGTGACTTGAAAGGCGATACTTTTTAACTTGGCTGAACTATTATTTTTTCACTCCAAGAGACTCTTGGTAAGAAGCCCAACAATGACAATGACGCCGTTCTTGTTGCTGCTGCTGCTACTACGGCTGCTGTTGCATTTTTATTAATTACAGCATGCATTTGATGTGTTGTAAATAATTTGAAGTACATGGTGTTCACGCCGAAGGGTCGATTGGAAAAAAATGAAAATGAGTACAAAGATTTGATCATTACAAATCAATAGCGTATTAACTCCCACGTTACGAGCAAGGTTTATTTATAGCTCGATCGCTATGAACGTTTTCTCTCTAGCATTTTATGACGATCCAAAATATATCGAGGGTTTATATTCAATACAGTCTATCTACGTTTTGACGAATTAGTTATTTATATCTTCATCCACTGCAAAAAGTCAATCCATTCGAAAAAAACATTATCATATATCATTTTTTTATTTACAAGGTACTTACTCATAAATTTTATGAATGCAAAACAACACTATAAACTAGAATGAAGTAGAAAACTGTGGGAGGTTTCCCACTAATCCATGTCACCAACTGATTTTCCACTTCTGGGAAGTCATTTTTTTGTACCATAATGATTTTGTCATCGGAGACTCCATAAAGTCTGGATCGTTGTAAAGTTTTAAGACGATCTAGCCATGCCCGTCTGTCGCTTGAATAAAAAAATTCCTAAATGTGTCCTATTGTTGCAGATCAGTTGGTTTTGAAAGCGGGCGAATTCTGCCCAGAGTAAAAAAACCCTAACAAGGACTGAAAATACCTCCCAATATTTAGATTATTTTTATTTTATTTTTTTTTTTTTTAATTTCTTATTTTTATGGACTTGAAATTTGTTGTGTACATTCCTCTTGCAGCGTTAAAGCACCACAAAGTAAATAAAAGTATTAGCGGGCGAAATGGGACGAAAAGGGATAAAAAATACGGCATACGAAACATGAAATAATTACATAGACACGTAAAATAGAGTGATTTTTTCAAAATCCGTATATTTAAGGGAAAAGAGGGATACAAATGCTACCTCCCAAACCGCTGAAGACCTGGCTTTGAAGACGCGAAACAAGAAGGATTTTTTCAAAATTTGTACTTTTAGACGCCAAATGGGGATACAAATGTTACCAATCAAGCGGATGCAATTAGAATAGTGAAATTCGGGGTGTACATTGCTCTGACTGCGTAGGCACGAGAAATAAAGATATCTCTTGATAATGGTACTTTACGATCAAAGTGGGATAAAAATGGTGCCATCCAAGCGGATGGTACCAATGAAATTCAGTCATGAAGTTCAGTGTTTACACTCGTCTGACTGAGTAGATGCGCAAAATAAAAGGATTTTACCAAATTCGAACTTTTAGGGTCAAATGAATAAAAATGTTCCAAGAAAACGGGTGAAGCTATAATCATGAAATTATGCGAGTGCATTCCACCGCGAAACATGGCGGATCTTCAATATTAATACTTTTTTTTTTTTTTTTTTTTTTATATAATTTATTTAGGATAATATATATACAACAATATTAAAGTTGCCCCAGCGTCACTTGGACATTATAGAGGCGAGCTGGCAAATTAGTATAACATACAATTCAATTTAATTCAATGAAGTGAGAAATAAAGAAACAAATAAAAAGTTTTACAATATGTATGTACATCGTATTGTATCATATATTACGTGAGAAGTATTTCTAATTCATGAATCAAATACTCTTTTACTTTCCTCTTAAAAACCGAAATTAGGTTTGTATTTTTTATATCTTGAGGGAGACGATTAAATTCAAGACTACCAATGTATTCAACGCGTTGTTTTGTTACTTCTAATCGACATCTGGCGGTTCGAAGATTCAAATTGTTCCTAGTGTTAAAACTAGTGTGATTCCTTACAAAAGTTATGGTATGGTGACCTATATTTTTAACTGATTTGAAAACATACAGAAGTAATTGCAACTTAAAAAGTCCGTAAATGGGCAGTATTGATAGTGAAACATCTCTATACAACGATAATGTGGGAAACTGCAATGGTAGGTTAAAAACAGTTTTTATTGCTTTGTTCTGGGTTCTTTGTAAGGATTTTAGCTCATTACTTTTTCTACTAGCATAAATAATGGGCAAGTAGTTTAAATGACTATGTATCAAAGACTGGTATAACATTAGTTTTGTTCTTACATTAAATTTATTTTTAAATTTGTAAAGCAACCCTAAAGCAGAAGCTACCTTTTTCTTCAGGTTTTGAATGTGAAGACTCCAAGATAAATTATTTTGAAGATGAATTCCTAGGTATTTTATTGATTCACTCTCATAAATCTCCCTACCATCCACAAAAATACTAAAATGTCTATTGTTTAACAAATATGGTCGAAATCTCAACAATTTGGTTTTATCGGCATTCAAAACAAGCTTATTCAGTCTTACAAATTCACATATTATAGCGGCGTCTCTTTCCATATACGCCTTCGAAACCACCTCACTTGTAAATGGATAGAACAGACATATATCATCCGCGTACATATATAGTTTCCCAGACAAGTCAAGATTCTGGATAGCATTGAGGTATATAGTGAAGAGCAATGGCCCTAAAACACTACCCTGAGGCACTCCGTATTCAACCTTAGCAATACAACTTTTATAGCCCTCAATTTCAACATATTGACTGCGATTTGTCAGATAATTCTCTATCAATCTTAATGCGGTTTCACCAATACCATACAAATTTAACTTCTGAATGAGGATTTTGTGGTCTACTAAATCAAAGGCTTTAGAAAGATCATAAAAAATACCAGCAACACCATTAGAACCGCAATCCAAACCTTGGCAAATATTGTTAATTACATTCACAACTGCTTCTTCTGTTCCACACCCTTTTCTGAATCCATACTGGAAATTACTTAACAAATCGTGATTTTCAAAGTAGGACGATAACTGTCTATGTAAAATTATTTCGAAGATTTTGTCAATTATAGATAGTACGGCAATTGGTCGAAATTTACCCAATTCTGTTGCATTTTTTCTTTTGGTATTGGCACAAGCTTTGCAATTTTCAATTTATCCGGATATAAGGAAGTATCTATGATATTGTTAAATGCTCTAGTTAGATGTATAGACAATATATCCTTACACTCAAACAACATTCTCGGAGTTATACCATCACATCCACAACCTTTCGCTAAATCTAGTTCCGAAATAATTTGATCTATTTCAAAAACAGTAGTATGTGAAAACTGAAATGTAGTTGCACAAGGAGTAAGAGTTCTGAATGCATTGATAGAATCACCTGGGAGGCAATCAATTTGCTGCTTTAAAGCCTTAGGAATTTCCAGAAAATATTGGTTGAATAAATTGCACTTAACCTGATTATCTTCAACAAATCTACAGTTAGAATCTTTCAACTTTATTCGGCAATTCGCATTCCTTCCAAGACTCTCATTTAAAAAATTCCAGCACTTCTTTGGATTCGATTGAAACCTTTCCAAGTTATAGCTATAAAAAACATTCATCGACTCTCTATATGCTTTCCGTATTATATTACTTATTCTTTTCAACCTTTCATCCAAATCTTTACATCTTCGTTTTCTTCGTAACAACAGAAGTTTATTCTTGTAAAGAATAAGTGATTGTAAATTTTCATTTACCCATGATGTCAAATCATGCCTTAACATTCTTTTCTCTACTTTTTTCACGGTTGCATTCTCTGAAGCATTAGCAATGTGCTGAATCAATTGTGAGACGTCTTCTGAAACATCATCCGTTTCTTGGACTATTTAGATTATCCCTGGCTTTGACATAATTACAACTTTTCCGTATAAAGCTTCGGAATTCTGTGCTACCAGTATTGGCTCTGAGTTTACACGAAATTATGTAATGATCTGTTAAAGATGACTCTATCGTGTCTATAAAAAGGTTATCTTGTATATTACTGTAGACGTTATCAATACAAGTACGAGATGCTGGACGCGTGACTAAAACATGACAATTCCTGTAGTTGAAGCCAGATAATAGATCAGTTAGATTCTGTGATTGTGAGTGATTAAGGAAATCAATATTTGAGTCCCCCAAAATAATACTGGGATATCTTCCATAGCTGATTATAAGATCCTCTACAAATTTTGAAAACCGTACAACGTCACATTTCTGTGATCTGTAAAATGTTGTTAACTTTAGAGGTTTTCCATTTACTTTATGATTTTCTACTGAAATTGTAATAGTTTCTAAAAAATCCATGCTTCTACAGTTTTACACATTAAATTGATAACAATCTCGAATATATAGAGAAGTTCCACCATAACTATCTGATCTGCAACAGTGAACCACATTATAACCAGGAATACTATAAATTTGTAGTAGATTAGAACAAAACCATGTCTCCTGAACCGCTATAATACTGGGTAGTCTTTGAAATGTAGAAATCATTGCTTTAAATTCATTAAATTTCCTGATAGATTTCCTTTACATACCAAAATGGTACAGACATTTGATCGGTAGCTAATATCAAGAAATTACAAACGGAGGATATCTACCCTGAGAGAATGTGTGAATAATCAAAGTTTGTTTAAAACAATGTGCATAACTATGCCTTACAAAAAAATCGTTATGTGAATAAAACATATCACAATTTCGCTATGCCTCTAATCTGTCGACAAAACTGTGGAATGCACTCTGTGGGGGAGGGTATATAAGATTCGGCCCGGCCGAACTTCATGCCTTTTTACTTTTTTTTTCACTGAACCAACACTCAGGGGATGTCCCCTATAAATGCAGTAGAAGGAAGAAAAGGTATTGGAAGGAGGAAAGATGAAGTAGTGTCTGTTGACATCTGTTTTGAATCTCTGAATGTCGTAATTGGAGGGAAAGATATTTGCCGGAAGTCGATTCCACATAGTACGGGCGAAGAACGAATTTATTCTGTAATGTGTAGTGCGGCCGGTTGTCCAATCGACAACAAATGGGTGAGCGTTCCTGGAGAGTCGCGTATCTCTACCGAACGTTCTCACGGGCGGTATAAGATCACGAATTTCCGAAAAACAAACACCATGAAAGTATCGATAGAATAATGACACACAACCAACATTACGACGGTGTTCAAGGGAGACAATAGAATTGGATATCCTACCATCACCTATCAACACCAGCGCCCTCCTCTGGACACGGTCAAGTAGCTCCAGTGATGAAGCTGGAGCACCCGACCATATATGGGAGTTGTATTCCATCTTTGGTCTGATGTAGGTAGTGTAGATATTCAGAAGATCAGAGGGTGTGAAATATTTCTTACATCTTTTTAAAAAGCCTAAACATTTGAAGGCACATCAAATACATGTTTTGTATTTTTATGCCAAGAACATCGAGAGCATCTGATTGCTCAATATCTACACCGTTCATTAAAATCGACGACACCGTTGGATTAGTGAATCGCTTGTGAGACAACAAGGACCATTCAGAAATGGCCATCAAATCCTGGCTAAGTGACTCATCCATCAGTCGCCTTTTATCCTCAATTTCTTGACGACTTGGTCTATGATCGAATGAGTATGAATGACAGAGGTTGCTGTCATCCGCGAATGAGTATATTGGATTCACAGTCCGATCCAAGAGGTCGTCGACGAAAATAAGAAAATGGGAGGGGGAAAGGACAGAGCCCTGTGGTACTCCTGCGGTTAACCTATGCTCGTCGGATGAGAACCCATCTACAACAACACGTATAGTACGATCTCTGAGGAAGCTCGATATAAATCGAGAGAAGTCACTACCAACACCAAAAGCGATAAGCTTTGATATGAGTGCGCCGTGCCAAACTCTATCAAAGGCCTTGGAGATATCTAGAGCAACGACCTTACTCTCACCAAGCTTGTGAATAGATCGATTCCATTTTTCGGATAGCAGGGTCATCAGGTCTCCCGTAGATCGATTCCTATGGAAGCCATACTGTCGATCATTAAGTAAGTCATTAGTTTCTAAATACTTCACAAGATGGTGGTTAACCATACTCTCCATAACCGTCTAAAGCGCTGAGCAAATCGCGATGGGTCGATAGTTAGCAGGATTATTAGCCTCACCTTTTTTAGGGATGAGCTGGATGTTCTCAATCTTCCAACGCGCTGGGAAAACCCCTGCACGGTATGCAAGGTTGAAAAGATTAGGAAAAAAAAAATTATCCATGACGTGTAATTTTGCAATTTAAGCGTGAAGAGCTTTATTTACAATATTAGTGTCTTTGGTGACCCCCACATAAATTTTCCGACAAATTAGAAGCATATTTTAATTTTTATATGTCCTTTTTGAAATGACATTTTTTGATTTTCTCGAAAAAAGAGTCAAATTGACCTATAAAGAGAAGAGCTAGTGGGTTAAGATCTTCCACAAAAGTGATCCTCATAAAATTCCACAATATAGTTCTGACAATAAGAATTATCTCATGCATTAACCTACAACACTTTTTTCGCTTAATATAATGCTTCCTTTGATAAAAAACTGAAAACTTTGACCCGCTATAAAAAGAAACTCAGACCAGCTGGGCTATAAGTTTATTTTACAAAAATTATCTACTCATCTTGCCGTTTCAGAATTATTGGACAGTGTATATATTTTGAATCAGACAATAACAAATTAAGTACACCGTTTTGTTATGTTTTTTGTCAGCTTTCAGAAATATATGGAAATAAATATGGATATTTCCATGACCCACCACTTTAACATTTTGTCCTACAGTGTACTATTTCTTAAGAAGGCCAAACTTCCTCCCATCTAGCGAAAAAATATATTTTTTTTAAATCAAATTTAATCGAAAAAAATCAATTATAACTACCTAACATTGGCTAACTAACTAACTATTGCCCCAGAAAAAAAAGAGCTGCCAAAGAAGTGAAAAAGATGTTGATCTTGTGATTCGGAATTAGTGAAAATTGGGATCTTCGCCAATGAATTTAACATTGAGTTGTTATAAGAGGGATGTCCTTTTTTTGAAAGAGATAAAATTTTTTTGAAAGTGTTGCAAAGGAACCACTTTTGCACTAGTTTCCATTTCTGCTTTAAAAAATTTGCCGCTAACGGTGGTAGAACAGCGGACCTTCTGGTTGTGGTTCTACAACGGCACTCTAACAATATCTCTTTTTTGGAAGTTGTTTAAAAGCGGGAAAACTGCACATATGGATTTTAGATGCGATTCAAATGGGTTTCCCACGGAAGTACATCAAATTTTTTGCTGGGAATTTATCCATTGAAAGACCAAAATATTAGATTTTTTTCAAAAATAGCTTTGCATTTAGAATGCGTTTAGATGCAACCATATTTCATGTGAAACCATTAACCCATTCGCGACGTACAGTTTGAAAAAATGTGAGGCCTTCAGGATTAAGAAGTACTAAAAATTGCATTTCCTCTCCAACGAACACCTAAAAACACAAATCGATCTAAAAATGTGTAAATTATAGCGGATTTTATAAAAATGCATCAAGAATTGCGCTAAAATCGCAAAAAGCTGCCCTTTATATAGGATCATATCGCATGTTTTTGATATTGTTTAATGGGTCCAGATTTTAATTTCAAGCTGGTATTTTTCTCAGAATAAAAAAAAACTGATTTATAGAGGACAATGATAAAAGCGAAATATTTTGGGAAAACATATAAAGCAAACAAATTCTTCATTTTAGTCATAAATATCGACAACATTTTTTATCCTCATAGAAGAAGTCACTCTAATATATAGGGTCCGCCAAATAACTTTTTTTTTGAAAATGCTATAAAAAAACTGCTGAATATTTTCTCAAATTTCTTTTTTTATTTGAAAGTACAATCCATCCGGTTAATAATGGAAAATAATTTCATTCAAATGGCTGCCTCGGGCACCTCACAAATAATAGTCCAACGCACACTGGTCCCAAATCCATTTTTATGGCATAAAGTCGAAAAATAAACATACAGTCTTGCTAGACATATCATACGCAAAAAATAAAAATAAAATTGGGCCGATCGGACCACGCCCACAACCACCTCCCATATAAACGCAATATATAACCAACATAATTATCACCCTGTATTGGTACAGGGTGACCAAAAACAAAATTTTATGAAAACTTAAAAGAATGACGAAATGTGTTTTTCTAAACATTATTACAAAAGCAAAGTATAGCATACAAATAGTATACTTTAAACTGAATTTAAATAATTATTTCAAGAAATAAAGTAAAATGTATACATGCGTACAAAAAGGTGAATGATGTTGTATACCATTTTAAAGGTACTTTCAATGCCTTTTAAATAAAATATTGACGTACTCAAAACTAATTCAGAGATATAATCATATATATGTCTATGGCTAATCAAAAACTGTGCTAAAATAAAATGACAATTTTTGGAGTTTGCCGAAAAATGCTGACGAGATATTAATTCCACCATAAACTACAACCTCGGACGAACACTTTCACATTTACACTTTGAGTCAAGTTGAGTCATACATATAACTTTTGGTCCACGACATTTATAGGTTATGTTCTCTACAAATCACAAAATTACAATACCTATGAAAACTTACAAGACCACAATAATCATAAAATGTTAGATATAATTTTTCAACTACTAACTCTTGCCGTCAATTTTCATAATATAGTCACTTTATTATTTTCTTTTTAAGTCTTGATTTTAATTAATTTGAACCGCAAAGGTGAAGTATCATTCAGACTTGTGGTGTTGCCACCTAATTTTCTCCAGTATATTTTCTTGATTGCTTGGAGTGTTGCCATAAAGAAAATATATACACATTTTCCACTTTCCAATTTTATTTTTTTTGAATTTCTGCCCAAAAAATGGATTTCGGACCATAGTGCAACGGTTGAATAGTTGAAAAAAAAAACTTTAGATGGCGGACCCTTAGTTTTCTCCCATACCAATGTCTCATATGATTCACTTTTTCAGCTCTAGAAACCACAAATTTCAACAAATAACTTTTTTTAAATGCTATAAAAAAGCTACTGAATATTTTCTCAAATTTCTTTTTTATTTGAAAGTACAATCCTTCCGGTTAATATTGGAAAATAATTTCATTCAAATGGCTGCCTCGGGCACCCCACAAATAATAGTCCAACAGTTGAATAGTTGAAAAAAAACATTAGATGGCGGACCCTATATATAGCTTATAATTTTATAAGAAATAATCGGAATTTATAGGGGTTGCCTATAAATCCGAACCTTTCGCTCACCAAAATTATTGGAAATAATAATAATAACCTAATATTTAATTTTCAAATTTGATACATATATGTTAGAGTGGCTTCTACTTTGTTGTATGTGCTCTCCCAAAACCAATTATTTATTTTAGTCGGGGACATCGACAACTTTTACTTTGAAGCCACTATAATTTATGTGACGTTTACACCTTTGTGACTGTCTTAAATTAAAAATCGAACCTTCCTTAATTAGTACCAAAAATTGGGTTTGAATGCGTTTCCGTGAATCTATAATTTTAAAATATATATTAACGACTCTATATAAATTTCCTAATGGGCACTGATGCATTGTTAGTAATTAAAGTAGACCAAGGATTACAATAAACGACAAAGGACTGACTAAAGCTCTCACACATTCAACCTACAAGGAAAATTTAAAAAGGGACACAAAAAACATTCCGGCCAAAACATCATCAAAGAAAAGCATGGGCAAAAAGAAGAGAAGATCTAAATAACATACATATATTTTAAATGAACGGAATATAAATTAAAGTCCGGTCTAGGAAACTGCTACAATAAATAAAATGCCAAATTCATCATTAGGGATCAATTAAAAATGTACAATGCCGAAAGGAAAAACAAAAGAAAAATGACTTTTTCTACGGCAAGAACGAAAAAGAAAGATGGAGAAAACGGCAATAAAAAGTGGGCGGAGTCTTTTTTCCTTATCTTTGCGGTTAACCACAAGTCAGTCATAAGTTTATTTTTGTACGCACACAACGCCCGAATGGGGGGTGGGAAAGAGGAAAAACCGGAATTAACCCTCTTCAAGATAACTCACCTACCAAACGAATGCGAGTGAGGATGTGTATAAGTGAGAATATGTCCAAGTGTGTGAGTGAAGCTATCAATAAGGCAATACCACAAAAACAATAAACAAGGGTTGGAAAAACATAACAAATATTACGAGAAAAAAACCGATATATTAACATAAATACTCAGTGACACATGAACGAACGTATAGTAGTAGTAGTGCTCACACACACACACACTCATCCATTCATACTTATGAAGGCCTTTGGCAAACGGCTTGCTTCCCTAAATAGCAACAACCACCTAGTGCGAAATCAGGAGAGTCAGAGAGACCATTAGACAGAGAGTAGAGTACATACACACACATGCACTCTTATCTGGTGAAATCTTTAAAATAAATTTTGCGGTTAACCACAAAATATAATTGGTTAACGAAAATCGAGAGAGACACATAATGTGTAAGGGTGTGTGTGTGTGAGAGATTGAGGGTGCTACAAAGAAAATGGAGTATGCCACCACAACAGACATGGATGTAAGTCAAATCCATCAAACTCAAGAGATATGCTTTGCAAAAATAACAAAAAATTATTAATAAAATCTATAAATTATTCAAGATCTTAAGAATTAAGAAACCCCAAGGAAAGCTCAAGCTTTCAAACATATCCCGTCAACGCCATCTATTGCAAATGCCGCATATTCTTAACACTTTTCTTGTCTTGCCTTGCTTTTTTTAACATCGCAAATTTCTTAGTGCTTAAGAAACTTTACTGTGACGTCTGTCTGTGTCTAGAAATAACTCAAGCTTCCTTAGACACAGCCACCTAACCACCCCCTCATACATTGCCAACACTCACGCTCTCCATCTCAACACTCACCCACCCTCACAAAAAGTTCCTCATCCCTCGAAAGGAGAAAACAACCCCTCTTTTAGAGAAACAAACAAAAAATATCCCCGTTTTTTAACAAAACAAGGGGGCACTGGAAACATTGCCAAGACAAATTTCTTAAGGAAGTACACAGCCAAAGAAAAGCTTTCTCTTAAATTCTTTTTTCACTTTTTTCATATTCAACAAAAGAAAAAAAATTCTCTTTGGCAGAAAAAAACAAATTCAATTGCTTTGCTCTTTGTTTTTTCTCCTCTTTAGTAAATTTAACCGCCCATAGAGGCCGCCACATGTTTCATTTTTAATTTATTTTATTCTGTTTAAATGCTTTCCACCACTAAATACTTCAATTATTTTAATTTTGATGCGAACATTTTAATATTTTTTTCCCACTCACCCCAAAATGGATTTCATATGAAAATGCCAATTGATTTGCTTTGTGCCTGAGGAGGAGAGTATGATCAACTGGGTCAAACAAATGTATAGGTGAATTGGGCACAAGGAAGACCTTAGGCGCGGATAAGATTAAAATTATCAAAAACGCGAACATTTCTTTGTAAAAAGCAAATAAGATTGATAGAAGACTAACTTATAAATGTCGATAACGAAAAAATCAATTATCAAAATTGACAGTGCAAGAAAAGTAAAATTAAACCGACTTATATATACCCACACTCCCATAGAACATGAGTATGGAATGACTTACACTTTACTTAGCGCCTGATTACCGGGAGGTACTAGAACTTTGTGCCGATTGGATTGGGATCCATATTTGTACATAATTGTAAAAACGTGATCAAATATGAAGTCATAGTGGATTTAAGACACCGGTATAGAAGTTATGAAGGATTTAATTTTACCTAGAATAGAGACAATTGTGTGCATAATTGGAGTTATGATTGCAGTCAATCATAAAATTGATATCATATTATGATCCCAATAATCATAATAAATTTCCGTAATAATATTAACTTGTAAACAAAATAGGTCCCCACAATCATATCATGGTCACCATATAGTCATAGTATGATCCACCATCAATCATATTATGATCAACTTGTAAACAAAATATGGTCCCAAAAATCATATCATGATCATCAGGTAATCATAGTATGATCCACAATCAATCATATTATGATCTCAAGTGAATCATAATAACACCAGTAAATACGCTGAACAACAAGAATATACGAAAATACAAGAATATACGAATAAGTACTCTTTTCTTAAATTAATTTTACTTTTCTAAAATAATCATTTCAATGTAGCATTATAATTTTAAATTATATGTATTCATTGCAGAAATATAGCCGCATAGGATAGTATTGAACACAATATCATTACATGATGATCATAATATGATTGCGTGATCTTCATATTCTTGTACAGATAGATGTTCAGCGTATTCAGAATCATTGTCCACAATATGAATATTCTGGAATAAAACTGAGACAAAAATATAAATTTCTCTGTAAAACTGATAATTGTACGATAGTTGATAACTTGGTAATAGTATGATTGATCTGTGACTATAGAATTGTTGGGCAATTATCATATTTTGGTCATGACAACCATATTCGCAACTATACAATTAGCAACAACAGCCATATTTTTATTTTTAAGGATCACAATCATACTATGATAAAATATCAACTATGTTATGCTAGCCAAACCATATTATTGTTAAAATTTAATAAAAAATAAAATAATATGATTGCGACAAAAAGAGATTGTAGAGAACATATAATAATCACCGTACCGTGATCATGTTCAACCATATTTTTTCTTTGTGTGTGGGAATGCGAACCATATGTGTGGAAGGAACCAGAAGGGACGTGGCAATTTCGAACTTAAACTAAGTGTGGGGAAAATATTACCATATGCAAGGTTTAAATAGATTCCTTAACTCCTTTCAACAGTTATAGTGTACACCAGCCAGACAGACGGACATGGATCAAACAACTTAAAATATTGTGTAACGGATTTAAGTCTAAGGGTCTTAATTCACTAATTCAATGCGTTACACCTTTTTTGGTCCCAAATCATATATACCCTCTTACTCTGTAGGGTGAGAGAATAATTTCATCATTATACTGCCACCCTAAATTAAGAAAATTTTTTTGTGCAAAGAGGAATGTATGCACCGAATTTCCAGAATTCAGTACCAGTAAACCACTATCCAGCAAATAAAATTGGAAGTACTTCAGCAGGAAGGACATTTTAATCGCATCTCAAAATCCAAATGTGCATCTTTCTCGCTTTTGAGGAAGTTCTTTTAAACATCTTCCAAAAAAGTGGATAATATGTTAATATTTCGCAACTTTTTATGAATAGGTTCCTCACAAGTGAATTGAAACGAATTTTTAGTATGTGGAGGTAAGGTGTCTGCTTTGCACCGAGAAGGTCTCGGGAAAAATTGTTTTTGTTACTTTTTTATAAATAAACAATGTTTAATTTTATAACCACATTTTTTGTCGAATATTATCGATCTTCCAAAAAACATCGACGGATTTCAACTCTAGTAATTTAAAATTTAAAAATTTGGTGACACCTACTGAAATTTTCCGATAATTTTTCGTAGAACATTTTAATCCTTAAATGTCCATTTTGAGAGGTCATTCCTTTATTTTGTCGAAAAGAGAGATAAAGAGAGGAGCTCGAGGGTTAAGATCTTCCACAAACATTAGACATTAACTTACAGCACTTTTTTCAATTAGTATAAAGCTCCCTTCGACCAAAATATGAAAACTTTAAACCACTTAAAAAAAGAAACTAAGACCAGCTGGTCTATAAGTTTATTCTGAAAAAGTGATATACTCAACATGCCCTTACAAAATTATTGGGTCGCTAATCTCTTCCAAAAAAGCTGTTGGACAGTGTTATTAATACTACTTAATTTAATTTAATATTTATTTGCATTATATATTAAATATTATATTAAAAAAGTTCCTATTGTCAGTTTTACCGAACAAGGTTAGAGTTACCTTACGCACAGAAGTTTGGTAAGTTTCAAGCTAGGTTGATCAATTTCTATCCCGAAATTTCGAAACAAATTTCCCTTTATGTCGCGTATCTGAGGAATACACACATCAAATTTCATTATGTGAGCTTCAGTCCTATGTTTGGTAATATTTTTCTCACACTTTTCCCATTTTCCTTCTTAAAATTACGGATTTCGAATTTGTCTACGCAATTGATTGGTACCATTTTGCGAAAATTATTTTGAACCACCATATGTAGACCGATTGATGGAACATAGAACAAGTGCTGAATGCCAGCCGATCTCTTTACTTTGGGGCTTGAGAAATCATACTATAAGGATAACATGAATAATGAATGTAAAGGGTGTCCCAAGAAGAGCGCAATTTTTTAATTTTAAATAAAACACAGATATTTAAGAAAAAATCGTGAAACTTTATTATATCGTAAAGTAGACAGAATGAGGTTATGTATGGAACAATATATCGTGCAGATGGCCGCCGCGGCTTTGCTAGCATGCACGCGATCTTTTAATGAAATTTTCAATGACCGTTTTGCATGAATGCTGCGGTATTTCATTAATGCAGCGTCCAATTTCGTCATTTAAGGCTTGAGTCGTCGTCGGCTTATTCGCGTAAACCATCGACTTCAAAAAACCCCAAAGAAAAAAAAATGGTGTTAAATCGCACGATCTAGACGGCCAATTCTGATCTCCAAAACGCGAAATAACACGGCCGGGAAATGACTGATGCAGCAATTGAATTGTATGACATGTGGCGCCGTCTTGTTGGAACCACATGCCCTCCACATTCATTTCTTCAATTCTAGGCAAGAAAAAACTGGTTATCATTTCACGATACCGAACACCATTGACTGTTTGCGCTTGACCTGCCTCATTTTCATAAAAAAAGGTCCAATGATTCCTCCAGCCCAAAAACCACACCACACAGTGACACGATGAGGATGCATTTGCTTCTCGTGAATCACTCGAGGATTTTCCGCACCCCAAATGCGACAATTCTGCCTATTGACGAAGCCATCAAGATGAAAATGGGCCTCGTCACTGAAGATGATTTTATCGGCAAAATCAGCATTTTCATGTTGTCTCTCCAATACCCAATTAACGAACTCCCTTCGCTGTCCATGGTCAGTTGGCTTCAGTTCCTGAGTCAATTGAACTTTGTATGCATGAAGATGCAAATCTTTCGTCAAAATTCGCTGCAAAGTGGATTTGGAGACACCAATTTGCCGAGCTCGGTGTCGAATTGAGGTGGATGGAGTTTGAGCGACATCATCACGTACAGCTGCGACATTTTCGGTCGATCGACCTGGTCGATGGCGCGTTGTTGTCTTTACATCACTAACAGACCCAGTTTCGGCAAATTTATCCATTAATCTCTTTACAGTTGACTCTTTTGGAGCATTATTGTGACCCCAAATTGATCGCAATTTGCGAACTGTAGCCGCAAACATTTGGTAAAACAATTTCACAATGAGAATGCGTTGTTCATTCGTGTAGCGCTCCATTTTTACTAACCTCGTACCTTCTACTAACAAACAATAACAATTGTTCAAATGTCAAACAATGACACTTCGAATGTTGCCAGATTTAAAAACTAGTAAATCAAAAAAATTTTTTTTTCAAATCCATGCTTTATGCAAGCAGAATTCTATTGGGCCTAGAAATTCTTTTTTAGTTATCTTTTGTAGAAGGAAAAATTACTGTTACGTTTTTAAATATTTTTTTTTTTATTAATTATTATTATTATTATTATTATTATTATTATTATTATTATTATTATTATTATTATTATTATTATTATTTATTATTATTATTTATTAACGTAACAGTAATTTTTCCTTCTACAAAAGATAACTAAAAAAGAATTTCTAGGCCCAATAGAATTCTGCTTGCATAAAGCATGGATTTGAAAAAAGAATTTTTTTTGATTTACTAGTTATAACCTTTCTTTACTGTTGTGCTAAGAAAATCCACAGAAAACGTGTAATTTTACAAAGCTCGAATCAAAAATGCGTCTTTCAAATCCCGCCCATTTGCATATTGTCTAAGCAGGTTACAACTAAATAAACACACACAACAATATAGGAAGATCGTTGTAGAATATACTTAAAAAACTGGTTTTAATTTCGTAAGGGAAGGGTCACGGCCACTTTCCGCCCATCTCGGTGTCGAAATACTCTAAAACCGGTTTTAATTTCAGATGGGAAGTGTCACGTCCACTTTCCGCCCATCTTTGCACAACTATTTACACTGGATCAACTCACACAAAATTTCAGCACTCTAGGTCTATGACACCTACTGACCATATTCGATTATATGTTTTAACTTCGTATGTGAGGTACCACGCCCACTTTCCCAATACTGTCCATTTCTAGCACAACTACGCAGGTTTATGCTAGATGCACTTACACAAAATTACAGTAGGTGTAATTTTGGTTTTATCTTCATATGGGAGGTGCCACGCCCACTTTTGCATTACCGCCCATTTTAGGCGCAACTACGCACATTGATGCTAGATGCACTTACACAAAATTTGAGCACTATACGTGTCATAGAACTGACACTATTCGATAATATGTTTTAACTTCGTATTCCAATACCGCCCATTTTTGGCAGAACTACGCACATTGATGGTAGATGCACTTACACAAAATTTCAGTTTTTTATCTGCCATAGAACGGCATATATTCGAAAATGGGTTTTAACTTCGTATGGGAGGTGCCACGCCCACATTTCCATTACCGCCCATTTTTGTCACAACTACGCACATTAATGCTAGATGCACTTACACAAAATTACAGTAGGTGTAATTTTGGTTTTAACTTCATATGGGAGGTGCCACGCCCACTTTTGCATTACCGCCCATTTTAGGCGCAACAACGCACATTGATGCTAGATGCACTTACACAAAATTTGAGCACTATACGTGTCATAGAACTGACACTATTCGATAATATGTTTTAACTTCGTATGGGAGGTGGTACGCCCACTATTCCAATACCGCCCATTTTTGGCAGAACTACGCACATTGATGGTAGATGCACTTACACAAAATTTCAGCACTCTAGGTGTCATAGAACTGACAATATTCAATAATAGGTTTTAACTTCGTATGGGAGGTGCCACGCCCACTTTTCCAATACCGCCCATTTTTGGCACAACTATGCACATTGATGCTAGATGCACTTACACAAAATTACAGCACTCTAGGTGTCATAGAACTGAATATATTCAATAATAGGTTTTAACTTCGTATGGGAGGTGCCACGCCCACTTTTCCAATACCGCCCATTTTTGGCACAACTATGCGAATTGATGCTAGATGCACTTACACAAAATTTCAGCACTCTAGGTGTCTTAGAACTGACAATATTCAATAATAGGTTTTAACTTCGTATGGGAGGTGCCACGCCCACTTTTCCAATACCGCCCCTTTTTGGTACAACTATGCGAATTGATGCTAGATGCACTTACACAAAATTTCAGCACTCTAGGTGTCATAGAACTGACAATATTCAATAATAGGTTTTAACTTCGTATGGGAGGTGCCACGCCCACTTTTCCAATACCGCCCCTTTTTGGCACAACTATGCACATTGATGGTATATGCACTTACACAAAATTTCAGCACTCTAGGTGTCATAGAACTGACAATATTCAATAATAGGTTTTAACTTCGTATGGGAGATGCCACGCCCACTTTTCCAATACCGCCCATTTTTGGCACAACTATGCGAATTGATGCTAGATGCACTTACACAAAACTTCAGCATTCTAGGTGTCATAGAACTGACAATATTCAATAATAGGTTTTAACTTCGTATGGGAGGTGCCACGCCCCTTTGTCCAATTGGTCAAATTTTTCCATTTCCTTGTATTGTCATCGAAAATGATTAAGTGTGCAAAATTTGAGCAAAATTGGTTGAGAAAAAAGCTTTCAAAAATTGATTTCAAATTTTGTGGCACACAAACATATATAGAAAGTAACCTTATATAAAGCATGGAATTACGTTCTTCTTGGAGAAAACCGGATTAGGATGAAGCTGTGTTACGACATAAATCAAATAATAAACTAATATCGATTTACATGATTGGCACATTCCCACATATGCACTTCTTTCGGATTCCTCTAGAGACACTTCTAGCAATCGAAACAAATGTCTATGAAATAACAAACAATTAATTTCCCAAATTAATCAGACCTTCAACTTTATTAGCTTTACAACTAAATACGTAAAATATCGTACTGCGTATTTAAATAGCCATGTGTGTATCTGTCTTTGTGCAGATTTGTTGCATTTGAGGCATTTTTATTTTATTTTACAGATGTATGTATGTATGGAGCTTCACATGCATACGAGTATATTGTTATGAAAACTAATGAATAACGTAATCATTTGTGAATTTTCTAAATTTAAAATTTTAATTAAAATGATTTGCAACTCATTTGACCATAAAACGATTCCAAAACCCCCGATTGGTTTTCATTTAGTACTTTTGAATTACACAGATGAAATGCATCCCTGGGTTGTTTTGTTTTTCGTATTCCATATCAATAATATCATTTTATTTTATTAAATATATACATATATTTCCATATGTGCCTGTATATGCAACTAAAACTATCAAAATTCACCCACAGTTTGAAAATCTGACTTGATGTAAACTGTCAACAAAGATGTAATGGAATTTGGTAACAGTGAGAAAATTGTATTGCTCAAATTCAGTAGGAAGCAGTGAAAATAATGTGCACGAGAAAGGTAGGCATGAAGGAAAAGGTAAACATGCAAGGAAAGATTGAAGTCACGCGGGACTGACAATATTATACTTTACTCCATCTACTACAAGGTTTTCTATTTTTCTGTGATTCTGCTCTGATAAACGACCGGGATTTTATTGAATTAAATTCAGCCATACAGACAGGAAACCAAGATCGTCCATTCCTATCTCCTGACAGTTTCAATTTGGCTGGAAGAGATCCAATACCAATATAGAAAGATATAGGAAATTAGTGGCCTAATTATCTGTCGATATATTAGTAGCCTATCTTTAGTAGCCTATAATTCCGTGTTATATCATGTATGTCTTCTTCGCCTTACTCAGTAAGAGGTCAATGTGTCAATACAATCTAAAGCTTTCATCAGAAGTAACCCCCTTGATTTTTCCCAGTTACGTACCCGTTCCTCTGCATTTCATATTTCGGGTTCATATGACCCATAATTTGGATAAAGAAGGGACGTTTTCTCCTTCAATACGATACTGTCGCATTTACCTACGTTCACTACCAATTTCCACTTTTGAAAGTATTCAGAGAGATATGAGTTTTAACGGTACGGGACTTAGGTTCCGAAGCAACGACAAGTATGTTGTTGTGGTACACCTGCTGCAATATTCTAACTGTCCTCTACTTTCATTCTAAATGTCCGATCCCTTGAGAAATCTGTGACTATTCTTCAATTGTTGCCCCTGCCGCACAGTATCAAAAGCCTTAGCAAAGCCTTTGGAGCTAAAAATCCCACAAGTCCTAAAACGGGGAAAAAATTATCGCAAATAAATGGGATGACCCCCATTTATTTCATTAACGAATATACAGTGGTGGACACGAATTTAGCACAGTCACCACATGTAACTTTATTAAGTAAATATTTCAACTTCAACTTTATGTTTTTTTGACCGGTATTTTTTCTAAAATATTACGTACGATAAGATGACCATTTAACGTTGTTTTTGTTCGGTTCTTATGCTGCATTTTAGTTTTATGCAATTTAAAGTACAAATAATACGAAAAGTGATTGGACAGTAATTTAGCACAAATTTAAAAAACTTTAATCAAACCGAAAAAAAACTGAACTAACCAATACATTTTATTATAAACTTCATATTTGGTTGGATAATCGCTATTTTGAGTAATAGCTGTACATCTTCTGGACATACTTTCCACTAGAGACATAAAAGACTCCATTGGAGTAGCATATCAGGAATTTTGAGTTTCATTCAAGAAATCGGGCAAATTTTTGGGGTTTATTGCTATAATATGTTGTTAAAGTCCATTCCATAGATTCTCAATAGGATTGAGATCCGGTGACTGTGTTGCACCATTTTTAAAAATCTATTATGTTCAGCCCCAAACAGCTCTTCACTGGCGTTAAGTGTGTTTTGGTCGGTTGTCGTATATAAAACTCCACTTAAGTGACATGTTTTCATCTGAATATGTTATCAAAGTAGTTATCATATTATCAACAAGTAGGTTTTTGTAAATATTCTGATGCATTAGTGCATCAATTTTGTGTATCGGACCAACGCCGTGTCCAGAAAACGCAGTATACACCATCTGATTTTCGCCAACAAGCTTTACCGTCTCAAATTTGTACTTCGGGTTGTGCTGCATATTTGGAGGGCACAATTCGTATTGTTTCCTATTAGATCCGCATCGACAAATGTTCGGTTCGCCAATCCTGGCGATATTTTCCCAAAAATCTTGGATTTTTCTAAATGCTCTTGAGCAAATTAAATTTGACACTATAAGTTATATTTTGATACGTCTGGCTTATGTTGAACAATGCATCCAAGTAATATTTTTTCATTGTTTCTTCTTCTTATGGTTCTTGAGGAAATGCTAATGTCAAATTTGGCCGAAAGATCTCTCTGAATCACAGTTGAGCTTATAAATGGATCTGCTACGCAGGTTCTATGAATTAAAAAACCCGATTTATTGGTTGTTTTTCTCGGCGTAGCACATTTTGCAATATTTTTGAAGCACACAATCTGTCTGGATCAATTTATAATGTTTGCAATATCCCCAGCGGTACTTCCACTGTCGTTCAAATGCATAATAACCTGACGCTGCGCCTCAATGCACTATTTTCCTTTAGCAATGTCTAATTATAAATTTTGTTAAATAATAACTTCTATTTGAGTAAAAATTACCCAAACATACCAATTAATTAATTTAAATGCAAAAATAAATAGAAAATAACAACTTTTATCAAATGTGCTATATTTGTGTCCAGCCCAGATTACGAATTACTTGCAAAAACATGAGAGTACGAAGAAAAGGCATAAAAGAATTCGAAAAAAATTATTGGGCTTACTGATCACACCATAAGCAACACTAAAAAAAAAAAACAAATATTTTGCGCAGAGTTCATTATCAGAACAAATTATTTGCTATTATAAACAACACATGTGAAGTGTGCTAAACTCGTGACCACCACTGTATATAAAAAATTTTGAGTAATTTTTGGGAGTCGACTTTTTCCCCCGAAAAAATTTTGAAAATGATTGTCGACGAACATGGCGCTTTTTGTGAACAATCCGAGTGATTTCTCAGCTCCGATTTATTTTGCGCTCGATGTATTATAATAGCAAACAGATGTACATTTTCATTGCCAGAATATTTCGATATATTCCAGTATAGGAGATTCTAGATTACCAAGGTCTACCTCTTAAACACATTTTATTAGTTTAAGGTGGTGAAAGAATGGATATCAGATCCATTCTTCAGTAATCAAAGTACTTCGATGTTAGTATAATTCTCTGATGGGCTTTTGAAAAAATAGACAACAATAAATTTGACGGTGTTTTAATTTTTTTCAACTTATTCTCTATTTGAGGAATTTCTAAAATAAGAGAAGGAATATTTTTATTAAAATTAGACTTTATTTTCAGTAATTTAATTTAAAAATACTGGAAGTCATTGTATTTGCTGAAAAAGGATGAGTAGAATTCGGGTTTACATAACCTTTACAACAACTACTTCGACGGTCCTTAATAACGGAATGCTCATTTTAGTAAGAATTAGAAAGAACTTTGAACTTTTCATTT
Organism: Polietes domitor; assembly: GCA_947397865.1. Classification (NCBI taxonomy): domain Eukaryota; kingdom Metazoa; phylum Arthropoda; class Insecta; order Diptera; family Muscidae; genus Polietes; species Polietes domitor. The sequence goes on along the minus strand of OX377620.1, from coordinate 21,665,443 downwards.
TTCGATTTTGCTCTAACCAAATGTGAAAAACAAACTGATCTCGGTTTGTTGAGTACAAAACATTTCTGTCTCCAGATTACATTATATATAAAGGGTGATTTTTTAGCTATTACCTTTTTGGCAACACTGGTTTAAACAGCTGACGCACGTTTCGTGTTTTGTTTCACTGTCAAACATCTTCAGTTTGGTCTATAATTTAACCATGAATCGTCTTACAAACAAACAGCGCTTGCAAATTATTGAATTTTATTATCAAAATGCGTGCTCTGTTAAGAAAGTTCATTTTACCGAAAAATTATGTTCAGCGACAAAGCTCATTTTTGGCTCAATGGGTGCGTAAATAGGCAGAATTGTCGAATTTGGAGTGAATATCAGCCAGAAGCATTGCAAGAGCTACCAATGCATCCAGAAAAAGTCACAGTTTGGTGCGGTTTCAAAGATGATGCGAATCGTAACGTAACTGTGAATGGTGAGCACTACCGTGAGATGATATCTAACTTTTTTTTGTCCAAAATGCAAGAGACTTGCATGACATGTGGTTTCAACAAAACGGTGCCACATGCCACACAGCACGCGCAAATGAGAGGCGAGTTCGGTGAACATTTTATTTCACGTTCGGGACCGATCAATTGGCCGCCTAGATCGTGCGATTTAACGCCTTTAGACTATTTTTTGTGTCTATACAGACAAGCCCGCTTCAATTGACGCATTGGAAGACAACATTGAAGCACGTGTTCTTGAGATACCGGCCGTAATGTTGGAAAGAGTATGCCAAAATTGGACTAAGCGGATGGACCATTTGAGGCGCAGTCAAGGTCAACATTTGCATGAACTAATCTTCAAACATTAAATTATATGGACCGTACTATCGATTCAAATAAAGATTTCATGCATTTTTCTGAGTTTTATGTGTTTTTTTTACATTTCCTATAGCTTTTAAAAAATCACCCTTTATATATATATATATATATATATATATATATATATATTTGATTCCTAGTGGAACATAGGGTCATAACAATTGCTTTTCATCGAGTTCTGTCAGCACTAGTCGTTTCATCTCACTCCAGGATATACCAAGTTCCAAAAAAAAGCACCCAAAGAAGTGAAAAATATGTATATGTGAATAAAATATGTCCATCTTATGATTCGGATGCAGTGAAAATTGGGATCTTCACCAATGAATTTAAAATGGAGTTGCCATTTATGTCCTTTATTTTGAAAGCAGACGCATATCGTCCCCAAAGTCTAGGTCCTTAAAGTTTTCCAGGAGACCCCACGCAATTACTTGTTGGTTAGCCATAGTGCGTGGGTCATCACAACGTCCAAATAGGATCGGTGACAAAACGCAACCTTGACGTACTTGTCGCGTCTTCATGCAGCAATGAACATCATTGGGGTCCGCTTTGCACCCAGAAGGTCTCGGGTTCGAATCGTAGCTCGTGAAAATTTTTTTCATTTTTTTCTATTACTTTTATAAATAAACAATGTTCAACTTTGTATAATTTTAGCAATTTAAAAAACAAATAAAAATGCAAATTGATTGCTTTAATAATGTATATCAGTAAAATTAAGGGGTGTTAATCTATTGTCAGTTCCAACGATCAAAATGGTTTGCTTTAGTTATTCGCCACTCACAGCAGGGAATAGGTGACGTGGTTAGAGTGCCGTAGTAGCAACCTGAAGGTCCGCTGTTCTACCCTCCCCTGCTGGGGCTTTATTATCTTCTCTGACACTCCCTTACACCTCAGTGCTTCCCAAATCGCATAGTGTTGAAGTGTATCAAAGCGCGTGTGAAGTCCACGAACAGTAGGTATTTAGGGTGACCTCCATTCCGATTGCTCGACGATCACTCTGACGCTATTAATGTGGTTTATACAGCACTGGTTTTACCTTAATTCAGTTTGTTCTCTTCTTAAGAGGGTTTCAAGAACTGTAGCTATGCGATTATGTAGAATGTGAACAATGTTGTTGTTAATCATGTTTAATAGCGCATTGTTGTAAGTTCTCTTTTAATGTACTTTAATTATTAATCCCTCTTGTATCTCACCTGGAATGGTCTCATTTATCCAGAAATTGGTAACTAAAGGTGCGAGAAGCGAAGTCGATTCGTCTGGTGTCTCATAATTTTTGTGTTTTGACTGACAAATTATTATTATTATTATACCCTCCACCTCCAGGATGGGAGTATATTCACTTTGTCATTCCGTTTGTAACACCTTGAAATATTCATCGGAGAACCCATAAAGTATACATATTCTGGGTCGTGGTAAAATTCTAAGACGATATAGCCATGTCCGTCTGTCTGTCTGTTGAAAGCACCATAGTGGCCGAACGAAATGAGCTAGGAGGTTAACATTTTTCCTAAATGTGTCTTATGGTTGTAGATCGGTTGGGATTGAAAGTGGGCGAAATCGGCCAAGAGGGAAAAATTTTTCCCTCACAAGGACTGAAAATACCCCTAATATTTAGAGTATTTCAGCCTGTTTTTTTGAACATATTAACTTGTATTTACTTGATATTTGCAATGCGCATTCCCTTTATAGCATAAAAGGGCACCATAGAGTCTTTTTTATTTGTAGGGGGCGAAATGGGACAAAAAGGGATAAAAATGGTATCTATCAAACGACAACAGATAGGAACACGAAATTCGGCGTGTACATTCCTCTAATAGAGTAGATACATTATATAAAAGTATTTTTCTAAATTCGTATATTTAAGGGGTTACATGGGGATAGAGGGATAAAAATAGTACCAACCTAACGACTGCACCTAGAATAATGAAATTCGGTGTATACATTACTCTGATTGCGTAGACACGTAACATAAAAGAACTTTCCAAAATTCGTACTTTTTGGGGTTCAAATGGAAAAAGGGGATAAAAATAGTACCTACCAAATGACCGCAGCTAAAATCATAAAATTCGGAGTGTATATTCCTCTGACTGGGTAGACACGAAAAATAAAACGTTTTCTCCAAATTCGTACTTTCAAGGGATACAACGGCTACAGGGGATAAAAATAGTACCAACTAAACGAATACAACTAGAATGATGAAATTCGGTGAGTACATCCCTCTAATTATGTAGACACGTAAAATAAACAGAGTTTAGATAGTCGTACTCTTGAGGGGGTTAAATTGGAAAAAGGGAATAAAAATGGTACCAACAAAATGGCCGCTGATAGAATCATGGAATGCGGTGTATACATTCCTCTGGCTGCATAGCCACGTAAAATATTTTTTTACAAATTCGTACTTTATTTTGTTGCTTTTACGACTGCGTACGTGAGAGATAAGGTATTTTCAAAATTTATAGTAGCTGAAAATACGCTCTCTATCCCCCAATATTTAGGGTATTTATGATTGTTCCCTTATATTTACTTTATGAATTGAAATATTATTTTCTTTTATATATATACATAGTATACAAATATTGGTAGCCTTGGCTTATTAATTAAATTTCTGATTTTCATATAGTTAAAATTTGTAGCGGACATTCCTCTTGTAGCTTGGAAGCACCACAAAGAAAATAAAAGTTTTAGCTTGCGAAATGGGACAAAAAGGGATAAGATATTGTACCAATGATACGACATGAAATTCGGTGTGTACGTCCCAATAATTCGTAGACACGTAAAATAGAGAGATTTTTCGAAATTCTTCCTTTTAAGGGATATAATTAAAAAGAGGGATAAAAATGAGGCATACCAAACCGCTGAAGTTGAAATCATGAAATTCGGTATATACGTTCTGACTATGAATGAAGGCTCGGTATGAAGGTTTTTTTCGAAATTTGTACATTTGGTCGGGGAATGGGGCGAATCTGGGGATATGGGGAATGGGGATATCTTTTAAATTTATACTTTTCCTATCACTTTGTCTGTATCTGAAAATGCTTCTTTCTAATGGCGACTGACAATCGCCTAATATTTAGGCATGTTCACTTTCACAATTTCAGCATTTTATTTATATATAGTAGTCGATTCTAAACAGTGCGCATAAGTATACATTATAGTTTGAAATAGTAAACAAATATAGTGAGGTGCATAAAAATATCACAATTTTCGTAATATGGTACTGTAATTCTATGTAAAGTCGACACCCTTTAATCTGCTGGTAATACTGTGGAATGCACTCCGTGGTGGAGGGTATATAAGATTCGGCCCGGCCGAACTTAACGCCTTCTTACTTGTTTTTTTCAAAATTTTATAGATTCAAGAAGTTCAGAAGGATTTAAAAATTGAACCCCCAAAACCCCTCACATGCGCACGGGCCTAATGGTGTCGCCCAATATCTTTGTGTAATATTTTCCACGTACTTGACGGACAATTATGTGTCCCATAAGAATACCGGAGGCGTCTATAGGTTTCGCCAATCCATGACTGATTTATCACAGTAAATTTAAATTATTTGGTACAGTTGTACCCATGTGATAACTGATATATGCATTCAATCTTACAAATTTAATACGAAATTTGACACAATTCCCTTCGCGAGTATATCCTTCTGTCGAAAATCAATTGCAGAATATCTTCGACAATTGTTTAAATCCGCAAAATGTCATAAAGCTTACAAATATATTCTAATCATTACACATGACATTTTGAGTGAGAAAAAGAAAAAAACTTTTAGTTAAAATATGGTTAAATGAATATGTACACAAAATATAACCATGGAATCAATTTGGTGGCCAAATTGCATAATGAATGCATCTGATGCATGAATGAAGCGGCAGCAGCAGCAACAGCAGCGCCAACGATAAAAGACAAACATAACAACTGCTGGTGCCTTTTGGACCACCATCAGCAGTGACACAAACAACAAAATCACACAGGAAACAAAATCAGCACAACATTTTTAGATTATACGCGATTTTGTTGTTGTCGTCGTTGTTGTGATGTCCTGCATTTTCTCTGGCTCGTTATTGGAAACGTTCAATGGATTTAAATGTATGGTGGTCAGGGACAACTAAAATCTGATGGACACACACACACACATACAAACACTACCCTTATATTAGAGGACTAATACAAACAATATAATGTATATGTGTATGTGTATACAGCAGCTGGCGATTGAATTACAGTAGCTAAGCTTTTTTGATATTTTATTGGATTTTCATAGCTCTTTTGTTCTTTTACACAATTTACATTATAGTATATGAATCAATTCGGAATTATGTCTGAAATGAAACATGTAAGAAGGCGTTAAGTTTGACCGGGCCGAATTTTATATACCCTCCACCACGGAGTGCATTCCACAGTATTACCAGCAGATTAAAGAATGTCGACATAGAAGTACAGAACCATATTACGAAAATTGTGATATGTTTATGCACTTTACTATATTTGATTACTATTTCAAACTAAAATGTATACTTATGCGCACTGTTTAAAATCTACTACTATAAATAAATACAATGCTGTAATTGTGAAAGTGAACATGCCGAAAATATTAGGCGATTGTCAGTCGCCATTAGGGAGAAGCATTTTCAGATACAAACAAAGTTTTTTATAAGAAAAGTACAAATTTTAAAGATATCCCCATTCGCCCCATTCTCCGCCCAAATGTACAAATTTGGAAAAAAACCTTTTTGTTTCGAGTCTTCATAGTCAGACCACAGAATACACACCGAATATATACACCGAATTTCATGATATCAACTTCAGCGGTTTGGAAGGTCCCATTTTTATCCCTCTTTTTCAATTATATCCCTTAAAAGTACGAATTTCGAAAAATCCCGCTATTTTACGTGTTTATGCAATTAGAGGGATGTACACACCGAATTTCATGATTCTAGCTGTTGTCGTATCATTGGTACCATATTTTATCAATTTTTGTCTCATTTCGCCCGTTAAAACATTTACTTTCTTTGTAGTGCTTCCAAGCTACAAGAGGAATGTCCGCAAGAAATTGTAAATGTATGAAAATCAGAAATTTAATTAATAAGCCAAGGCTTATATACTTTTATACTATGTATATATATAATGGAAATAATACTTCAATTCATAATGTAAATTAAAGTCAGCAATCATAAATACCCTAAATATTGGGGGATAGAGAGTGTATTTTCAGCTGCAGTCTTTTGGTTGGTTGTATTTCAATTAAAATTCGAAAGTATATATTTTGAAAATACCTTATCTCTCACGTACGCAGTATAAGACAACCTCATGATTCTACCATTTTTTGTCGTAAAAGCAACAAAATAAAGTACGAATTTGGAAAAAAATTATTTTATGTGGCTATGCACACAGAGGAATGTATATTAGGGCGTACCTCAAAAAAAAAGTTCGCCGTACACCTTCGAATATGAAGTATTATTGAAAGGTAGTTTCAAAAAAAAAATTTTTATTTTTTTATGCCGAACGTAGGGGTCGCGCTTTTACATTTTTCTATATAACTTGTATTTATAAACGGATTTTAAAGTGTGATACATCGATGTTTTTGTCTCGACGAGGCCGATTTTTTTGTCTTTGAAGTCATTGAGCTCAAGCACCCCCTTCTGGTACTTACCCATCATTTCTCAGTTGCTACTACCCTAATGTACCACTCTAATAATCGAAAATTAAAGCTCGCATAAAATCATGAATCATGTTTGAGCTCAATGACTTCAAAGACAAAAAAATCGGACAAAAACATCGATGTATCACACTTTAAAATCCGTTTATAAATGCAGAAGTTATATAGAAAAATGTAAAAGCGCGACCCCTACGTTCGGCATAAAAAAATAAAAAAAATTTTTTTGAAACTACCTTTCAATAATACTTCATATTCGAAGGTGTACGGCGAACTTTTTTTTTTTACTTGTAACCTGGTACGCTCTAATGTATATACCCAATTCCATGATTCTATCTGCGGCCATTTTGTTGGTACCATTTTTATCCCCTTTTTCGCATTTTACTCCTTAAAAGTACGACTTTCGAAAATTTCATCATTCTAGCTGTAGCCTTTTAGTTGGTACCATTTTTATCCCTCTGCTCCCATTGAATCACTTGAAAGTACGAATTTGGAAAAACGTTTTTTTCGTGTCATTCAGTCAGAGGAATTTATACCGCGAATTTCATGGTTCTAGCTGCATCCATTTGTTTGGTACAATTTGTATCCCCTTTATTCATTTTACACCCTAAAAGTACGAATTTCGAAAATTTCCTTTATTTTATGTGTGTACACAATCAGAGGAATATATACACCGAGTTTCATTATTCTAGGTGCAGCCGTTTGGTTGGTACTATTTGCATCCCTCTATCCCCATTTAATCCCTTAAAAGTACAAATTTAGAAAAAATACTTGTATATTATGTATCTACTCAATTAGAGGTATGTACACGCCAAATTTCGTGTTTGTATCTGTTGTCGTTTGATAGGTACTATTTTTATCCCTTTTCGTCCCCTACAAATAAAAATCACTCTACGGTGCCATTTTATGCTATAAAGGGAATGCGAATTGCAAATATCAAGTAAATACAAGCTATTATGTTCAAAAAACATCTGAAATACTCTAAATATTATGGTATTTTCAGTCCTTGTGAGGGAAAATTTTTTCCCTCTGGGCCGATTTCGCCCACTTTCAATCCCAACCGATCTGCAACCATAAGACACATTTAGGAAAAAGTTGAACCTCCTAGCTCATTTCGTTCGGCCGCTATCGTGCTTTCAACAGACAGACAGTCAGACGGACAGACGGAAATGGCTATATCGTCTTAGAATTTTACCACGACCCAGAATATATATACTTTATGGGGTCTCCGATGAATATTTTAAGGTGTTACAAACGGAATGACAAAGTGAATATACCCCCATCCTGGAGGTGGAGGGTATAGAAAGTAATCTTAAAATAAGTTCAATTGAACTAAAACTGAGGTAAATGTTTCCCTAAATACCACAAATGATTTTGTCTCCGAGTATGCAAAACTCATGTAGACAATAACTACAAGAAATAATTCTCAAACGTGTCATGATACTTCAGCAATAAAGGGTTCAGGAGCAAATATTGGACAGCTATGGCGGCTTAATTGTTTTAATGAGATGACTGAGTGGACGGAATTCCAGCTATAAATCGTTATCTCAAATCTTACACATAAAAGTCCAATATTATGGTAGGATGAGCTATAGTTCAGGTTGGGTGTACTGATGTTGGGTAAAGAGGTCGATAGAAGTCGGCAAGTTGAAGACTATCGCTTAAGTTCGATATTTAAATTTCGTAATTTATTATTTTTAAAGAATAACATAAATACCTATCAAATATCTTATCTGCTGCAATTCAATGGCCATTGCCTGTAGTTGTCATGTGAATGGAGGCATATGCGTGTGCATTTGTGCATGTGTCTGTGCACGTCTGGCTGTGTATTTATGTGTAGTCGTGCATTAAAATTAATTAGATTCAAGGGAGTTATTTTGAAACTCAAACCGCAAGAATTAATTGATTCAAATCAATATTCAACATAAAATTTTCTACAATTTTCCACACATGTACACACACTCACACATCTGGGTGTGTGTATGTGTAAGTTAGATAAATTTGCGTTTTTTTTGCATGTTGGTCCTTTTGTTTGAATTGTTGTTGTCGTTGATGTTGCTGCTGCTGTCCGGCATGATATTTAAAACTAATACTCTAAGTTTTAGGTTAGATTTGGCTGGGTTTCCATTTGTGTTTTTTTTTTTGTTTTTGCATGTGCTGCTGTTGTCTGTATTTATTCAATGGAAATCCATATTCAAATTGGAAATCCATTCATTGTTGTTCATTTGTCCATTGGACCGGAAAATAATATTAATTAAAGCGATTATGATGTACGGCCATGTTTAAACCAAATATGTAACTAAATTGGACAGTATGGCGATTTTCGGACTCTACAAATGGCCGTCATGCCACGCAACTCAAAAACTTAATATTAAGTTAGAGTAGTTCGAAAAGTATTCGTCACATTTTAAGATACGTTGCAACTCGAGTGGTCTTGTGTTGGTGATTTTGATAAAAGATTAAGACATATCTTGAAGGTTGGAAACACAGTGGGTGTTTCGGGTGGCTGATGAAAGTTGCTACTCCAATAACTTTTTCACCCGTCACCTCCAGGATGGGGGTATACTAACTGTGTCATTCCGTTTGTAACATCTTGAAATATCAACCTGAGACCCTATAAAGTATATATATTCTTGATCGCCACAAAATTCTAAGACGATCTAGCCATGTCCGTCCGTCCGTCTGTTGAAAGCACGCTAGTGCCTAAGCGGAAGGAGCTATGACGTCCAAATTTTCCATAAATGCGTCTTATAGTCGTAGATCGGTTGGAATTGTAACTGGGCGAATTCTGTCCAGAGGGAAAAATTTTCCCCCATAATAGCTAATATTTTAGGGTATTTAAGCATGTTTTTCAATATGTCTGCTTGTACATACAGTTGAACTTCGATTAACCGTGATGCTCGGGACCTGGCTAATCACGGATAACCGAAAATCACGGTTAAAAGAGGTAAAATTGTACATGTATAAATTTTATTATTTTTATATATTTTTGTCAAAAACCTGTAAATATGCGTCTATAAATAACTTATCATATCTCTAGGAATACATACATTTATTTAAAAAAATCTTTTATGGAAGTCTGCCTTATGCTTTTAGCTTTTGATTGTTCTTCCAACAAATGAGTTTGGATGCGATATATTTGCATTTTATCTGGTTCTGAAATACTTGGACAATTAAAGTTTTCTAAAAAACCTAACAAAATACTACTAGCCTCTATTGCCTGAGCCAATGTAGGCGTTTCGTCCGCATTTCCTCCATCTGATTCCTCGGAATTTAAATCAAGCTCATCTTCTTGGCTTTGGGTAACCATGTCTACGATTTCGTCTTCAGATATAATAGCAAACGGAGCGACATCAGAGTCGCACACCATCCACTTTTCGACAGCATCAATCGTACATCCAGACGGTATGGTTATATCTGTTTGTATCTCAACAAGGATATTTGGAGCATCTTCATTATGAGATAGTAAGTTATTCCAAACTCTTTTTAATACTTGTGGAGTTACAGAATCCCACGAAGCTGCGGCTGCCCACAAAGCTGTCTTAATATTCAAAGATTTAACGAACTCACGTCTGTCATTAGCACCAACAAGTTTTTGAACGATAAGTTTACGGTAGTGACATTTGAAGCTCCGAATTACTCCTTGATCATAGGCTGAATCAAGGACGTGCAATTTGGTGGGAGATATTTTACTGTAACGTTTTCAGATATCATAGCATTTACATCTGGGTGTGCTGGACAGTTGTCTAATAGTAAAAGTATTTTACAGTTATTTTTGAGACCGATGCGCTGTTGAATTCCATTGCTTCTGGTACAAAATTTTGATTAAACCACTCCAGAAATAGGTGTTGTGTTACCCAAGCTTTCTCATTAGATTTATAAATCACAGGAAGATGTTCAACGTTTTCTAAAGCTCTTGGATGTGCACTTTTTCCTATTATCAACAATTTACACTTGTGAGTTCCTGCAGCATTTGCACAAACTAGCACTGTGATTCTCTCCTTGGATTCCTTGTACCCTTCAATAGAATATTCATTACCACTAGCCAAAGAACTCTGAGGCAAACACCTCCAAAATAGACTGGTTTCGTCTGCGTTGTGGATCTGTTTAACTTCAAATGGAACATTTTTGCCTTTTCGACAATCATTTCGCCTGAAGTTCAGAAGCAAATTTCAGTTTAAGTTCATACAATATCTCGATTTCAGTTAACTTACCTGAAATTGGAGTTCCCTTAAATCTTTCTTGCCGAAACCATTCATATGTTGCGAAATCAACTTTTGGATTTTCGGATGTTTTTAGTGTATATCTGTGTTTAAGGCCAAGCATTGAATCAGTATCGGAGCAAAATTTTAAAATCCGATCTTTGATTTTTATTAAATCGGATACAGTTTGAATGCCAACTCCATATTTTTCAAACAATATTTTAAAAGGCATTTTACGTTTTGAGTATTCATTAATCAGCTCCATTTTTTCTTTAATTGAAAGAACCTTTCTTGCTCATTTCGCGGATTTAGTTTTTGACGGTGGTATGATGTAAGGAAAACACGTCTTGACAGATCAAATTTCACACTGATGAATGAATATGAAATTTTATATGAAAATTACACTTTCATAAAAAAGGGGAATCACCGAATTTTAATATGAGAGATGTGTGTGTATTATACGAAAAAAACAAACAAGCAATCATATGGACATGTGCATCACGGATAATAGAGGTAAAAAATCAACCACTCAGCTTCACGGTTAATAGAGTCACGGTTAATCGAAGTTCAACTGTACTTGATATTGGGTATGTGCATTCCCCCTATAACAGAAACGTGCACCATACATTTATTCTTATTCGTAGGGGGTGAAATGGGCAAATAGGGATAAAAATGGTACCTTTCAAAATACAATAGCTAGAAACACAAAATTCGGTGTGTACATTCATCTAGTAGATACATAATATAAAAGTATTTTTTCCAAATTCGTACTTTTAAGGGGTAAAATGGGAATAGAGGGATAAAAATGGTACTAACCATGCACCTAGAATAATGAAATTTGGTGTACCCATTCCTCTGACTGCGTAGACACGGAAAATAGACGAATTTTTCGAAATTCATACTTTTTGGGGTTAAAATGGAAAAAGGGGATACAAATAGTACCAACCAAATGACCGCAGCTAGAGTCATGCAATTCGGAGTATACTTTCCTTTGACTGCGTAGACACGGAAAATAAACTGATTTTTCGAAATTCGTACTTTCAAGGGAAAAGTCGCTGCGAAGCCACTTGAAAAGACTTTTGACATGGTCGAAATCATGATCGTGGTAGTCTGCAGCCAAGTAATAAATGCGACCATGCCATTTGTAAATAAATTTGCATTCTATTAAATATAGAAGCATAATGATCTTGAGCCAGGACAATATCCCAGTTCAAATCAAATATTGATTACAGACCAAAAAAAAAATGCAAACGAAAATATTTATTTATAAAATTATTTTTTTCAATATTTGTTTTGGTTTGGCTATATTAAAAAATTTATATTTCCATGGTGGAGGGTATATAAAGTTCGGCCCGGCCGAACTTAACGCCGTTTTTACTTGTTTTGATTTATTATTATATATCATATTTTCAATTAAAATTGGATGTATTTTACGCATAGAGAAGATTAACTGAATTTTATATTAATCTTATTTCTTGCAATAAATTGAAAATGATATTCTTGAAGATTTGCGAAAAAAATATTTTGACAATTTTTGCACACCCAATTTGATGATCTTACTTTATTTGGCAACACTGCACGCGATTCTTCCTGGTGATCATTGGTAGATAAATTTCGCGGGGAGCAGAATTCGCGATTCTTCCCGACGATCATGGAATACATCGAAGAAAAGTAAAAATTAATTTAATTAATGGTATCGGTACATAAATGACACCTTTTACCTTACCTTTTCTAATAGGTTTTGTCACCATTTTTCCTGCGTATTTGTTCTTTTAATGCTCGAAGATCCTCTAATAGATGTTGATGATTCTGTGGAATACACCACTTCATTTAATGCATTTTAATGTTTTGAAATACATACTCTTGTATGGATATACCATAAGGTAATTTTTATATACATATGTATGTTTCCATTTTCATATCCCAGTTCAAAAAAATATATACTTCACCCACACCCACCTTCCATTTACTTTTTTATAACTACATCCATGTTTCGTTCAACTCGTAAACTTTTCAACTTTTCTTACTTCATTTGTTTCATTACCCTTCATTATGAATCCGTAGCTGAGAGTTTAACTCCAACCTGGCAGATACAAGAACAACAAGAATAACTTTGAAGTGGTATTTTGTGTTGTTGGCTGGCACATAAGTATTCGTATAAATACGCGAAATAATGCTACAAATTATTAATCTCTTGTTTATGCCACTTCGGCTGTATGCTTAACTTAATTAAGCGGATATGAAAAGTTTTAATGCTTATAAAAAACACACACAGCCATACACATGAGTACCTACATATGTATGTACACACATACACCCACATGACATGGATACAACACATATGTTGGATGCTTCATGCTTCACTGGATGGAAGATTCAAAAACTTTTTTTGGAGTGCACATACATACATACTTTTAAGCAGATCCAACTACTCGGATATTGTGTAGCCACTATGCTCGCTCGTACGAACGTTGATATTAATGATGTTGTTCACGATAATGACGATATGTTTGTGATCCTTTTGTATATTTCTACATAAAAGTGAAGCGAAAAAGTTTTTTTGTTTAATATCTATGTGTGTGTTGTGCATGATTTCGACACTCGAAGAAATGAGAATAGTTGTTCACTATTCGATTGCATTAATACATGTGAATGTATTTCGTACAACCAAACACATAATAATGTCAACAAGTAAAGTGGCGTCAATTTTATATACCCTCCAACGCAGAATGCATCCCACAGTACTACCACAGTATATTAGAGGCTGTCAATTATGTTTACTATGTTTAATACATTGTGATAATACATATAACAATGAGTAACATTCATGCTTGGAGACCCCCCGATGAATAGTTCAAGGTATTGCAAACAGAACGACGAAATCATCCATCCTAAGGTGGATTATTTTTTATGAACGATAAATAAAGTCGTATCGACCATTTCAGCAAAAAATCCCCTATTTCGGAACACATTTTCCCAATCTGGGAATTGGGCTATTTTTTGAAAGAAAAAATGCATATTCTGCAAATCTAGTATTTTTATACCCTACACCACTTCGTGGACTAGGGTATTATAAGTTAGTTTTCCGCCAAATGTAACACCAGGAAATAGACAAGAGCTAGACCCATCTTAAAGTATACGGATCGGCTTAGAATCACCAGCTGAATCGATTTAACGATGTCTGTCTGTCCGTCTGCTGTCCATATAAGCTTGTTCGCACTCTACAGGTCGCAATCGTTGCCCGATTATCATGAAATTTGGCAGGAGTTACTGTTTTAGGCCAAGGACGATCGGTATTGAATTTGGAGGAAATCGGTTCAGATTTAGATATATCCCCCATACAAACGTCGCTCCCGATGTGACTTTTTCCGCTCCAAAATCCACATACTGAACCCGATATTCTTTAAAATTGGCACAACATTTTATAATCGAACTAGATACACCTATGCCGAAAGTGGGTATGATCGGTTCAGATTTAGATATAGCCCCCATACAAATGTCGCTCCCGATTTGACTATTTCCGCTCTAGAAACCACATATTGTACCCGATTTTCTTTAAAATTGGCACAACATTTTATAATCGAACTAGAAACACCTATGCAGAAATTGGGTAAGATCGGTTCAGATTTAGATATAGCCCCCATACAAATGTAGCTCCCTATTTCACTTTTTCCGTTTTTGAAACCACATATTGTACCCGATTTTCTTTAAAATTGGCACAACATCTTATAATCCAACTAAAAACATATATGATGAAAGTGGGTAAGATCGGTTCAGATTTGGATATAGTCCCCATACAAATGTCGCTCCCGATTTGACTTTTTCCGATCTAGAGACCACATATTGTACCCGATTTTCTTTAAAATTGGCACAACATCTTATAATCCAACTAAAAACATTTATGATGAAAGTGGGTAAGATCGGTTCAGATTTAGATACAACCCTAATAGAAATGTTGCTCCCGTATGTTTAACCGATTTTGGCCAAAGTTTACATATTATATTTCACCAATAAACATACATGTGAAAGCGGGTCACATCGTTTCAAGTTTCAACATACCCCCATACAAATGTCCTTTCCGATTTAAAATTTTTTGTCAAACACCTACATTTACTGAATTCAAAAATCCTTCCCGAGTACACTTTTCTACCGAACTGATTTGTAATGAGATAGAAAGTGGTGTGTATCATATAGTCAGCTCCGTCCGTCTTTAGCCTTTCCTTATTTGTTTGGGAGATGCCCATATTTCCATACTTTGGTATAACCAAAATGGGGCCCTATTCTGCTCTATTACAGCTCTAGAAACTACATCTTACATCGGATCTTCATCAAATTTTGCAGATCATTATATGTTTCAACTGGGAATACCTACCGTGAATGAGAAATTTTGCCAAAGGCCTCAAGTGTTGTTATAGGCCCTCTTCAAATGTCCGTCCGATTCATCCTATTAACGCTGTATAATCTGTATTTATCATTGAATCTTGAACAATTTTTCCAGATCATGTTATATTTACTTTACTCGATTTTTGTTGAACTGGTCATTCCAGAAGTTTTGTAAATATTTTGTTTTGGTGAAAACTTCAATAACTCAATCAATTACCGACTGGTTTTTAAAAACAAAGAGGTATTTTACTAAACGTCCGTTTTAACTAAATTCACTAGTTAGTTACCTTACAAACTAAAATGAGAATTCAACAGAAACTTTTACCTATTTCTTCGCACATTTTTAATTAATTATATATGGTAATAATTGATTTGAAGTGAATATCTATGAACATTTATTCTGTATATAAGGCTACAAATAGTGTTATAGCCTTTACAGACTGCGTGAGAAATCGAACTGAATTTAACTTAAGATTTTTAGTGTCAAATTTGTATTGCATCCTAACATTGGCAAATCGACCTTGATCGATATAAGCATGATTTCTCATGTACTCTAAAAATGCTATTAGTAATATTTGGAGAATTTTTATATTTTTATGAATATAGACGGATAATATGTTATGTTAATATCGCATACGTGTTATGTATCTATAACTTTTCCGCGATTATAGAGAAGACACATCCACACCGTATGTGACTTATGCTTAAGGTCCTTATCCTGATAAAGTTTGAATTGTGGTTTATTTTCTCCGATGAAGCCAAATTTTCTCGCGCTGCTTACCAAATTGTTCTTTAAGATGTCTAAATATTGCTGAGCGTCCATGGAGGTTTCTTTAAATGTTAAGTCTCCGACTCCTTTGCTTGAGATACACCCCCAAATCATAACTGACATTTTTCCTAATTTAACAGTTGGAATGATGTTTCGGTTTTACAGTGATGTTAACGGCTTTCGCCATACTCTAAATGGACCATCGTTGTAATACAACATCATTTTCGTCTCGTCGCAAAATATGACGTCATCCCAATAGTCACTTCTTCGGGAAGCATTCATCACAGCGAAAGAAAAGCGCTACCACGATCATGATTTCGACCATGTCAAAAGTCTTTTCAAGTGGCTTCGCACCGACTTTTCAACATCAAACCCGGTCTCTATAAGGATATGATTCTCTCAAACGAACGAGAAGCACAACTCACTTGCCTCTGCAGCCAAGTAATAAATGTCACCATGCAATTTGTAAATAATTGAGCATTCTATTAAATATAGATGCAAAATGGTCTTGAGCCAGGACAATATCCCAGTTCAAATCAAATATTGATTACAGACCAAAAAAAATACAAACGAAAAAACTAAAACAAATGAGCATTGGCACGGCAGAAGTATTGCTGGGTAACTATACCTGCATATACACATACTTACATATGCAACTCAATGAGACGCTTGTAAGATGACATGTGTACTTTATTACTTGGTGCGATTTTTTAAACGCAAATTCAGCAAGTGAGTTGTGCTTCTCGTTCATTTGTGAGAATCATCTCCTTATAGAGGCCGGGTTTGATGTTGAAAAGTCTCTGCGAAGCCACTTGAAAAGACTTTTGACATGGTCGAAATCATGATCGTGGTAGTCTGCAGCCAAGTAATAAATGCCAACATGCCATTTGTAAATAAATTTGCATTCTATTAAATATAGATGCAAAATGGTCTTGAGCCAGGACAATATCCCAGTTCAAATCATTATTATTTATTTCTAATGTGTAAACTGATTCTTGACATACTGTATATGTATATATCGAGGGCTTACATTCAAAAGTGGCTATGAACCATTTACTCGAAAATGAGTTTTTGATGCCAAACTATTCTCTGATTCGGCTGTCAGCTATGACATATATGAATGGCAGAAATGAATTTGGAGAAATTTTTTTTCTAAAGCCATTTTATTCAATGTTTTCTGGTTTGGCTATACACTCACACGTTATTTACTTTGTGACTGCTAAATTGGCAATGAACATAAAAAATAAATAAATAAAATAGTTAAAAAGTTGTAATATTCTACAACGATTTTGTTTAAAGCATTTTTCTAGATTTAGGTGTATCGTAATATCAAATTCCATCATTTCGCCGTTAATATCATTTTGTTTCCCTAAGTAATGAGCCTAAAATAGCATAAATATTGGCTATAAAGTTAAAAAGAAAAGAATCTTTAGAAAAACCCGCGTAACTTTTTATCATATTGAGAATACCAAAATATTTTTTGGCAAATGATTTCATGGGGAATATTTGTATCAGAAAAGAAATTTCAGAATCTTGGATATTTGTATTTTTTGACAATTGCTAATTTTGGGTTCTGCTGAAGACTTCAGCACAACCTTTGGTCTTGAACCAAAATAAATGACAACACATACAACATAACAGACCAACAATACATACAAACAACAACTATACACACGAGGTACAGTGAAGACGGGACATACCGTACAACAACAACCTTTGCATTGTTGCGAGCGATGCGAGCACATGCATAACATTGAATTGGCAAAGTGAGATTTTTAGTGTGTCGACTTAGTTCGGTGAAATATTTTGTTTATCAGCGCTTCTCATTTGTCATATGTGACCGTTGGTACTAATATGAACCCTGATTTAAGTCAAAGACATACATTCGTTCGAAACTGCGCAGTCAACTTTTAGCTGCAACAATAAAGGTCTCACTTTGCCTTTTTGCTAATTTTGGGTTCTGCTGAAGACTTCAGCACAACCTTTGGTCTTGAACCAAAATAAATGACAACACAATTGCAGCGATTTTCGCGACTGACTACATAAATGTTACAAGAGACATTGGCTCTTAATACACAAATAAAAATTTAGTCGCGTGCGTTGGCTAGATCGCAAGAAAATCATAAAACAAACATACAAAGCATGAAAATCATTTTAGTCATATTTCCCGCGAAAACGAAAATTTTTCAAAAATATCCAATTTATATTTTTTGTTTACCGCAACTTTTCCACTTTTTGTAATCCTCTTTAGATTAAACTATTGAAGAATGATTAATAATTACTCGTAAAACTAAGGAGAAAATCAGTTTTTTCGTTCTCCTGAAAGTTGGGTTTTTGTTTATAAACACTTTTGAATATAAGCCCTTCATATGTGGGATTCTCTGCAGAACTTATTAAAGAAAAAATTTTGTTGTGAATATTTTTTGCTGAGAGGAGAATTCTGTGTTGAAGAGTGGTGGTTCCGTTGTGTCGTTTGATTTTTGCGGTTGAAAGCACATACGTATTATTATTTTTTTATTGTCCAAAAGAATATTTTTAGAAGTAAATATTTTTTAAAAATCCACAAGGAAATACCTTTCAAACGCTTCTTCGGGCGTCAAATTATATTAACTGTCAGAAGTTATGGAATTTAGTAGCCCCTAACGATCACGTCAAATTTCGTCTTCGCGTTGCATTTTGTACTAACATAAACTTTTAAATTGGACAAAAACGGGAATTTTTTTAATTTTTGATCCGTTCTGTAGAGAGTCCCACATATATGTATATTATTTTTACTAAAATTCCAATTTTATCATTTATGTTTTATGATTGCAATTTTATGATGGCTACAAATACTGAAAATTTCAATTTCAAAAATGGAGAAAAAGGATTTTTGTTTTGAAAAAAATATTTTTTTGTTGGCACGAAAAACCGAAATATTTCCTTTAATAGATAATTTTCTAAAGAGCATTATATATCCAACAGATATATAGCCAATAGATCTATGTATAAATGTAGGAACTATGGCACTCTGTGTAGACGTAAAGTTTTTTTCAATCATTATTTGACTTGAACTGGATCCTGGCTCAAGACCATTTCGCATCTATATTTTATAGAATGTAAATTTATTTCACTGCCACAATCATGATTTCGACGCTGTAAAAGGTTTCCTCAGGTGGCTTCGCAGCGACTTTTCATATTGATTACAGACCAAAATAAAACAAACAAAAAAAACTAAACAAATATTATTTTTAATTTTTTGTTTAAGTAGCTCTTAAAACCTTTTACTGATCATACTGGTATCTTAATGAAGAAAACAAGGCTTATTTGAAGAAAATTTATGGATAAATGTTGTAGTATAGGGTGGGCCATTTAAAATTTTTAATTTGAACTACCGATTGCTTTGACTTTGAAAGGTAGAATAACATTAATTTTTATTTTCAGGTTTATGTTTGACATTTGCAAAATGGGACGGTATACTGTCAAACCAAATTGAGAAATATTAAAAACTTACTTTCAAATTCATGAAGCTCATCTTCATCTCGGTGGCTATGTCAATAAGCACAAATTGCAGCATATGGGGTTCAGAGAACCCACACATGACTATTGAATATTGACTATTGTGGTGTGTATTTTGAGTTGTACTGAAAAATTGGGTTGATCGGATGCAGGTACTGCTAAACCAGTCGTGGAAAAATGACAACGTTCAACCTTTCCAATAAAACCAGAAATTTTGAAAAAATAATCAGTACTTTTTATAGTCGATACTAATTTAAAGATTCAAATGACCCACCTTATAAAGGGTCCGCCAAATAAGTTTTTTTTTGAAAATATTATAAGAAAAAAACTACTGAATATTTTCTCAAATTTCTTTTTTTATTTGAAAGTACAACCCTTCCGGTTAATAATGGAAAATAATTTCATTCAAATGGCTGGCTCGGGCACCCCACAAATAATAGTCCAACGGCTGAATAGTTGAAAAAAAAAACGTTAGATTGCGGACCCTTTACATATCGTCATCTCTAATGACTAAATCAATTAACGCAGAAAAATCGTAAATAATGACACTCGAGTTTCTGAAATTCCCGTATTTCAGCAGTAAGTGCCATAACTTCTATATTTATCCTTGGATGTTCCAAAATTTGTTTAAATTAAACAAATTTTCCTCAATGCACAAAAAATAGTTTCACAAAATTTTTAGTGAGCATCAACGTTACTGATGGTTTTGTTCGAAAAACTTCAATTTTTATTATTGGGTACTAAAGAAAACCCAATGTTCTTTCGCGACAAAAAGTTACTTCAGTGTATATTACCCAACTACGCAAGGTTTCTACCCAAAAAGCTGATTTGATAGACATTTTTCTTCGAGAGTAATCCCACGAAAATACTATAATTTACAGGAGGGAGGTGGAAAGGCCCAGCGGTAATGTTGACAGTTGTATGTTTTAATTAAAATTTTATGAGAAGAAAAAAAACAGTGTTTATTTTCAATGAAAAGTATGGATTATGAAAATGTATACAGGGCGAAGCAAGTACACAGCAACATGTCTACATATAAAATGTACATAATTATAAATGTATCAGTTTATACATCACACGTACAAGTCTTTAACAACAACTCCTTGCTGCTATCCTTTATGAAGTTAAGTGGAATATGGCCACCAAAAATCGCATCGCCCGGCCGGCCGGCCAGCCACTGGCCTGGGTTGTTTTAATGTTGACCACAATAACATATTCAGTAACATTCTTTTGTTAACCAGGCCCGAGTTGAGTTGCAAATTACAAAAGCATTAAAATTTACATTGTTTTCTTTCGGCAAATAATGCAGTGATTTTTTGTTTTTGCTGCTGCTGTTGGTCCAAAATAATACAAATCCGGTGTGTGTAAGTGTGTGAGTGTGCGAGTATGCCTGCTGCAACCTCATTTTATTTAAAATTGTTGCTCGGAATATGCAAAAATGTTTAACGATACTTTCGGCGATTTTTATTTTTGTAAAAGAGAGTGTTTTTACGAATTTTTACATAATGCCCACCACAAACAGCATAGAAAATCTCAATGTGGTTTTCTGGATATTTCTGCTTTACACGAAATATTTTTATGCAATTGCATGTGATGCATGCGGCGTGTATGGGGTACTCCGTGTGAATGCAGGAGAGGTTGATTCAGAAGAAGATAATAGAGTTTCGAGTTTAGGACAACAGACTAAGTCACAACCCTTCGGCATAATATTTGTAATCCGGTGTGTCTCAAATAGAAAATTGAATCTCGGTCAAATAAAAATGGAAATCCCCTTGGCAATGCATGGCTTAAGAAGTGAATTTTAATGCAATTAATTCTGCTATTTATAGCAACTAGTTAAAGAGATTTCTATTTACTTTTTATACCCTCCACCTCTAGGATGGGGGTATATTCACTTTGTTATTCCGTTTGTAACACCTTGAAATATTCATCGGAGACCCAATAAAGTATATATATTCTGTGTCGTGGTAAAATTCTAAGACGATGTGTCCGTCTGTCCGTCTGTATGTCTGTCTGTTGAAAGCACGATAGCGGCCGAACGAAATGAGCTAGGAGGTGCAAATTTTTCCTAAATGTGTCTTATGGTTGTAGATCGGTTGGGATTGAAAGTGGGCGAAATTGGCCCAGAGGGAAAAATTTTTCCCTCACAAGGACTGAAAATACCTCTAATATTTTGAGTATTTCAGCCTGCTTTTTGAACATATTAGCTTGTATTTAGTTGATATTTGCAATGCAAATTCCCTTTATAGTATAAAAGGGCACCATAGAGTAATTTTTATTTGTAGGGGGCGAAATGGTACAAAAAGGGATAAAAATGGTACCTATCAAACGAGAACAGATAGAAATACGAAATTTGGCGTGTACATTCCTCTAATAGAGTAGATACATAATATAAAAGTATTTTTTCTAAATTCGTACTTTTAAGGGGTTAAATGGAGATAGAGGGATAAAAATAGTACCAACCAAACGGCTGCACCTAGAATAATGAAATTCGGTGTATATATTTCTCTGATTGCGTAGACGCATAAAATAAAAGAATTTTTCGAAATTCGTACTTTTAGGATGTAAAATGGAAAAAGGGGATAAAAATGGTACCAAACAAATGGATGCAGCTAGAACCATGAAATTCGCTGTAGACATTCCTTTGACTGAGTAGACACGAAGAATAAAAAGGTTTTTCCAAATTCGTTCAATGGGAGCAGAGGGATAAAAATGGTACCAACTAAAAGGCTACAGCCAGAATGATGAAATTCGGTGTGTACATCCCTCTAATTGCATAGACACGTTAAATACATAGATTATCGAAAGTCGTACTTTTAAGGGGTAAAATGCAAAAAAAGGGGATAAAAATGGCCGCTGACATAAATTCCTCTGACTGCATAGCCACGTAAAATATTTTTTTCCAAATTCGTACTTTATTTTGTTGCTTTTACGACAAAAACTGGTAGAATCATGAAGTTGCCTTATACTGCGTACGTGAGAGATAAGGTATTTTCAAAATTTATACTTTTGAAATTAAAATAGGATGGAAATACAACCGACCAAACGACTGTAGCTGAAAATGCACTCTCTATCCCCCAAAATTTAGGTATTTATAATTTCTGCCTTATATTTACTGTTATTTCTATTATATATATATATATATATAGTATACAAATATAGGTAGCCTTGGTTTATTAATTAAATTTCTGATTTTCATACAGTTAAAATTTGTTGCGGACATTCTTCTTGTAGCTTGGAGGCACGTCTTTTCAAAATTGTTTCTTATGACCACCACCTTCATGGCAATCGACTTTGAACCCTCTAAACCATAAAGACATATATCAATTGAAATTAAAAATATTTGTATTAATTGTTATTAGTATACGACCTTTAGATATGCTCCAGGTTTGAAATATTAATTTTAATGTCCATATTCAAATGTAAATTAAAAATATTAACTCGCTTCTTTTCGCCCCGCCTTCATTTGCTCACACAGTGGAGTAACCCATTGACAATTATTGCACGGAAAAGGAGGAATATTAAATTTTCATTTAATGTAGTTTTTCACCTTTGAAATTATTTGTACGTATTTTTGTCATAATCGAATTATTGAATATCGCATGACTATTCACAATTACTAATTAATAGATAGTATTTTTTTCGCTTAAATTAAATTGCCAATGGAATAATATGAATTTCTATCTAAATAGCATACATGCACACACACACCTACAGTATTTTAGAAATTAATTAGAAATCTAATTAGTTCTTTATTTTCATAAATATATTTAATTATTAATATTATTGATTATTTTCGAAATTAATAGAGTTAGGGTTTTTTAGCTGAATTGATATATTCATATTTTAATTTGCGATTCAAAGTAAAACGAAACCTAATGCATACATACATACATAGTAAGTCAATAAGCAGCAAATACTACAGTATCACTCATACTCCAGCTCATAGGTCGCAAAAGTTGTGAATAAAAAATACGAAAATAAAAAAAAACGATGCCTTGGCTATGTTGACCCTTATATAGGGTGGGCCATTTAAAATTTTAAATTTGAACTACCGGTTACTTTGACTTTGAAATGTTTGTTTGACATTTGCAAAATGAGACGTAATATGCTCGAGCAATATTGGGAAATATTAAAAACTTACTTCTAAAGCGGTGAGTCTTTAATGTAAACTGTAAGAAATTTACGTGGAAGCTCATTTTCATCTCGTTGGCTATGTCTATAAGCAAAATTGCCGCATATGGGATTCAGAGAATCCACACGTGACTATTGGTGTGGATTTTGTGCTGTACTGAAAAATTGGGTTGATCAGATGAAGTACTGCCTGGCCAGTCGTGGTGGTCCTATGAATGATATTGTGTTTCATTATTAAATGACAAAGTTCAACTTTTCCAATAAAACCACAAATTTGAAAAAATAAACAGTACTTTTTTTGTAGCTGATTCTAATTTAAAGTTTTAAATGACCCACTTTGGAGTGCAATCTAGTATGTTGCAAGATGATAAGTGGGACGTCGTAATTATTTCCTCAGTCTTTGGAACAATGCCGTTTCAAAACTTTTTAAAGTTGTTCAGCCCGTCTGAATGTAGGGCTGATTGCTGTACATTAGGGTGGGTCGCGCTTCATACTAATAACAAACATGTACGATATATACAATTCAATTCGGTGAGGATTTTCGCATATATATGTCCTATATCATGGACCGATGAGACCCACTTTCACAATGTGTGTTTCCTGGTGAAATATAACGTGTTCAGATGTGTTTTCTAGAGCAGAAAAAGCCAAATCGGGAGCGGAATTAGTACGTGGGCTATATCTAAATCTGAACCGATTTCACCACAAATATTTCTAGTCGAAATATAAGGTGCTGTGCCAAATTTGATCAAAATCGCTTTAATTATGTGGCTTCTGGAGCAGAAAAAGTCAAATCGAGAGCTACATTTGTACCGGATCTATATATACAGCTGCGGTCAAAAAAATAGCAGCGACGAGATAAAAAATTTCGACAAAGAAAATTATCAGTTCTACTTCGAAAATCCTAAAAGTTTTTACGGTGATTGAAAGGTGGTATTGTGCCATTCTTAATCTGGTTTTAAATAAAAAATAAGTTTTTGTAATTTTGAGATTAGGCCTTTAGAAGCATTTATGTCAAAAATGAGACCAGTCAAAAAAAATAGCAGCGCTAATCAAAACTAAATATATTTTGTTTCAATTCACTTTAATTGAATACTATTTTGAATAATTATTTAAATAACGATATTTTCTTGAATTTAACACTTAGTTGCACTGACTTGATTGATTATTACTGCTTCATGACATCGTTTATTGGAATCGACTAGTATTATGCCCCTTTCATGTGGTATTTGTGACCATGCCTCTATAATTACGTGTCAAACTTCGTTATTGTTTTTCAGTATAAATATTGGTAGATAGTGGGTGCTACAGTTGGTTGTATTTCCATTCTATTTTAATTCCAAAACTACAAATTTTGAAAATTCATTATCAGACGTACATAGTGGAAAATAACCTAACTTAATGATTCGACCAATTTTTGCCGTAAAAGAAAAAGTACGAATTTGGAAAAAAACTTTTTAATTTGCGTGTCTATGCAGTCAGAGGAATGTATACACTGAATTCCATGATTCCAGCTGCGCCCATTTGGTTGGTACAATTTTTACCCCCTTGACGTTTCTACGCAATTAGAATTTCATCATTCTAGCTGTAGTCGTTTAGTTGGTATCCCTTGAAAGTACGAATTTCATATTAGTCATCACACTTAAAACTTTTGATTATATTTAGGTGCGGTGTCTGCCTGAACCATTCCATAACATCGATATTATTGACTTCAAACCACCTTTTTGCGAGTCGACTGGTGTTTTAGGGATAATTCACCTGCTAGAAGACCCATTTAAGGGGCATTCTGTATTCTGTATACGTAAGAATAATATTATGCAGTATTTTGATGTACTGGGCAGAGTCCATGATAGTTCTGCGCCAATGTATTGACCCAACTCCATAATATGAAAAGAAAAAACGGCCATGCCATTACGATTGATCCTCCCTATTTGACTGTTTTGGTACCTGGAGATGGACTACGTGTTCTGTGGACGTATTACAAACTGTCGAGGGACTATCCCACCATACAAAACAATTTTTGATTCAATTGACCATAAAACGTCCATTGACCATAAACGTTAATTGGCTACACCAGGTGTGTTTTCACGAATTGCATTTTTTTGTGCCATGTCTTTTATTTTTAAGTGGGACTTTTTTCGGACTTCTGGCTTACAGATTATGTTTTTTTAGTATTCTATATACAGTTTAAACTCTCAAAGATGGACAGACTTTGTTTTTTATTTCGGTGGCGGGCGTAAGTGGGTTTTTTGTACTAGACATTATTATTCGGCGAATGGTTACAGGTGATATAAACGGATTTTTTCACATGATTTTTATTTTTCTTCTTTTAATATCGATTATCTTATCATTTTAATAGAACACTGGAATAAAAGTCGAACTTATCTATATGATTTTCCCTCAGATTTCAACCATTTTATATGAACTCGATTTTCTTCTCCACAATGCTTTCCTCGCCCTATTTATAAAGAAAATTAATACAATAACATTTCAGAAGTAGTGTACATTTCATAGTATCTTACTTATAACATCAAATCGAATTGAAAAATTGAGATAAAATTCCTTTTTCTTGAGATTTTTTGAACACTGCTATTATTTTGACCGGTCCATAATATCGAATAATCCAATAAATGTGAAATTTCTTAAGTAATTAAAATCATATCACTAAATAAACAATTATTTTGTGTTTGTAACCTCGTAACACAGCACTTAATGTATTTAGCTTTAAAAAATTATCACACAAATAAATATATGAATATGTATATTAAGCTGTGGTGCGATGCTATTATTTTGACCGCAACTGTACATCTGAATCGATTTGTGGAATAGCGTTTGTCCTTAATCCGATAAAATTAATTGTGTAATTTTTTGTAAGAATTGGACAAAAATGCGACCTGTACAAAAAGGGATAAATATGAAACTTTGTCCTGACTAAAAGGCAGTAGATAGAAATGAATGAAATTGGGCGTGTGTACCTTCCCCACAAAAGGGATGAAAAGTGATAACAATTTTATCAATCTAAGTAATACAGCTAAAAAGTGGAATTTCCCGTGCGCATTCCCATGACGACATAGGCACGCAACATAAATGGATTTTTAGGATTTTTAAGGTATTTTTAAAAGCCTATTTATTCACATAAAAAATTGACAAAACTGCAACATTGAAAAAGTACTTGGAAAAACTTAATTTTAAAGGCGTTTACTTCTGGGTAGTAATCGCAACAGTGCTAAATGGCCCAACATAATTTTGGGTAATAGTTAAGAATTTATTCAAACTTTGCTCTTATTATTAAGTGTAATATTTTCCCTAAACCTTATGTTTATGTTCGATGGTGTGCGAAATTGATGCGCCCTTCTGGTATCTCGTAGAAAATGGTCTATATTACTACATTAAATTCCCTTCTACACACTTAAAAGAAAACTTCCACATTAACACTTTGAGCCAAGTTGAGTCCTACATGGTTTACGACATTTATAGGTTATGCTCACTACGAATCACAAAACAACACCACTTAAGAAAACTGATAAGACTACAGTATTCACAAAATGTTGAATATAATTTTTCGCAGACCTTCATTTTCACTAATATAGTCTCTTCATTATTTTCTTTTTACGCCATAATTTTACGTATTTTATATAACAGCTTTAGACCCGAATTAATCACACTTGTTTAAACCGCAAACTTTAAATACCTTTCAGGCTTGCGGTGTAGTCACCTAATTTTCTCCAATATATTTCCTTGCTTGCAAGCTTGCCAACTTTATTAACCAGAAACATTTTTAAATGCGAAAGACCGAATTAATAAAGAAAATAAGGAGAAAACAGCAGTGGTAATATGTGCTTAATATTTGTTTTACTTTCCTACGATGTCCATCTATTTAATTTGTAATTCTTATTTGTTTTCTCTTTACTTATCATTTATGATGTTATTGTATTTCTTTGTTCACCACTTCATTTAATAATAAATTTTGATGAAAATACGTAAAATTGAATTTTTGTCTTCTAGGTGGTTATGATAAAAAGGGGATATCGCCAGATCCCCTTTTTATCATCCAGGTAGTATTATGGCGATATCATCCAGATTTCTTCCGGATGATAATCTTGCAATATCGCCGATTAATTATCGGATTATTTGCTTTCGAATCGCCCTGGCCGCACAAACTTCTCCAATTGAGGTAACTTCCGCAATACGAATATGATAGTTGCCGCAGTATTATTTTTCCTCTAGGCGATACGATTTCGAATCGTTTTCGTATTACTTTGCTTGTTGGGTGCTTGGAGTGTTGTCATAATCAAAATATATACACATTCAACAATTTCTAATTTAATTTTTTTTCGAATTTTTTGCCACCGAAAAATTTTATTTGTCATTTTCGAGTTTAGGTTTGTTCGCGAAATGATTTCACAATAAAATAATCAAGAGGCGACAAATCGCAAGATTTCGGCGGCCATTGTCTGGCCCATAGTGAAAAATAACTGCAGAATTACACCCTCACTCTACAGACATGAACAGAAAAAAATGTAACGCATTGAAAGAGCGATTTAAGACCCTTAGTATATATTTTCATTCGATCACCCCTAATTATTTGATAATTTTGGGAAAATTGAAGGAACAATTTGTATTGGCTTTTAATACATTTTCTTTTATTTTTTTGGCAAGTAATTCAATATTCGTTAATATTAGCCAATGTTCCCATAATTTAATATTATTATTCCATAGAGGAGCTGTTGTTTATTGTTGTTCATAGGAACACATGGCCACCCATACTGGAATTGACTTACATATCTAAATGCGACTTTCAATATATATTCAATATACAATCATTACACTTTCTATAGACGTCATCATATAGTGGGATACCAATTTCACATTAGAAGGATGTCTAAATCGACAGTAGTATTTTCTTTTGTAATTTAAGTGGGTTGTCTATTTTGGTAGTAAAATTTTATTGAGTTAGAACTCCGTCAAATCTCGGCGGCGTGGTTTAAGTCGATATAAGTCGATGAAATCGGCCGCGTGGTTGAAGTCGATGTGAGCCGATGAACTCGGCGGCGGTGAGGCTCGTGCAGAAACATACGGCGGCGGCGGCTTGTCGGCTTAAAATCGGTCGGCTTGTATCTCTGATTTTGACCAAATCTGTTTCATGACTTTTTAAGTTGTTTGAGCCATGTTCTTCTGTCCGTCCTTCTGTTTGACTGGTGTACACGATAACTGTCGAAAGGAGATGAGGAATCAATTTAAGCTTTGCACATTATAATATTTTTTCTCAAACTTAGTTCAAGTTCGAAGATGGGCGAAATTGCCATGCCCCTTGTGGTACATCACACACAAATAGCCCATATTCCTACCACACTACAGATCACCCGTAATATTAAATCACTTATAACTTCTACACGAATGACCGTAATACTCCTTTGGCAGGTGACTTGGGTATTTTTTTTATTTTATGTCACACAAATATTTTGGGGAGAATGTCAATGACATTTCAGCTAAATTCAGGATAAGAAGACTAAAAAATTCTGACAAATAAAATAATACATACTTGTCGAGAACTCTTCCATGACTGACAGTTGTAGTATAAAATTCCGGCCGACCCAGATTCGTTAAGAGTTCCTCTTTTCTTTAGAGATGTCATTAGTTTATTTATATCCAATGAAATGAATGCTTGCTTCTCCTACGACGAGCCTTTCGAACACCTGGCTGAAGCAATTTTCTGCTCAATTTACCAGAACCCATTGTGGCCAGTGATTGCCTTTAGGAACAACAGAAAATCCACATACATACATACCTATAAAACTGTAACATTTTATAAAAGTTCCAATAATTGAGAACATGCAACAAAAAAACTAAACGAACGAATGTTAGACAAAGTAAAACGGAGCTAGGATACGAATTAAACAACTAAAGGATAACCACAAACATTAAATGTATCGAGCATACGAAGGCGGGAATAGCACTAGAACAACTAGACAATTTAAAGTTTTATACGATTCTGGCAGATATCCTGCCAAAACAACGCCATGAGCGACTCGTAACAAGGTTTAATTAATCCTTTTGTTGGAATTCTTGTTTTCGAAATGCTTAAAAATGTTTCGCATAACAAATGAACAACAATGCTCGGCAATAACAATCTGGAGGGCAGCAACATGTAACATAACAACAACTCATACTAATCATAATTAGCATGGCGAATGTACATTAGGGCGTACCTCAAAAAAAAAGTTCGCAGTACACCTTCGAATATGAAGTATTATTGAAAGGTAGTTTCAAAAAAAAAATTTTTATTTTTTTATGCCGAACGTAGGGGTCGCGCTTTTACATTTTTCTATATAACTTGTATTTATAAACGGATTTTAAAGTGTGATACATCGATGTTTTTGTCTCGACGAGGCCGAATTTTTTGCCTTTGAAGTCATTGAGCTCAAGCACCCCCTTCTGGTACTTACCCATCATTTCTCAGTTGCTACTACCCTAATGTACCACTCTAATAATCGAAAATTAAAGCTCGCATAAAATCATGAATCATGTTTGAGCTCAATGACTTCAAAGACAAAAAAATCGGACAAAAACATCGATGTATCACACTTTAAAATCCGTTTATAAATGCAGAAGTTATATAGAAAAATGTAAAAGCGCGACCCCTACGTTCGGCATAAAAAAAAAAAAAATTTTTTGAAACTACCTTTCAATAATACTTCATATTCGAAGGTGTACGGCGAACTTTTTTTTTTTACTTGTAACCTGGTACGCTCTAATGTACATATGTATGTGAAAGGGTTTAGCATTATCTTCATCTTCACGTTAGATGTTCATTCTCATGCATCACATCAGGTTAACTGCGTCTTCTCGGTATTCTTCAGTCTTAAGGACCTTTTTGCCCATCCTTTCGATTGGTGGAGGTCGTAGGTGGGACTATTTCTTTTTATGGAGTTGTTTTTCAAATGAGTACAAGTACGACAGCAACAACACAACTTCTTCGGCAACAGAAACAATAAAATGCCTAATTAAAAATTCTACACATTACTTTCGCTTTTTGTGGAAAATTTTCACTTCAACTCAAACTCTCCCGGCTGCTAACCGACCATATATTCATCATCATACAAACACACGAGTACTCACACTTGGGCATAAATGCCAACGTACATTTATAAATAATATTACAATTGTGTGAGTGGATGTGCTGTTGTTGTTGTATATGCGAGTATATGTATGTGTGAAACCCTTTTTGTGCCTTAAAGTTGTTGCTGCATACAAAGAGTGTACGGTTGTAAAGGGTGTTGTTTTTGGATGTATGATAAACTTTTAAATTTCCTTTTAGTTTTTCCGTTTATATTTTTTTGGTCTGTAATCAATATTTGATTTGAACTGGGATATTGTCCTGGCTCAAGACTTAATAGAGAATTTGTATTTATTTGATTCTTAAATTCGAATGTTGATTCGTGGTCATCATGAAACTTACAATTTATGTAGCGAATAAAATAACAGATAATCGAAAATTATCTATATATATAAAAGAGTTGCGTTACTGACTGACTGACTGACTGACTGACTGACTGACTGACTGACTTATCATTGACCAGCCCCCAGACCAAACGGCTGAAGCCAGGGTCATGAAATTTTCAGGGTAGTTCCCAAATATGACGTAGACGTCGACTAAGAAAGGGTTTTACGAAATTCGTACTTTTAGGGGATAAATTGGCCCAAAAAGGGATAAACATCGCACCTTCGTCCTGACTAAACGGCAGTAGCTACAAACATGAAATTCGGTGAGTTCCTTGCAATGACCATGCAGACTTGCTACAAATAGGGATTTTTCGAAATTTGTACTTTTAAGGGCCGAGCGGGACAAAAAGGGATAAAAATGGTACCAACTAAAGTATTACAGCTAGAATCGTGAAATTTGGTATGTAAATTCCTCTGATCATATAGAAACGAAGTAGAATTTGATTTTTTCGAAATGTGTACTTTTAAGAGAAGAGCGGGACAAAAAGGGATAAAAATGGTACCAACTAAAGTATTACAGCTAGAATCGTGAAACTTGGTATGTAAATTCCTCTGACCATATAGAAACGAAGTAAAATTTGATATTTTCGAAATTTGTACTTTTAAGGGAAGAGAGGGACAAAAAGGGATAAAAATGGTACCAACTAAAGCATTACAGCTAGAAACGTGAAATTTAGTATGTAAATTCCTCTGACCATATAGAAACGAAGTAAAATTGGATTTTTCGAAATATGTACTCTTAAGGGCCGAGTGGGACAAAAAGGGATAAAAATGGTACCAACTAAAGTATTACAGCTAGAATCGTGAAATTTGGTATGTAAATTCCTCTCACCATATAGAAACGAAGTGAAATTGGATTTTTTGAAATTTGTACTTTTAAGGGGCGAGCGGGACAAAAAGGGATAAAAATGGTACAAACTAAAGTATTACAGCTAGAATCGTGAAATTTGGTATGTAAATTCCTCTGACGATACGAAGTAAAATTGGATTTTTCGAAATTTGTACTTTTAAGGGGAGACCGGGACAAAAAGGGATAAAAATGGTACCAACTAAAGTATTACAGCTAGAATCGTGAAATTTGGTATGTAAATCCTTCTGACGATATAGAAACGAAGTAAAATTGGATTTTTCGAAATTTGTACTTTTAAGGGGCGAGCGGGACAAAAAGGGATAAAAATGGTACCAACTAAAGTATTACAGCTAGAATCGTGAAATTTGGTATGTAAATTCCTCTCACCATATAGAAACAAAGTAAAATTAGGTTTTTTCGAAATTTTTACTTTTAAGGGCCGAGCGGGACAAAAAGGGATTAAAATGGTACCAACTAAAGTATTACAGCTAGAATCGTGAAATTTGGTATGTATATTCCTCTGACCATATAGAAACGAAGTAAAATTGGATTTTTCGAAATTTGTACCTTTAAGGG
The DNA here is from genome assembly GCA_947397865.1 of Polietes domitor. Taxonomy (NCBI): domain Eukaryota; kingdom Metazoa; phylum Arthropoda; class Insecta; order Diptera; family Muscidae; genus Polietes; species Polietes domitor. The sequence continues at coordinate 21,633,015 of OX377620.1, read as the reverse complement.
CCGAGCGGGACAAAAGGAATGAAAATGTTACCAATTAATGTATTACAGCTAGAATCGTGAAATTTAATATGTAAATTCCTCTGACCATATAGAAACGAAGTAAAATTGGATTTTTCGAAATTTGTACTTTTAAGGGAAGAGCGGGACAAAAAGGGATAAAAATGGTACCAACTAAAGTATTACAGCTAGAAACGTGAAAATTGGTATGTAAATTCCTCTGACCATATAGAAACGAAGTAAAATTGGATTTTTCGAAATTTGTACTTTTAAGGGGCGAGCGGGACAAAAATGGTACCAACTAAAGTATTACAGCTAGAATCGTGAAACTTGGTATGTAAATTCCTCTGACCATATAGAAACGAAGTAAAATTTGATTTTTTCGAAATTTGTACTTTTAAGGGAAGAGAGGGACAAAAAGGGATAAAAATGGTACCAACTAAAGCATTACAGCTAGAAACGTGAAATTTAGTATGTAAATTCCTCTGACCATATAGAAACGAAGTAAAATTGGATTTTTCGAAATTTGTACTTTTAAGGGGCGAGCGGGACAAAAAAAGATAAAAATGGTACCAACTAAAGTATTACAGCTAGAATCGTGAAATTTGGTATGTAAATTCCTCTGACCATATAGAAACGAAGTAAAGTTGGATTTTTCGAAATTTGTACTTTTAAGGGAAGAGCGGAATAAAAATGGTACCAACTAAAGTATGACAGCTAGAAACGTGAAATTTGGTATGTATGTATTTTTCGAAATTTGTACTTTTAAGGGGCGGGCGGGACGAAAAGGGATAAAAATGGTACCAACAAAAGTAATACAGCTGGAATCGTGAAATTTGGTATGTAAATTCCTCTGACCATATAGAAACGAAGTAAAATTGGATTTTTCGAAATTTGTACTTTTAAGGGAAGAGCGGGAGAAAAAGGGATAAAAATGGTACCAACTAAAGTATTACATCTAGAAACGTGAATTTTGGTATGTAAATTCCTCTGATCATATAGAAACGAAGTAAAATTGGATTTTTCGAAATTTGTATTTTTAGGGGGAGAGCGGGACAAAAAGGTATAAAAATGGTACCAACTAAAGTATTACAGCTAGAAACGTGAAATTTGGTTTGTAAATTCCTCTGACCATATAGAAACGAAGTAAAATTGGATTTTTCGAAGGGATAAAAATGGTACCAACTAAAGTATTACAGCTGGAAACGTGAATTTTGGTATGTAAATTGCTCTGACCATATAAAAACGAAGTAAAATTGGATTCTTCGAAATTTGTACTTTTAAGTGGCGAACGGGACAAAAAGGGGTAAAAATGGTACCAACTAAAGTATTACAGCTAGAAACGTGAAATTTAGTATGTAAATTCCTCTGACCATATAGAAACGAAGTAAAATTGGATTTTTCGAAATTTGTACTTTTAAGGGAAGAGCGGGAAAAAAGGGATAAAAATGGTACCAACTAAACTATTACAGCTAGAAACGTGAAATTTGGTATGTACATTCCTCTGACCATATAGAAGCGCAGTAGTTTGATTTTTCGAAATTTGTACTTTTAAGGGGTGCGCGGGACGAAAAGGGATAAACATGATACATGATGATGATGATACGGGACAACAAGGAATATATCCACCAAAAGAAAATTAAATAAATACTATCCAAAAACAGAGACGGATAAAATTAACAAATATCTTGCTTTGTCGCGTGCGAAGCAGCGGGTACTGCTAGTATTAACATAAAAATATTTAAAAAAAGAGCCCGTTTATTCCTGAAAACATATCAGTAAATCCCTTCTGGAACATAGGCGTACTACATATAAGTTCGTTGATATGTTTGTTTGTCTTATTGTCACGTTGTTTCGGATCCGCAACAACCTCTTGTACACTGAATTATCTTCCTACTAATAAAGGGTGATTTTTTAAGAGCTTGATAACTTTTTTTTAAAAAAACGCATAAAATTTGCAAAATCTCATCGGTTCTTTATTTGAAACGTTAGATTGGTCCATGACATTTACTTTTTGAAGATAATTTCATTTAAATGTTGACCGCGGCTGCGTCTTAGGTGGTCCATCCGCTTAGTCCAATTTTGGCATTTCCACGTTTTTGAGTAACAGAGACCCAATTGGTGCGAACGGCGACGAATCGAAAATTGGTGGTCATCATTAACACTGGCCGATACAGCTGCGATATTTTCTTCAGTTCGCACTCTACGTAAGCGTGTTGGTGGTTTAATGTCCAACAATGTAAATTTGGTGCGAAATTTAGTCACAATAGCCCGAATAGCCGCTTCAGTGGGTCGATTAAACTGACCATAAAATGGAAGCGCGCAATGAACTTTCTTAACAGAGCACGCATTTTGATAATAAAATTCAATAATTTGCAAGCGTTGTTCGTTTGTAAGACGATTCATGATGAAATGTCAAAGCATACTGAGCATCTTTCTCTTTGACACCATGTCTGAAATCCCACGTGATCTGTCAAATACTAATGCATGAAAATCCTAACCTCAAAAAAATCACTCTTTACTAATTTTCATAAAAAAGTCGCCAAAGAAGTGCTTCATTGAATGCATGAAACATCTTTTATAAAGCACAAATCAATAGAAAGTCATAGAATTTATGAAATATTTCATAGAAACTATGAAATGTTCTTCATTCAATGAATTTTGTTCTACAATTTTTCTTAATACAATTTATGAAAATTTTCATAGAAAATCAGAAAAATGCCACAATGGCATTTGTAAATAAATTGCCATTCTATAAAATATTGATGCAGAATTATCTTGAGCCATGAGAACACACTTAGTTCAAATTTTCATAGATTTTATAATGAAATTTCATTACTTTTATGAAAAAACTTCATAAATGTTAATAATTTCAACTCAAGTTTCCAATATAAGAAAAATGTAAAAAAAAGACTGAATCGATACATCCCATCATTGTGAGAACCTTTCCAATGAATATGTCTTCGACCTTAATCAGGGTACATACTTATAGAAAAAACCGTAAGACTGTACTTTCGAAATATAATTTTTCATATAAAGGGTGATTTTTTAAAAGCTATAGGAAAGGTTTAAAAAAAACACATAAAATTCAGAAAAATGCATGAAATCTTTATTTGAATCGATAGTACGGTCCATATAATTTAATGTTTGAAGATTATTTCATGCAAATGTTGACCTTGACTGCGCCTCAAATGGTCCATCCGCTTAGTCCAATTTTGTCATACTCTTTCCAACATTTCGGCCGGTATCTCACGAATAAATGCTTCAATGTTGTCTTCCAATGCGTCAATTGAAGCGGGCTTGTCTGTATAGACATGAGCTAAAGGCGTTAAATCGCACGATCTAGGCGGCCAATTGACCGGTCCCGAACGTGAAATAAAATGTTCACCGAACTCGCCTCTCAATAAGTCCATTGTTGTGCGTGCTGTGTGGCATGTGGCATGTGGCATGTGGCACCGTCTTGTTGAAACCACATGTCATGCAAGTCAAGCTCTTGCATTTTGGGCAAAAAAAGTTGGATATTATTCCCATCATCTTTGAAGAAGTACGGTCCAATGATGCCACCAGCCCATAAACCGCACCAAACTGTGACTTTTTCTGAATGCATTGGTAGCTCTTGCAATGCTTCTGGCTGATATTCACTCCAAAATCGACAATTCTGCCAATTTACGTACCCATTGAGCCAAAAATGAGCTTCGTCGCTGAACACAATTTTTCGGTAAAAAAAAGTGGATCTTCGGCTTTCTTGAACTTTCTTAACGCATTGTGATAATAAAATTCAATAATTTGCAAGCGTGGTTCGTTTGAAAGACGATTCATGGTTAAATTACAGACCAAACTGAAGATGTTTGACAGTGAAACAAAACACGAAACGTGCGACAGCTGTTTAAACCAGTGTTGCCAAAAAGATAATAGCTAAAAAATCACCCTTTATAAGGCTTTGTGCCAAATTTGATGCAAATCGAGTAAAATAGAGCGGAAAAAGTCAAATCGAGAGCGACATCTGTATGGGACCTATATCTAAATCTGAAACGATTTCCTTTAAATTAAATAGGGTTCGTCCTTGGACCGCAAAACCATTTTTGACTTTTTGGTTACCATCGGACTATAATTGCAACCTGTACTTTGTTTACTAGAATAGATGGACGGACAGACAGATGGACACTGCTAAATCGATTCAAAAAGTGATTCTAAGTCGATCGGTATACTTAACAATGGGACTATATCGCTTCCTTTTTGATGTTACAAACAAAAGCACAAAGACATAATACCCTAGTGGAGAATATTAAAACAGCGTTCTGTGAGAAAGAAACGATTCGTCGACATTCTCAGCAGCTTGGCCTGTCATATTCAAAAACTTTGCGTATTTTACGTAAGGACCTCGGTCTTGAAGCATACAAAATTCAACTTGTGCAAGAATTGAAGCCAGGCGACTTAAATTTGCGTGTTATTTCCAGTGAATAGGCTCCCGAGAATGAGTTGCCCAAAATTGGACTTTCCAAATGGATATCATTTTCAAACTTTAAAATTTATGAGTTTTATTTTACATTATAAAAACAACCTCACGATGAATCACCGCTTACACATATTTAACATTTTCATTGGCAATTTAACCTTATATTAAAATTAAACTGTTAAAAGGGATATGAAAAATCGATATGTATAACTAATCCCGCGGGATCCCATTCAAAAACACCTGGATAAGAGAAATACCTATTTTTCGGATGATCCCACTAGTTCACACTGTAACCAAGCCTCTTTTCCCAGCACTAGTCATCTGTCTGAGATGTAGCTTGTATTTCACCAAATATGTGTGTATCGGAGGACGTCTGGGTCGAAATTTATTGGAATCCCCCCAAGATTCGGCGCGGCTAACAATTACATTGTTCTTAATTGTATTTTAATTGTGCTACTGATTTTAAATTTGGGAAGTTTGGACCAGGAAAAATCACCATATTTCATATATCTCCTTCTAAATGGGCATAATATGTTTGCCGGGAAAAAATAATGTGAACTGAAAACCGTGACCTTGGAATTAGTACATTGCATTTATTAAGCAGATTTTTTTTAATTTGAAATTGTGTCACACTAAACACCCACCCTATGCGTTTGTGTCTGACTGACATCTTATTTCTTAAATTCAACTTTACAATCTACAAGTATGAGTCGTATATCCTTTACTTAGTAACCACTTGAGACTGTGTTCTTTGTCGTATTTTGTTCTCAAAACATCCCAAAAATGTATGATATCCTATTTGGGTAAGTACTCGTATGAGTGTGCGTATGCGTTAAGGCTGTGCTGGATCTTCTTAAGGAAAATTAACCCACTCCCCCTCCACCAGCAGCCATTAACAACCACCCAAGAGATACCGGTTTCTTGAAACTACTTGTTGGCCATGTGAATGTGTGAGTGAGCGTGTGTGTGTGGGAGGATGTATTTATATGTGTGTTAATGAAAATGGAGTGGCATAGAGTTGTGTTGTGTTGCAGTCGGAGGTGGATGTGGAGTTGGAGAGGTGTTTCATTGGTACGTGCGTCCCGTGTCGTCACATGTTGTAAATCCCTTGGCGACCGCATGTGTTAATGAAATCTACACTTGTCATTAGGCTGCTTGTAACCACTTTAATAAATTTTATGAAACATCATTAAAAACATTATTATCTCCTGCTCGACGAATGACGAGCACACGAAGTGTTAAGGTGTTAAAGCCAGAGCCGTGATCAAATTTTTCTTTGGTGAAGTGGCAAATGGTACACGGTTGACATAAATAAAGCGTTATGTAGATTTTTATTTTTGGCTGTTAATGGGGAAATGAAAATAAAACGTTTCATCGTGTTTGTTTAATTGCATCATATGTTATGACGACTTTTACGATATAATCATGAATTCCTGGCACACCATATCAAATGTACTTTTTTATTTTAAATTGAGATATGAAACATTTAAACGAGCAGACTAGAAATATTATTTACGAACGCCTGGAAGGAATATACGACCAAATTTGGATGACTATAAATTGCATTGGACATTGAACACTGTGCCAAATTTTTGGCCATACATATGATATTTGTGAGTTCTAGGCGGCAAGAAGTCAAATCGAAGGCATTTGACATGTGAGGACATTCACCGATGTGATCCAACAATACATTTCCGATGTGATATAATAATACATTTTACTAAATAAAATTCAGTGGCTAGAAATTAAGTTGGGAGCGACATTTGGTGGAACAATGTGATCCACTTTTGCTACAGATCATCCCAGGTGAAATATAATGGTATATAATATAATGGTAATAAATGTTGCATATGATCAAAATAGGTTGTAATATGAGGGTTCTAGAGCGTTTACCAAACAAAATGAGAGGAACATTTATATGGTAGCTATAGAGTCATTCCAGAGGTACGATTTTTTACTTCGATAGCTGCGATTCGTTTGAACGATTTTTTTATTATAAAATTTTTACAATTAATAATATACAATGGTATGTGCCTCAGCGCCACAAGGGCATTTTTGAGGCTATCTGGTAACATATTTACATCAGTAAAAACTTTATAAGAACTAAATTCAATAATTTAGTTTTAAAAATTATATATACATTTCTTGATTAAATCTATATTAAACCTATAATAGAAGCATTTCAATGTTTTGCAACAAATACTGCTTTAATCTTGTTTTAAAAAGTGAAAGAGATTCCGAATTCCCTAAGAATTTTGGCAAATTATTATATTCCAAACTACCTTTCCAGACGGCATCTACTCACACGAAGATCTGATCCATGTCTGGTATTGAAGTTATGCTGGCTCTGTTGGAATTGAATTGTATGATATCCAACGTTATGCAATACTTTTTGTACATAAATAAGCAGCTGCATCTTGTACAAACCATATATTGGCAAAACTGTTAGTACTACGTCTTTATATAGTGACAACGTTGAATAAACCATAGGAAGTTTAAATATGTTCTTCAGCGCTTTATTCTGAATAACTTGTAGGGATTTCAAATCAGCGTTTCTTTTGTAACCATAAATAAGTGACAAATAACTAAGTCTTCTTTGAATTAACGACTCAAATATCATCATCTTCGTTCTCTCACTAAGTTTATTTTGCAGTTTGAACAATATACCAGTAACTGGAGACAGTTTAGATTTAAGCTGCTGTATATGAAATTGCCAAGAAAGATTGAATTGTAAATGAGGTGCTCAGCGCCAAAACGGCCAACCCTCATTTTCAAAAAAATCAAACTGACTATGCTGATCTAACCGGAACCTTTCGATATAAATACTAAAAAAACTCCCTATTGTATAGTATAACACTAGGTTATGCTATCTGCTGAAAACTGTTTTTCCTCTATGCAAAGCTCAAAAAAATGTGGATGCCATAATGGCCTAAGCCGCTTAGGCCAAATCGAATCCTAGAAATAAAAAATATGTGTGGGTTAGGCCAAAAACGCATGTTACACTTTAGTCAAGATTATATTCGAAAAATTAATCAAGTTAGCCATGGGTGTTCAAATTTTCCTGAAGCGAAACGATCGAGTAGGCCATAGTACAGGGTGATTTTTTAAGAGCTTGATAACTTTTTTTTAAAAAAAAACGCATAAAATTTGCAAAATCTCATCGGTTCTTTATTTGAAACTTTTTGAAGATAATTTCATTTAAATGTTGACCGCGGCTGCGTCTTAGGTGGTCCATCCGCTTAGTCCAATTTTGGCATTTCCACGTTTTTGAGTAACAGAGACCCAATTGGTGCGAACGGCGACGAATCGAAAATTGGTGGTCATCATTAACACTGGCCGATACAGCTGCGATATTTTCTTCAGTTCGCACTCTACGTAAGCGTGTTGGTGGTTTAATGTCCAACAATGTAAATTTGGTGCGAAATTTAGTCACAATAGCCCGAATAGCCGCTTCAGTGGGTCGATTAAACTGACCATAAAATGGAAGCGCGCAATGAACTTTCTTAACAGAGCACGCATTTTGATAATAAAATTCAATAATTTGCAAGCGTTGTTCGTTTGTAAGACGATTCATGATGAAATGTCAAAGCATACTGAGCATCTTTCTCTTTGACACCATGTCTGAAATCCCACGTGATCTGTCAAATACTAATGCATGAAAATCCTAACCTCAAAAAAATCACTCTTTATAACGTGTTGTTGTAAAATGGGGCCATGTGTGTGTGTTGTATTCTTTGTTATGATTAGTTCTCGGCATTTCAAAATCGCACTATGCTTAACACCATAGTGTAATTGTGTGTGCACTTGTGTTCAAAACAAAAGCGCAAACATTTTGATGTGGGGAGAACTTATAGAAACAAACACCGATAATAAATCCACTAGTTTGTCAAAGGTAAGTTCATAAGATCTATTAAATTGTGTTATCAGTTTTTTAATTGAAAATGTATTAGCAAGAAAAAAATAGTAAGTGAATAAACATGTCTGATGCTGACTCGATGAGTTTACAAGATTTCGAAAATTCTGGATCGGAGTACGTCCCAACACCAAGTGGGTCATCAATTTCATCGCGCTCTTTCGAAGAATCTCAGATCGGAATAACAGAAAATGAAAACAGGTCAGCTGAACCAGATATCGAAGTTGAAAGCAGTAATGAATTGAAAATATCTACTAGAAAACGGATTGCCAAAAAATCTAACTGGAAAAAACACGTAAGTAAAGTTCAGAGAAATTCCGGAAAATCTTATAAAACTGTGAAAGGAGTTATGAAGCCAGCTAAAACACTTAATGCGTTTGAATGTCCATGTCCGTTAAAATATCATCAGCATTTCAGCGAAAATAATTTGCGAAGTATTTTTGGAAATTTTTATAAAATTGGTGAACATGATTTGCAAAATGCTTATTTATGTGGACAAATTTCAGTAATTGAAACAAAAAGATCTTATCAGAAGTCTATTGGCGAAAGCCGAAGATCTAGTACAAGAATTTACAAACTTCCTGGAGTAAATAATGTCGGAATGCATGTCTGCAAAAGATATTTTAAGCACATCTTACAAATAACCGATGGTCGTATTACACGCGCACTTAAGCATAGAGCACCTGGAAGTGGCACAACTACACCAAAATTGGACCAAAGAGGAAGACACCCACCTCATAATAAAACCAGCGCTGAAGCTACAGAAATCGTGAAAGAATTTATCAATAAATTTCCGAGGTATAACTCCCACTATTCAAGAAATAAGAATATCCAAAGAGAATTTCTCGCACCTACCTTAAACATATCGATTATGTACGAGCTATATCGTGGAACTATGGAAATGGACAAAGTTGTATCTAAATTCGTTTTCACCAAAATCTTTTCAGAAAACTTTAATTTGCATTTTCGAGCTCCAATTTCCGACAGCTGCAAAAAATGCGATTCTTTTAAAGTAAAAATCGAAGCCGCAGGTGATCCTTCTGAAAAGGAAAGGATTACGAGCAAAAGAGATTTACATCACCGAAAAGCTGAATCAGCTAGAACTGGGATGCAATTGGACTCGAAACTTAACAAGGAAGAATATGCAGTTATAGCATTCGATCTTATGAAAACTCTGCCGACACCAGTCATTTCCACAGGGGTAGCTTACTACAAAAGACAGCTATGGACCTATTGTCTTGGTATTCATGACCTTATCACGAACAAGTTATTCATGTATACCTGGAATGAGCTTCACGCGGCCCACAAGAAATAGGGCCTTGCATTATGCATTACGTGAAAGCCAATGTTAAATGTAAGAACTTAATAATGTATAGCGATCAATGTGGTGGCCAAAACCGGAACATAAGAATGAGCACTATTTGCACATACATGGTCAATAATTCGACCTTCCCAGTGGAACAGATAGACCACAAATTTTTAGTATCTGGCCACTCATTCCTACCATGCGATCAAGATTTTGGTCTCATTGAAAAGGAAAAAAATATTATAAGGACATTTTTACGCCTGATAATTGGGATCGTGTAATCATCACGGCAAAAAAAATGGAACCATTTCACTTGGTAAAGATGACGGCAGATGATATTAAAAGCATATCCTTAATCGAGAAACTAGTTACTAACAGAAAAATCTCCGCAGACAAGCCTTAAAAAGTTGAATGGCTTAAGATTCAGTGGCTTCGATTCCAAAATGTGAAGTCATTTATAATTCAATACAAATATTCAAATAACAAAGATGATTTTTTCAAGAAGTTGATATTTCAAAGAGGAACTCCAGCAAGTTCGTAAATTTGGAATTAGAACCGCTTTATCCTGGAGGAAGATTCATTGAAGCTGCAAAGTTTAAGGATTTACAGGAACTCAAAGAGTTCATACCTCCTATAAAGCATGCATTTTATAATAATTTAAAAACAAATTCAAGAGCCGAAGACGAAGATATTCAGGAAGAAGACGAATAATTATTATTATTAATTTGTATTATTTAAAACAATAAAAATTATTTTTATTATTTATCCGAAGAATTTTTTTATGTTTTAATAAATGGAGCCAAAATGGCCTAACCCTCAGTTCCTATCAATATAGTTTTTTAAATGGATTCCAAAATGGCCTAAGCCACTTTAATTTTTCTATTAACTGTTTAAAACAGTATTTATCTAAGTTAATTAAGACCTAATGATTAACCTTAAACAAATATTACAACTAATATTTATTTACGTTTAATAAAAAAAATAAAAATATTTTAAAAACGTATTTTCTTTTAACTTCGTTTTTCTCAGAACCATTTTTTGGGCTTAGGCCGTTTTGGCGCTGAGCGCCTCAAATGTACTCCTAAGTATTTTACAGTGGTGACTTCTGGAATAGTTCTTCCATTTAACTCAATAACACAGTTGTTGCTTCTATTTCTCTGCGGCTTAAAACAAATAAATTTAGTTTTGTCTTGATTTAAAATCAATTTATTTAATTTCGAATACTTGGCGGATTAATTCTGCATCGCGCTCAACAACCGATTTTAACAATGCGATCTGTTTATATGGATAAAGTATACATAAATCATCTGCATACATAAAAACTTTACCATGAAGGCCAATATAATTTATGTCGTTTAAATAAATTTTGAACAAAAGAGGACCTAACACACTTCCCTGTGGTACACCAAACTCGACATCTTTCATAGAGCTATTTATGGCATTGACTTCAACGAACTGTTTTCTGTCGCTTAAATAGCTTTTAAAAAACGCAAGCTCTCGACCAGACAAACCATAAAAGGAGAGTTTTTCAAATTAGAATTTTGTGATCCACCAAATCAAAAGCCTTTGTGAAATCATAGAACATGCCTCCTACATCAGAATATCCACAGTCTAAACATTCGCATATATAGTTGACAACATTTGCTACAGCTTCCTCAGTTCCACAGCCCATTCTGAACCCATATTGGTTACTATCAAATAGAATTCTGAATATTCATCTGCAAGTTCCATGAGTATTACTTTAGCCACAAAAGCGAACTGTCGTACGTTGGTTTAAACAGCTTAAAATTCATGAAATTCATTTTTTCAAACATCTCTCGGCGTCTATCAATTCAATTTTCAATTTTCCGTAAATGTGTCTAGTGGTTGTAGATCGGTTGGGATTGAAAGTGGGCAAAATCGTCCCAGAGGGAAAAAATTTAGATTATTTAATCTAATTTTTTGAAAATTTCTGTTTTATATGAACTAGATTTAGCGATTGAAATGAGATAAAAGGCGATAAAATTGGTACCGACAACGGCGAGAAACATGAAATTTGGAATGAATATTCCTCTAATTGGAATGAATTTCTCAAATTTCTTTTTTTATTTGAAAGTACAATCCTTCCGGTTAATAATGGAAAATAATTTCATTCAAATGACTGTCTCGGCACCCCAGAAATGATAGTCCAAAGGTTGAATAGCTGAAAAAAAAACGTTAGATGGCAGACCCTATAGAAACAGCCCCTTATATTTATGTATGTAGTAGAGGACTATTCATATTATTATAATGAAGCATCAAAAACCAGTGCGCATAAGTATGCCTTATAGTTTGAAATAGTAAACAAATATCGTAATATGCAAACAAAATATCACAATTTTCCTAATATGGTACTGCACTTCTATGTAAGTCTAATTTGTCGGTATAAGATATAAGATTCAGCACGACCGAACTTAATGCCTTTTTATACCCTCCACCTCCAGGATAGGGGTATACTAACTTTGTCATTCCGTTTGTAACACCTTGAAATATCGACCTAAGACCCTAAAGTATATATATTCTTGATCGTCATAAAATTCTAAGACGATCTAACCATGTCCGTCAGTCCGTCTGTTGAAAGCACGCTAGATTCTAAACGAAAGGAGCTAGAACGTTAAAAATTTCCATAAATGCGTCTTATAGTCGTAGATCGGTTGGAATTGAAACGGGGCGAAATCGGACCAAAGGGAAAACTTTTTCCCTCACAAGGACTAAAAAAACGCATAATAATCCCAAATATTTTAGCGTATTAAGCATGTTTTTTGAATATGTCTATTTATATTTGCTATGCGCATTCCCCTTAAAGCAAAAACGTGCAAAATAAAGTGATTCTTATTTATAGGGGGTGAAATGGGGCGAAAACGGGATGAAAATGGTACATATTAAACGACAACAGCTAGAAACACGAAATTCGGTTTGTACATTCCTCTAATTGAGTAGATACATAATACAAAAGTATTTTTTCCAAATTCGTACTTTTAAGGGGTAAAATAGGAATAGAGGGATAAAAGTGGTACCAACCAAACGGCTGTACCTAGAATAATGAAATTCGGTGCATACATTCCTCTGATTGCATAGATAAGTAAAATACACGGATTTTTCAAAATTCGTACTTTTTGGTGTTAAAATGAAAAAAGGGGATAAAAATAGTACCAATCTAATGACCGCAGCTAGAGTCATGAAATTCGGAGTATACATTCATCTGAGTGTGTAGACACGGAATATAAACTGATTTTTCGAAATTCGTACTTTTTTGGACCAAAATAGATAAAGGGGATAAAAATAGTACCAACCAAATGACCGCAGCTAGAGTCATGAAATTCGGAGCATGCATTCCTTTCCCATTAAGTAGAAATGAGTACAGTTTCCTCATTTCAAAGCCAGAAAAAATAGTACATTTTCTAAAAAGAGGGAAGTAAATTCGCTTAAAAACATTTTCTTGGATCTAGTAAAAAATTCTTACAATTTAGTATATCCAAACTTGTTGGAAGAAAGTTGACTAGCTTTTAAGAAAGAAAATAATGAAGAAATAGGCTTTATAGAAAAGTTCCGTTTAGGAAGTTTTTACTTAAAATATGTTTATTCCTTAAAATAAAGTGAATGTGTCTACTTGGATTTATGCCAAGTTCTGCATACATTCAAGTATTAATGAACTTATTAGAAAAATGCATGAATAGTATAAAAAGAAGCAATTCTTGTTCGTTTGCCTAGACTTTATTCTTAAGTACTACCCTTCGCAGTAGTCATGGTGAAATAGCTCAACTCTTTATGGTAGAAGCGACTTGATACGTTTGAAAACTATTCCATATTGTGACTTTTGATATGGGTTTTACATTTTCTGAGCAAAATAAATTATTTGATTTATTGAGTAATATTTTCCATAGGTTTAGTTATAATGGACTTATTCAATGTAAACTTTTCCTATATAACAAGAAAAATTTAAGTCAGATTGAGCACCAATTTACTTGGTTTAAGGAAAGTTTTCTGGAAATTTTCCTCAGATTGAGTATAAATTTATTTGGTTTGACAAAAATTTTTCTTTGTTCGTGTAAAAATTTACTTGTATTGGGGAAACCAAATCGGACAATTTTCCTCAGTTGAGTGTATATTTACTTAGTTTGAGTAAAACATTTACAGGTTTATGTTTGACATTTGCAAAATATAACGCTATACGCTCAAGCAAAATTGGGAAATATTAAAAACTTACTTCCAAAGTAGTTAGTCTTTAACGAAAACTGTAAGAAATTTACGTGGAAAATTTTCGAAAAGAGATCGGCCTTCAGCACAGCCTTCATGAAGCCCATTTTAATCTCGGTGGCTATATGGGGTACAGAGAACCCACGCGTGCCTATTGAGAAGCCAATGCTTCCACAACGAGTGTCTGTTTGGTGTGGATTTTGGACTTTACTGAAAAATTGGGTTGATCGGATGAGGTACTACCGAGCCAGTCACTGAGTGATATTGTGTTCCATTATTAAATGTCAAAGTTGAAACTTTCCAATAAAACCAGAAATTTGAAAAAATAATACTGTACAATTTCAAACTTTTTCCGAAATTACGGGGTTCTGACAATAAATTCTGAAAGAGGAGAATAAAAAAATATACGTATGTCGGCGTTTTGACAGATCACATTGGAATTTCATTTTATAGACGACTAAAGTTTCCCAACTCTGGCCTCTTCTTGCAGCATATCGGTGCATAAAACTATGTTTTCTTTACATCTGAGGCATAGGGTATGTTCAGCAACTTTGTAGATAATGATATGGCGAATATTTTTGTAGAACACATTAACCCTGTAACTACCCCTCATAACGGCATTTTATGGCTTTATTTTAACAATTTGTAAAAAACACCCCGAAAAGGGGGAAGGGCCCAAAACTTAACACAAACGCCAAAAATCAATCAAATGCCAGATTGCCCATTAAGGGTTAATTTAGTTATTGTTCAGTAGGGGTGGGCTATAGTTCACGACTTTCAGATTTTGATATGCTAGAACCCCCGATTTTTTGAGGTCCGGAAATAATATTCATAAGCCAAAAAATAGGGGTGGTGGGGTGAGTGTAAGTGGGCGCTGAATGTAAGACCGATCCCCATTAATTTTCCCTCTCCAACATTTATTTCGAACACACCTACCCTCTATCCCCACTCGTTAATGGGGCTCCATACAAAAAATATTTAGTTAGAGGGTTAATATGTTCTACAAAAATATTCGCCATATCAAAGTTGCTGAACATACCTTATGCCTCAGATGTAAAGAAAACATAGTTTTATACACCGGTATGCTGCAAGAAGAGGCCAGAGTTGGGAAACATTAATCGTCTATAAAATAAAATTCCGAGGTGATCTAAAAGAACGCCGACGCACGTATATTTTTTTTTTGGTCTCCTCTTTCAGAATCCATTGTCAGAGTCCCGTTATTTTTTTTCCGTGTTGCACTGTGTAATTGGTACTTTTTATAGCCGATCTAATTTAAAATTTTACAAATTTTTAATCTGTGGCATACTTTTTCTGAGAGTAGTTTTCTAAGTGAATCAGATTTTGTAATTTTTATATATTTTGTCGTTTATCTAAAAATTGTTTGTCTTGCCTTCTTTGGAAGATCTTAACCTGTGTTGGCCTGTGACGAACTATGGTCCACATCAACAATATTTTAGTCCTTGATGACAACATGTAATAATTAATTATTTTAGTTGAATATAAAAGTAAATGAAGAATGGTTAAACTCAAAAGTAGCTTACCTTACGATACACTTCACCACACGATGTTAATGAAAATATTTTAATTTTTCTTAAATTTAAATTTTGGCGATTTTTGGCTAAATTGAGAAGTTGAACCCCATCAGATCGTGCGTTCAAACTAACTGATTTTAGTTTCGAAAGCCTCGTTTGAATCATAATTCAATTCAGATTTCAAACTTCAAATAGCGACCGATTTATTAAAATTAAAAATTACGTTTGGTCTTTTTGAAGCGTTTCCAATTTTAATTCGATCTGATTCCTTTTTTCGCGGTTCAACTTCTACATAATTGCGTTTATGCTGTTTTAAGATGTAAATCGAAACACTTAGAAAACACTTTAATTCTAATTCTATTCACAGACAATTTTGAAAATTAAAAAAAATAATTTTCTTATTTTGATTTCTGTGAACTTTTGCTCTTGAAGATATTGCAGTAAGGGTTTGGGTTGCCATCGCGTTTAAATGCATAGCAAAAAATAAGGTTACGTTTTACCTAGTTCACAGTGTTTTAGCGGAAGCTAGAGCCATCACTGAATACGAATGTGTTTACTACAGGGTGGCGCAGAATGAGCTATATGGTTTGAAATCTTCATAACTATTTTAATTATTATTCTTCCTTTTTTTCAGCATTTTATGAAGGAGACTTGGGTAATTAATTATAAATCATTACACGATTGAAGAAAGTACAAAAAAAAAAGAATTTTATTTTTCACAATTCACAATTTGGTAATGAAGTATGAAGCCCATTTCCTATTAAATGGGTATATCAACAAGTAAAACTTTAGGATTTGGGCTACGGAAAATCCAAGAGCAGTTCATCAGCGACAATCACACCAACTTAAGTGTACTGTTTGGTGCGGTGTATCCTCCGAAATGGTAATTGGCCTATATTTTTTTGAAAATTTGCGAAAAGTTATGAAAAATATGCTAAACAGAGCACGTATATGCGAAGCAGAAAATTGACATCACTTACAGGATATAATTTCTCAAAAATTTCCCCAAATATATACAATAATATTATAATAATCGCATAAATAACAAAGTTATAAACCATTTAAGGAACCACTTACAGGATATAATTTCTCAAAAATTTCCCCAAATATATACAATAATATTATAATAATCGCATAAATAACAAAGTTATAAACCATTTAAACCAAATAGCTCATTCTGCGCCACCCTGTACATAACATCTGCCAATAACTTTTGATAAAGGATACTTTTTAATTATTCCACATTACTGCATTCCACCTTTTCAGTCAGCACTTAGTCTTACCTTCCAACGCCTTCTTTCCAGTGTAGAAAATAAAACACCTATTGTTAATTAATGATACATAGAATTTTTTCATTATCCTTTTATTTCACATCATATTCAAGTATAGATAGTAAAGTATTTGTTAAACTCTGATGTTATGTTTTTCATCGTCATCTTCTTCACATATTTCAATTATAGTATTTAAAATCGTGTTATGCTCTGCGACACTACAAATAATAAACATTGTCCAGATACATGGGCGAGGGAGTGACCCTCACGCCAATAATTCATAATTACTTGTGTCTTAAACAATGTAAATATCAGTTTTTTCATATTAATTTAAGTAATTTATTATTATGTTTTATACTCAATACGTTTTTGGTTGGTTGTTTGTGTTTAAAGTAGTTTCTAAAGTAAATGACTAATTTTTAGTATTGACTAGATTTTTTCTTGCTTTTTGGGATTTTCTTGTTTACCATTTTGGTATTCATTTTTGGGGGGAAGGGGTTTTAAATTTTTTGTAGATTTAAAATTCGTCGTCTCCTCGTCTCGTTATGTACAAAGTAAAATGGTAAAATTCATCTTCTTATTTTTTCTTGGCTACATTTAAACGACATTTAGTTAATAATAATAGTTCTGGGTTTGTTGGTTTATTTCTTTTTGGTTTGTTTACGTTTATATTAATTTATAGTTTTTTTGGTTTAATATAGAAAATTTATTTAACAAAATATAATTGCACATTTATTACACAAAAGGAAGTATTACAGCGTTTTCCGATGACTATTTACAATTAAATTACAATTACAAAAGTAGTCCAGTTCACGAGGATATGTTGGCGCCGGTAGCCGACAGCTGATAAATGTGGTAAATTGGGTGATGTGGTTAAGAGGAAGCTGACAAAGAAAAACAGTCGTTTGTGGCAAACGAAAAGTAAAAAAAAATAGAAATTCGTTTGTCGCAAACGATGTTTATGGCATTAACCGTTTATGACAAACGGTTAGCGTGCTTACCACAAACGATTTATGTTTATCACAAACGTTTGTTGCAAACTGTTATTTTGTTTGTTTATCCCAATCTAAGAAATGTTTATGACAATCGGTTAGTGTGTTTACCGCAAACGATTTATGTTTATCACAAACCCAGAAAAACGTTTGATGCAAACTGTTATTTTGTTTGATTATCCCAACCAAAAAACTACGTTTACCATAAACGTTTTTATTTGCTGACAATGTTTCAACTGTTATGGTGAAAGTAGAAGGTTTGAGACAAATA
This sequence comes from Polietes domitor, assembly GCA_947397865.1. Lineage (NCBI taxonomy): Eukaryota > Metazoa > Arthropoda > Insecta > Diptera > Muscidae > Polietes > Polietes domitor. The sequence continues at coordinate 21,615,062 of OX377620.1, read as the reverse complement.
AACTTTGTTTGTGACAAACGAACCGTCATCTTTTGTCCATATTACCAACTTACCACTTGCCAATGCCAGTGCTAACATTTTTAAGAATCAATTGGCAAATAATATATATATTTCAAATCGTGTTTACACTCGTTACTACATAGTTTCTTCTTCGTTTTATTCTTCTTCTGCTAAGAACTCAGGAAGGGAATCATTAAGAATCGATCGTATATTTAGGAACTTAGATGCGCTCTGTAAGTGATTTTGCAAAGTGTTTCTTTTCAAGGAATTTCATAACATTCAATTAACAATTATTTGATAATTTCATAGCGTATTAATAAAAAAAATATTACAGTACAAATAAATTAACTAAACTCTTATACAGGAGCGGACAGGGGAAAGAGGATTGTATTGGACTAAATCTTATTTTTTTCTGGGGCAGGGGATTAAGGGAAAGTTAGTTTACATATTTACACACCGTCTTCTAGTCTTCTCTAGTAGTTCTTCTCCGTCACTCCATCTTACCAGTGCTTGCTCTCCGTACCTACAGCCGCCGCGTGCTCTTCCTGGGGATTCTCGTAACACTATAGGACTGCTGAGCCGCACCAAAGCACCTGACCTCAATATGGCCGCCAAACGCTGCCGTTGTCGCCTGGGTTGTGGTGACCGCGGTGGGCGGCCAAAGCGGTCAACTGCCGATTAGTGTTGCCATCCTCGATGTTCCGCACCGAAGCGCCACAGTTGCCGATCAGAGTCAGATCGCCGGGGTGGCTGACACCACCGCCGGACATGATGTTGTGCTGCTGTCTGACGCCCACATTGCTGATGTGATCCATGACACTCTGCAGCTCACCGTGCACCGTGGAGTTGGGCGAGGTGTGCGAGGGTAGGGAATGCGAGTGGAAACCGTGCGACTGATTGGCGGCCGTGTACAGCTGGGAATACAGCAAGCTGGCCGGCAGCACGGGATACAAAGAGCCGTTGCAACCTGCCCCCGCAGCCCCTCCATGACCACCGCCCACTCCCACGCCGGAGCCGGTGGTGGTGCCGTAACCGGCCGGATTTTGGCTTTGATTGACGAGGTTGGTGAAGTTGGGGTTGGCACCCACCAACGAGTTGTTGGCGGAACCATTTGAGTTGCTGTTCGCACCACCATTGGTGGCCGCATTGCCATTTGCCCCACCCAAATTGGGTGTGTTTGTGGACAAGAGATCCTCCTGGACCGGCGACTCGGCCTGCGACGAATCACTTAGGCTGCGCGGACCATTCTGGCTGGAGTGTACATTGTAATCGTTGTTGGAATTGTGATAACGTGGCACCAGAATCGAGTTGGCGCCCGCACCGGCCGCACCATTCACCGTCGACGAAATAGCCGTTTGGCCCGTGGTGCCCAGCAGACTGTGATGCGTCATCTGACCGGTTGTGGAGCCCACCAGACTGCTCAAATGTTGATCCAAATCCGAAGCCGTGGAATCGGGTAACACTGCAAGAAAAATATACAAGTGGTTGGATTTTCGGTTTTTTTTCGCATCAGTTTCGTAGCACTTACTTGGCACGCAATCTCTGTTGGAGGCTCCGGTGAAATCTTGATTGTTCGCCTGTTCATTGGACGAACATGAAAAGCCCAGCGCCGGATTGTTGAACTGCGCCGATGTCGGTGTTGTGCACGACGACAGACCGCTGCCGGCCAAATATGGTGAGTATGCAGTGGCGGATCCATAGCCCCAGTGGGTGTTGCTGGCACCTAAACCAAATTGTGACATATCTACACGTGTTAAAGGTTTTGTGTCTTTTCAGTTTGGTGGTTGTTTAGTAGTGAAAATGATGATTCTATTTTCTGGTTACAAAACGCAAAAGAAAAGTTCAAAGAAAACATGCACATGCCAACCGAAAATTAAGTATCGAAAAGAAAAAGTATGCCACTGTATACAAAAGACGAAGACAAATGGTGAAGTATCGTCAACAAAAAATATTTTTAAAATAAGTCATTCCATTAAATTCTATTTAAATTCATACATCATCCCTGTTCTTTTCATATTTTTTTGGTTATTACCCTCCCTACAAAAAAAAAAACATTTGGATTTCTTTGTTTTTTGAAACGTTTTCCCTTTCATCGATCAGTTAAAGAACATTGTGGTGCCTGCTGTTTCCACAACTTCCACCTGAGAATACATCAACGTCAGAGAGAAAGAGCCAAGGTTGTGGAAAATGCAAAGCCCGTCGCATATGTAATGACTGAAACCGGCTCCATCTTAGACATAGATTTTTACATAACATTTAAATGAATAGTTTTCAAAAAAATAATCGTTTAATATACGTATGTATGTTATGATGGGTTGAAAAGGCAAAATTGACGCCTTCTGTACAATATCAATCCACACGAGGCGAATGCATTATTTGCAGAAAGTCATATGGCGATATCGAAAAAATATTACATATTACATATATTACAATGCATAGTTGTTAAATTCGTTTTTTTTTGATATAATAAAGTTCCAGAATTAACTTTTGAACGATAAAATATGACAGAATTTCCAAATGATTGCAAATTTTTGAAAATCTGCAACTAAAGGGTGATTTTTTAAAAGCTATAGGAAAGTTTTTCAAAAAAAAAACACATAAATTCAGAAAAATGCATGAAATCTTTATTTGAATCGATAGATAGTACGGTCCATATAATTTAATGTTTGAAGATTATTTCATGTAAATGTTGACCTTGACTGCGCCTCAAATGGCCCATCCGCTTAGCCCAATTTTGGCCTTTCCACGTTTTTGAGTAGCAGAGGCCCAATTGCTGCGAACGGCGACGAATCGATAATTGATGGTCATCATTAACACTGGCCGATACAGCTGCGATATTTTCTACAGTTCGCACTCTACGTAAGCGTGTTGGTGGTTTAATGTCCAACAATGTAAATTTGGTGCGAAATTTAGTCACAATAGCCCGAATAGCCGCTTCAGTGGGTCGATTAAACTTTGTAAGGCGATTCATGGTTAAATTATAGACCAAACTGAAGATGTTTGACAGTGAAACAAAACACGAAACGTGTGTCAGCTGTTTAAACCAGTGTTGCCAAAAACATAATAGCTAAAAAATCACCCTTTATAACACGTATTCATTCAAAATTGAAATATTTTCATACAAGCTGCGGCAAAAATAGAAGGAATTGAGCTAGGACGTTGAAATTTCGCCCACATCCCTTATATCGTCCAATTAAATCGGCCCACAACCACGCCTACCTCCCATATAAGTTAAAATGAAAAAACATCATAAATTTCTCATTTCAATATATATGTTAATACAAATCTTTATCAATGATTTCATTTGAGTACACAATAATTGTCATGGTCACGCCCAGCACCCAAACAAAGCAAATTTTTTTTTACGATTTTCGAAATTTTTGATAAAAATTATTTTATTTTTTAATCGATGATATACGGCTATTATAGCTTTACACTTAACTTAAGATTCATATCGAATATTTACATGCGCTCGCATGCCATAAAACCTTACATCCCTAATGTATGCTTTAAATAAATTTTCCTAAATACATTAACAAAGAACAACGAAGAAAGTATTGCTTCATTTTTGGCTTAGAAGGTTTTAGCATTTTAGTAATTAAATCGATGTATGCCTTATATTTTCTTTTTGAATTCACTTTAAGTGTTATGTCGAGATATATGGTATAAACATACTGGGAACCCCGTCCATATTAATTAAAAGTTTATAGCTATTTATGAAATTATTTTTTTGCAATATTTTTAATTGTTTTGGTTTGGTTATATTAAAAAATGTAATATTTTCCTGTGATATTACTAGACAGCGGAATATATGCAAGTGCATATTTTGATTGGATGGTTGTATCGAAATGATAATGCCAACAATTTATTCGAAATATATGAACAATTTTGCACATTTTATGCGGTATATTTTATATACTAATGTATTATAACGTATTACTAGATTAGATATGATGGTTTATAATCTTTAAATCGGTCTTCTAAAAATATATCAAATAAAAGATGTGACGATCTTCCACGAAATGAGATATATCGTCCCAACGCGATCTGAAGGACAATTTTAAAATTGTTTTCCTTTCGGAACATTAGCATACCTCCATTTCAATATATAATTTAAAACAGGTTCGTGATGTGTCGTGTCAATTAATCCTTAAGCGTGTATATTTTCCAGTCCAACGACTACAAGTCTGACCAGAAAGATATATTTCAGCTCTAAAAATTATGTCTTTCACATGTAATTTTTTATGTTGCACTTTTGTTCAAAGTTGTTTTCTGTATTAATTTTATTCTTGACTTAGATTAACTCATTGGTCGTATTTATTATTGGACTTTAGATTGATTTTTTGCGGGTTTTCAAAGTAATAGATAAAAACTCACATTTCTGGGAAACATTATGTAAATGGTGAAAAATAAATGATCAAATGATGCCGAAATGATGAACATCGGCCGAAAATGACGTCACTGTCTCCATTTTTTGTGAAATAATTTAAAACAGGAGATGGATTTTCAGACCCAAAATTTTCAAACTCGTTGTCACTATGTAAAAACAAACTATAAACGTCCAATAATTCGACAAGAATCAAAATTTATATTTAAAATTGCATTCAAGGGACTATTAATTCAGAAAATAATTGGATCGCGACTCCGCCTAATATACATTATGTTCAGTTTATATGAGGTTTTATCATTTATTTAAAGTGATATTAAGATTTGTTTGTACTGGATCTTGGGTATATATAGTTTTCAAAGAGATCTGAGAAATTCGTAAAGTTTGTATTGTTGGGTGTCTTTCTTGTTAATGAAAATCGGCATTTTAATATTATGTAGTTAGCCACGAAGTTAAAACATACATTAAGTTTTGCGATTTTAAACTCATACTACATATTTTGTGCATATGCTATATTTTTTTTGCATATTCACTACATATGTTATTGCATATATTTTGCATAAAAAATGCATATTTTAGATATGCACTCCGAATTCGATTTGCGGCATTAAAGTTCGTCTAAATACCAAATTTGAGTTCAATCGGATTATAATTGAGTTTTGCATAAAAATCTGTTGTCTAGATATTACTGAACTTCAACGAAAATATACAGCCTCCTTGGAATGTAATCTATTGTGGGGGGTATATAAGGTTATTTATTTAAAAATTCTAAAATCGCTAAGCAGGGAGTAAAAAGTGTTTAGCATCGCTTTACTCAAATTATGAGAACCATTTTATAGAAATAAACGACAGAAAAAATTTGTTTGAAAAGGACATTTTTATATATTTAATAAAAACAAGCTATATTTTGCACAAATTTTGGTTCAATTTTTGGAATCAAAATCCAACGGCCAAAATTCAATAATTTTTGTTCTAGTAGACACTTTGAGTTCTGTAAAAAACCCAAATCTGCCAGCCGTATATATTTTAGAAAACGGTCCTAAGTTGACTACTTTTCGTATTTTTCGATTTTAAAGAAAATTAAAATATTTTGTTTTTGTGTTTTTTACATATATATATATATACTTATTTGTTCATAATGCAAAGAAAAAATATTTTTCTTTTCTATTACAGATTTTCAACTTTTTCAGTTTTTGAAAATTGAAAAATTTAATTTCTTTTTTTGACTTTGTCGAACTGTTTCTCACACATTTTAAGAAATTTTGCACTCAATTTTTATACCCTACACCACTTCGTGGTCTAGGGTATTATAAGTTAGTTTCGCGCCAAATGTTTGTAACACCAAGAAATAATCGAGCTAGACCCACCTTTAAGTATACCGATCGGCTTAGAATCACCAGCTGAGTCGATTTAACGATGTCTGTCTGTCCGTCTGCTGTCCATCTAAGCTTGTTCGCACTCTACAAGTCGCAATTGTTGTACGATTATCATGAAACTTGGCAGAAGTTATTTTTTCTGGCCAAGGACCATCGGTATTGAATTTGGAGGAAATCGGTTCCATACAAATGTCGGTCCCGATTTGACATTTTCCGCTCTAGAAACGACATATTGTACCCGATTTTCTTTAAATTTTGCAGAACATCTTCTAATCGAACTAGAAACACGTACGCAAAAATTGGGTAAGATCGGTTCAGATTTAGATATAGCCCCCATACAAATGCCGCTCCCGATTTGACATTTTCCGCTCTAGAAACCACATTTTGTACCCGATTTTCTTTAAATTTTGCAGAACATCTTATGATCGAACTAGAAACACGTATGCAAAAATTGGGTCAGATCGGTTCAGATTTAGATATAGCCCCCATACAAATGTCGCTCCCGATTTACCATTTTCCGCTCTAGAAACGACATATTGTACCCGATTTTCTTTAAATTGTGCAGAACATCTTATAATCGAACTAGAAACACGCATGCAAAAATTGGGTAAGATCGGTTCAGATTTAGATATAGCCCCCATACAAATGCCGCTCCCGATTTGACATTTTCCGCTCTAGAAACCACATTTTCTACCCGATTTTCTTTAAATTTTGCAGAACATCTTATGCTCGAACTAGAAACACGTATGCAAAAATTGGGTAAGATCGGTTCAGATTTAGATATATCCCCATACAAATGTCGCTCCCGATTTGACATTTTCCGCTCTAGAAACGACATATTGTACCAGATTTTCTTTAAATTTTGCACAACATCTTAACTAGAAACACCTATACTGAAAGTGGGTATGATCGGTACAGATTTAGATAAGCCCCCATACAAATGTCACTCCCTCTGCTCTAGAAACCACATCTTGCACCCGATTTTCTTTAAATTTGGCACAACATCTTATAATCTAACTAGAAACACCTACGCTGAAAGTGGGTATGATCGGTACAGATTTAGATATAGCCCCCATACAAATGTCGCACCCGATTTGACTTTTTCCGCTCTAAAATCCGCATATTGTACCCGTTTTTCTTTAAAATTGGCACAACATTTTATAATCCAACCTATGGTGAAAGTGGGTAAGATCGGTTCAGATTTAGATATCGCCCTCATACAAATGTTGCTCCCGAATGTTTAACCGATTTTGGCCAAACTTTACATATTATATTTCACCAATAAACATACATGGTGAAAGCGGGTCACATCGTTTCAATATACCGCCATACAAATGTCCTTTCCGATTTAACATTTTTTGTCAAACACATAAATTTATAGGATGCAAAAATCCTTCCCGATTTCACTTTTTTACCGAATTGAATTGTAATGAGATAGAAAGTCCGTCCGTCTTTAGCCTTTCCTTACTTGTTTGGGAGATGCCCATATGTCCATACTTTGGTATAACCCAAATGGGCTCCCATTCTGATCTATTACAGCTCTAGAAACTACATCTTACATCGGATCTTCATCAAATTCATCAAATATCTACCGTGAATGAGAAATATATAGGCCCATGTTTTGGACCAGACACAAAATGTAGTTATACGCCCCCTTTTGAAATGTCGGTCCGATTCATCCTATTACTACTGTATAATTTGTATTTGTCTGTCGGATAATTGGATCAATTACCATATTATTAACCATATTCGTTAAATATGACAAAAGATGAATTTATGGTAACTGTATAATTTATATGAACTACATAAAATTGCTCCCATGAAATAAATGGGTTTATTAATCAAAGCGAGGTACATACGCAGGGAGTGGTGTAGGGTATTATATAGTCGGCCCCGCCCGACTTTAGCCTTTCCTTACTTGTTTTATTAGAAATTTTGGTTTCGTGTAAAACCATAATCTAATATCAAGCTATAGTGGATTCCATGTACAAGTATAGAAGTTATGAAGGATTTAGCATTACCTACGATAGAGACAATTGTGACTAAAGGGGCGTGGCTAAAGCGTAAATATTTTTTAGGTTTAAAATTATAAAAAACATTTTGAAATATCAAGTTGCAAATGATTTGGATGTATGTCGTTATGGATGTTATGTCGGTTTGTTCTAATCAAAGTTTATGCCACTTTGTGATGAAGGTTGATTGTTTGGGAAAAATATTGTCATGTGCAAAGTTTGAATTGATTCCTTAGATCATTTCGAGAGTTACCGTGTGCACCAGGCAGACAGGCGGACGGACGGACATGGCTCCAACAACTTAAAAAGGTGTGAAACGGATTTGGTCCAAACATACTTAGGGTCTTAAGTCACTCCTTCAATGCGTTACACCTTTTTTTTCCTCCCAAATGATATATACCCTTCTACTCTGTAGGAGGTATGAAGCTGGAATCTGTAAATTCGATGTCTACTTCCCAGAAAATACGTTTTTTGCACAACATTGCCAACGTTATCGACTTTGCAATCTTATTTATATATTTTGGCATTAATGGTTATGTGCTTATTTGAACATTCATAGTGCGCAATTTTTAAACATGCGAAAGTGGCTATGAACCATAAAACCGCGAATAACAGGAAAATTTGAAAAATTGTTAATCGTAGCAATCCTCCTCAGATTAAACTGCAGAAGAATGATTAATAATTAATCTTAAAATTAGGGAGAAAATCGGGTTTTTCGTTCTCCTGAAAAGTTTTGTTTTTGTTCATAGCCACTTTTGAATATAAACTTCTTTGTTTTCGCCGGAAACAGTGTAACGTTCAGAGAAAATAATATTTGAACGGGACATCCTATTACATTATTTTCATCTAACACAAATCAAACATTTACATTAGAATACATTCCATGCAAACACACATATACATACATACATGGATACAAATATATATGAAAACAAAATTACCCGAACGTGTTGCTATAAAATTTATTAAATGCATATTTGCAACAACAAAAAAAATGCCAATAAATTTTGACGGACACCGAGAAAAAGCCTGAACAAATTATTTGCATAAAGTCAATAACAGAGTTAGGGTCGTTAGAATGACCCTACACAAATATACATACATATACATGTATGTATGTATACCGTGACGCACACGTGATCATATATATATAGATGGATATGTATATAGTATGTGTGTGAGAGGATGAGTGTGTGTTTTGTTATATTTATAGATGACCGTCGACGGAGACCGTCAATAAAATAAATGTGGGCCGCTAATTATGCCAATATGGTGGGACATGGACATGTACATATATGTATGTATGTGTACGAGTGTTACTTTATATGAGTGTGTGTTTCTGTGTGTTGGTATAATTTTAGTGTAAATGAATGACAACCATTATGCGGGTTTTTTGGCTACTGATTGGATGCAGAAGGGACGTTAAGCTCGAACATAAACATAAACACAAACAACAGCAAAACATCACAAAATATAGAAAATTGTTTTTTTTTTTGTTGATGCGCTATGAAAATCAACATGGCATGGAATGCTGCTGCAGCATTGTGCTTCTGTCCAGCGGATAACTACAATGGAATGGTTTGTGTTCAGCGGAAACTAATTGCTCGCCGAGGAGGGCTACTTTGGGTGTAGTTTCATGGGCTGGATTTTGAACAGTGCAAAATCCCTGTGTGTTTATTTTAAACATTTTTCAAATCAGCTACAACAACAACACAATGAACAAATTTGTGCGTAAACTACATATGTATTTATTAAATTTATAGGGATATTTTTGATAGGTTATTTCGATATATCCAGGATAGAATTTTTGAATGCAAAGACTTTGGTGTACCGATTATTCCCTTTTAAAACGAACAATTTTAGGAAAATATAAATTTTTGTTATATGAAAAACCGACGATAAAATATAACAAGGTGGTCAAATTTGTGACGACACCAATCGGAAAGGGATATATATAACCCCTTTCATTTCCAATATTGCCAATAGGTAACATTAGGAGTTAGTCCTATAAAATCTTCAAAATCTAATATTTTTCAGAGTTAATATTACACATTGGGAATTTTTTTAAATTTTTTATTGGACCTGAGCACGAGAATATATATATGTCACTACAAATTGTAGTTAGAAAAACTGTGTACTCATTTTACACGACTTTTATTTTCCAAAGTATATAGATGTTTAAATAATTTATTTTCATATTTTAACGAACCAGACAAAGGCGATGTGGATATCAAATGAAAGAGAACAATATCTGCTAAAAATACATTAAATGTGTTGCTTCTATCTGTATTAGTTAAGTATTAGCAACAATTTAAAGTTTGCCCTCTTATTTATTAAATTTATTCTTTTTTTTACTATTTAAGGGGGGAGTTTTGAAATGGTTGTTAATGCTAAACTAATACAGACAGAGGCATAAAATTTTTAGTGTTTTTAACAGATATTTTCCTCTTTCATTTCATATCCATATCGTCTGTGTATGTCTCTCCAAAGTATGTAAATAAATTATTAAGACAAACATATCCTTTGGAAATTAAATTCCTGTAAAAATGAGAAAGGAGAAAATGGATTTATTTGGGTAGGCGAAAATCAAATTGAAATTTAAATTTCAATTACTTGATTATTATTTTTTCTAATTCAAAATGTTTAATGATTCTTCTAATTTTTTGCATTTCTTCGAGTACAAAAACACTGTCTTTGCTATTCGAAGTGATACACTTTTGAGAAAAATTAGGAAATATTTCAAAAAATTCTTTTTATTTTTTAATATACTTATACTCACGTCCTATTTACATTATAAGCCTCAAAACTCTATAGATTCATAACTCAGCAAAAAGTATAACAACTTTTATTTAAAATCAAAAAATCAGTTGTTAGAGGGTTAACTGACTTTTGAAGACAGTTTTTTAAGAATATTTACACCAAATTTGGTCATAGTTGGTCATTAAATTGGGTCGAGGCTTATACAATTCGTTATTTCGTCACTAAATCAAGCCGTTTTTGAACTAAATACCCGTGGAAACACCCCCCGGAAATCACATTTTTACAGTGTATTTGTTTTGTGTGGCACTTTTATCCTAATTCCTAATAAACTTCTATTATTGTCTTAAAATAAATTGTTTGGTCGAATAATTGGTATTTTTTGGGTTCTCTCAAGTCAAAAATCATGGGTGATTTATGAGAACAAAGGAAAGTCCCTTTCCTCCGGTTCTTCTATTTTTAAAACATTTTCCGAACTGAACAAATATTTTTCCGCGTAACTAGAACAACAATTATGGCCACATTCTTTACTGGGTATTAATGGTTGCACATGCCATGGCGAATTTCCGCCATCATCAGAGAATTTCAACACAACATTTTGTTACGTCGGTATATTTTATTCACACCCGTTTGTGTAAAAGTTGCTGGTTTTGTGTAAATTTTATATTTTTACTAACATATCATAAAATGTACGTCATCATACACATGCAGGACTGCTGCACATATATGAACGCATTCATAATACATGAGTATACCGGGAAATATTTCCATGGGTATGCAAGTACATTAGAGTGTCTCAAAAAATTTGTGGTTACTATATCTATATGAACTATGCTTTATTTTAGAATAAATACATAATGATTCCAGCAAATTTGAAAAGTGATCGCCAAGTCATTACTTATAACATAGATCAACTAACATAATTATTATTGTATTGTACGGGCTCTTATCAGCTAGATAGCTAATGCTCAAGCAAACATATTTTGTGGCATTTCAAGCATATTATTTGAAATTTTCTGCCTAATATTCCGTTCTTAGGAACATTCCTCTCATTACATGACTGAGCAACAAACAGTTTTTTCAAAAAACATACATTAGTCAGTGAAATAGGGTAAAAAGGGATAAAAAGGTACCATTAAAACGACAACAGCTGCAGACATGAAATTCGGTGCCTACATTATTCTGACTGCGTAGAAACGCAAAAAAAATCGATATTTCTAAATTCATACTTTTAAAGGAGAAGAAGGGATAAAGAAACTAAAGACACTTTTTGCTGAAGATGAAATCATGAAATTCGATATATTTACATACTCCTTCAAATGTAATACAAATGGATTTTTAATTTAAACTTTTAGGAGTGGAGCGGGACAAAAAGGGATAAAAATGGTCCCAAATAAAGTGTTACAGCTGGCATCGTGAATTTCTGTATGTACGTTCCTCTGACCACATAGATGCACGACATTAAAGGATTTTTTTAAAAAGGGATAAAAACTAAAGTATTACAGCTAGAATCGTAAAATGGATTTTTCGAAGTGGAAAAAGGGATAAAAATGGTGCTAACCAAAGTATTGCTGGTTGAATCATGAAGACGACGCACAACATTAATTAATTCTTCGAAATGTTTACTTTTAAAGAGAATTTTTTTCAAAAAAAAAAATATTTTTAAGGGAAAAGGTGGCAAAAAGGGATAAATATGGTAGCAACCAAAGTATTTCAGCTAGCAATATGGTGTGTAAATTCCTGTGACCTGTGTAGAAACGACACATAAATGGATTTTTCGAAAGGGATAAAAATGGTACCAACCAAATTGTTGCTGAAATCGTTAAAGTCGATGTGTACAGCCCTCTAGCTACGTAGACGTGCAACATAAATAGATCATTAAAAATTTTAACATTTAAGGGGGATGCGGGGAAAAGGATAAAAATGATACAAGGGAAGGGAATTCAGCTAGAATAGTGCAATTCGGCATATACATCCCTAACTATCATCAATTATCACTATTTTAGAAAATTTAATAACAACACCAAAAGAAAATTTAATAAATACTTAAAACATATAACAAATAACTGGCTTTTTCGCCTGCCAAATAGCGGCTACTGCAGGTCGTATACAAAATAAAAATCCTTTCAACAGTACACAGTGGTTCAAAATATTTTTTTTGGAATTAGTTATGTAACTGAAAAATATATATTTGCTTAGAACAGAGCTGTGTCCCAGATGGTATCTAAATTTTGAAATCCCTTGTCCCTTGAATGTAGGCTACTGGTTGATCCTCCAAAATTAACTAACAATTTCCACAAAGAAAATAACATATGCTTTATCCCCCTTATTTACTATTCTAAACCGAATTGAGTAAAGAATCGCAACTCCGAAAATTATATTATTAATAAAATAATAATAATAAAATACATTATACATTAAATCATAAATATTGGTAGATAGTTGGTGCTACAGATGGATGTATTTCTATCCTATTTTAATTCCAAAAGTACAAATTTTGAAAATCTATTATCAGACGCACTATGTAGCAAAATAACCTAACTTCATGATTCAACCAATTTTGATTTTGTCGTAAAAGAAAAAGTACGAATTTGGAAAAAAAAAACTTTTTATTCTGCGTGTCTATACACCGAATTCCAAGATTCCAGCTGCGTCCATTTGGTTGGTACCATTTTTACCCCCTTGACGTTTCTACGCAATTCGAATTTCGTCATTCTGGCTGTAGTCGTTTAGTTGGTACTATTTTTATTTCTCTGTACCATTGTATCCCTTGAATGTACGAATTTAGAAAAATCCCATTATTTTCCGTGTCTACGCAATCAGAGGAATGCATATTCCGAATTTCATGACTCTAGCTGCGGTCATTTGATTGGTACTATTTTTATCCCCTTTTTTTCATTTTAACCCCAAAAAGTACGAATTTCGAAAAATCTGTTTATTTTAAGTGTCTACGCAATCAGAGGAATGTGTACACCGAATTTCATTATTCTAGGTGTAGCCGATTGGTTGGTACCATTTTTATCCCTCCGTACCCACTATATCCCTTGAAAGTACGAATTTGGAAAAGGAATGTATACTCCGAATTTCATGACTCTAGCTGCGGTCATTTGGTTGCTACTATTTTTATCCCCTTTTCCATTTTGACCCAAAAAGTACGAATTTCGAAAAATCAGTTTATTTTCCATGTCTACACAGTCAGAGGAATGTATACTCCGAATTTCATGACTCTAGCTGCGGTCATTTGATTGGTACTATTTTTATCCCATTTTTTTCATATTAACCCTAAAAAGTACGAATTTTGAAAAATCCGTGCATTTTACTTGTCTATGCAATCAGAGGAATGTATACACCGAATTTCATTATTCTAGGTACAGCCGTTTGGTTGGTACAATTTTTATCACTCTATTCCCATTTTACCCCTTAAAAGTACGAATTTGGAAAAATACTTTTATATTATACATCTACTCAATTAGAGGTATGTACACACCGAATTTCGCGTTTCTAGCTGTTGTCGTTTAATAAGTACCAATTTTATCCCATTTTGTCCCATTTCACCCCCTACAAATAAGAATCACTTTATGGTACACGTTTTTGCTATAAGGGGAATGCGCATACCAAATATCAAGCAAATATACACAGACATATTCAAAAAACATGCTTAAATACACTAATATATTAGGGATTATTATGGGTATTTTTAGTGCTTGTGAGGGAAACATTTTTTCCCTTTGGGGAGGTGGAGGGTATAATAAATATGTGTCACTCACGAAAACATCACGTGAATCACGCACAAACATTTTTTCGTTGCTCACGATCACGCGTGAATCACGCAATTTACGTGAGCCGCGCCCATCTCTAATTCATATAAATGATATTGTGTTCCATTATTAAATGACAAAGTTTAACCTATCCAATAAAACCAGGAATTTGAAAAAATCAAAATTATTTTTATAGTCGATTCTAATATAAAATTTCAAATGCTACCCTATATATCTCAATATTTGTTGTTTTTCGAATTTGTTTTTCTAATTTTATTTCGAATTGTCGTTTTTTCAAATCAGTCCTCTATTTAGTCTAGAGGTGGCCACAGCAATTATACGCCTTTGCAATTGAAGCACTCTAATGTAAAATGAATAAAATGTATATGTATCCGTACTTACATACACGTAGCCAGGTACACACACACATCGACATGCATACATAATAATTAGGCTTAATTAATAGACCATTCGGAAATTATTAATTAGTTTTTATAGGCGCGGTACCAGTTTAAATGGTGAATATTGATTTTGTGGTGGCTTTATTAATGCTATTGGCTTAAACATTTTCTACCTCCTTTAATTATGTGGCTTTGATGTTACCAACAATGCAGCGGCTCCACAGCTTCACATAAGGACCTACAAACACATACGAGTGGTGTAAACATCCCCGTGTGAGTGAGTGTTGTGTATGGGTTAGTGTTGAGTCAGAGTTTGTTAACTATTATAAAGTTTTTTTCTTCTCGTTGTTGTTCTCATTGGTATGTTGTTGTTATTGTTATTTTATAACCAAATATGCTGTAAATTTTATGGGGAATGTGTGCGAGTGTATGTATGTCCTCATACTTGTATCGATGTCATTTAATATTGTGAAATTAATAAAATATTTGTTTGTGGACGTGAGTTTGTAGTAGGATTAACTCATTTGTGTATATTTATATATGACATGTGGGTAGTCCACATTCATATATAGCCGGTAATTAAGTCGTGCGGGTCTAGCTTAATGCAATATTTAAATAAATAATAAACAACTATTTTGATTTCGAATTTTGTGTGATTGTGGAGCGATAAACAAATCACAGAGTATCACAACGTTTTTGAGGGTTGGCTTATTTATTTTTGATTGAAATGTTCAAGGAGCACAACAAATGATCTTGGTGAGGTAGTTACGATTGTGAATAGGGAAGGAATAAGAAGTCCACCACACAAGATACAGATTGGATATATTGGACTGATTTAGCTGATAAAACTTCACTTTAGAGCAAACTTGAAAAAAACTATTTATATAATACAACATGATGAGTCAAACATATTTAGTCCATCCGGTCATTAGCTGAGGATGAATGGAGCATTTAAAATTTTTAAAGTGTCAGATAGTGACATTTTGTAATTTTAGATATTTTTGTTGGGTCTCAAATTTTACAAAATTAAAGGCAATGGATTTTTTAAAAACAAAGAGTCTTACTAAATGTATTTTTTGATTAAATTAACAAGTAGTACGGCGACATTATTAAGTCTGCACAAACATTGCCCAAGTTGAAAAGTGTTGAAAAAAATAAATAAAAATATTTCTCAAGTTTCCATAAATAATGTAAATAACACTCGAAACGTTTACGTTTCTTCCTTCTTTCAATCCGGTGATGATTTGAAAATCAGTTTATAATCAAATAAGTTGGAGCGAAGGTACGCAAAAGAGGGGGTTTACCTTTAAACCAAGATGTTGGACAAACAAATTCATTAATTTCTACTTCATTTATACACGCTCAACCATAGGCTGGATCTGAGACCCACTAATTGCGTACGCACATAATATAAACGGATTTTCCGAAATTCGCCCTTTTAGAGAGGAAAACGGCCGAAAAGGGATAAAATTGGTACCGACTAAATGGCTGCAGTTAGAATTATAAAATTTTGTATGTACACTTCTATGTATATAGAAGTGCAAATATAAGGAATATTTCGAAATCTGTACTTCTAAGGGAAAACGGGGATAAAAACAGTACCAATCAAAAGGCTGTAACTAGAGTAATGAAATTCGGTTTATACGAAATGCGAAAAATATGAAGATATTCGATATTCGTAAAAGGGATCATAAAGGGATAAAAATTATACCAATCATACTCCAACAACATGAACTTCTATGTGTTCATCCCACTATTTGTGTAGACATCTAATATTAACCGAGTCCTACATTTAATGGGGAAATAGTGGAAAAAGGTATACAATTAGTGCCGACTAAATATCATGTTGCATCCCAATAATTATGTAGCCAATTTTTTTGAAATTCGCCCTTTTAAGGGAGAAATAGGAAAAAGGGATAAAAATAGTACCGACTAAATGAATGTAGCTAGATTTATAAAGTTTGGTATTAACATTTCTGTGCAGAAGTGCAAAAAAGGAATTTTTCGAAATATTTAAGGGAAAGCGGCCGAAAAGGGATAAAAATAGTACCAATCAAACGTAATGTAATTTGGTTTACACGTAGCTCTGGCTTCGTAGATGTGAAAAATATAGATATCTTTAAATATTCGTACTTTATGAAATGGACCACAAAGGGATACAAATGGTACCAAGCACACACCAACAGCTACCAGCATGAAATTCGGTACTTTTAGGGGATAAAAGAGATAAAGCTGACACCAAGCAAACATATGTACAAGGGTTTCCATCAAGAGGTGTTATTTTGCTATTCAGAAAAATGTCATTTTTTGAGATAAATGATCGGATGTTTATTTCATAATAAAGTGGAAGGTATGCCGTTAACAATGAAAAAACAACATAAGCCAAATGGCCACGATCACGCTTACAGGACCATATCCTTTTCATGAAATTTTCCATAACCAAATCGCAAAGTAGCTGCCCTATGTCCTCGATAGCCTCACGAATTCTATTTTTGAGGTCTTGTCTTGAAGCTGGGCTGTTGGCGTAGACCTTATCTTTCACGTGGCCCCAAAGGAAGAAGTCACAAAGTGTTAAATCACAAGATCTCGGTGGCCAATTGTGATAACCTCTTCGAGAGATAACACGGTCCGGAAAGTTTTCCCTTAAAAGAGCAATGGTTTCGTTGATTGTGTGGCACGTAGCGCCGTCTTGTTGAAAGTAAACGTTTTCCAGGTCGATACCATTCAACTCCGACCATAAAAAATCATTTATCATCTCCCGAAAGCGCAATCCATTCACCGTAACTGTTGAGCCAACGTTATTTTCGAAAAAGTAAGGTCCAATGATCCCGCCGGACCATAAACCGCACCAAACAGTCACACGATGAGGATGGAGAGACTTCTCAACAATAACTCTTGGGATTTCCGAGTCCCAGATGCGACAATTTTGCTTGTTGACGTAGCCAACGAGGTGGAAATGGGCCTCATCAGTCATGATGATTTTTCGATGGAATTCCGGATCATTTTCATTCATGAATTTTAATAATTTCAATGCGTTGTTGAAGCGTGTATCGTTCCATTTTTTGTAATGGCGTAGTTTCTACTTGTCAAATGTCAAAAAAGCTTCAAAAGTGACAGCTACCGATATACCGGGTGATTCAAAATAACACCTCCTGTTGGAAAACCCTGTAGTAACTGAGTGGAATGTTGGCTTTGAAAATGAAAGAAATCAGTCCAAAGTTTTTCCATAACAACTAATGGAATTAACATCATAAAGTTTCTATGTTATATTCATATTTGAATAAACTGAAAAAATGTTTTGATAACTACATGGCAAACATTTTGATAGTCTATTCCTATATTCTTAAAACTATTCTTACGCTCTTAAGAATCTTATTTTCAAAAGTGTATAAAGCCGCAGATTGAAGGCAACATTTAACACTTGGTATGTCTGAAGTATTCCTGCTGACGTAATTAAAGTATTCCGATCCAAAATTCTCATCCTCGCCAGCATTTATATATAAATTATTTTGCAAATCTATAAAAAAATATATGTGCAACATGAATGCATTTCCATTGCATTCATTTATCTGCTGATGATGCTACACCATATTTAATAAATTTACACCACCGATGTTTATGACATTAATTTAATGTCCTTTTCCAGAAAACACATAACTCAATTTATTATTGCCGTTTTGTTGTTGGCGATGCTCATTTTGGCGACACAAAAACATCACACATACAAAGCGACAATCAGTGAACACAAATGTATATCTGTATATGAATAAATACATATGCGTATATGTATGTATGAGCATACAAAACTGCAAAAGATAATTTATGAATAAATTATTAACACGAAATAAAAGCTACAGTACAGGGACGGAGCCGCAGAAAATAGTAAGAGAAGAACCTATCTTAAAGCCATATATTCAAAAAGGAACTAAAGGAAAATCATCATCAGCTCCTTTAACATTTCAGGAGATGTGGAGACTAACAAAAATTATTTTGGCCGGACTTCATATCCTAGCGAAGAGCTTTTAATTTTTTTATTTCAATATGTGATTTTCATTTAAATTTTAAAATACTTTATGGTAATAACTAAATTAAAAGCTACAAATCATTTGGGACTGGTCAGTCATAATACTTGCAACCACTTGCTCTGCTGGTCATTGTGTAAACGTGGATTAAAACATGGCGGTCAATAATACAAAATGCCATTAAGAAAAAGTCAATAGATAGACAGATGCAAAAAGTGTAACAACAAATGTTAATAATGGGATAAAAGTCTAAAAAAACAACAATAAATCATGATATTCTATCGGAAATGAGCACCTTTCCCAACGGAGAGCGAATGTGGGTATGATTCATAAGAAGAATCGAAAGAAAAACATTTGTGTATATGTTTCCAATGACGAAACGAAAATTAATATTCATTGAATAACGTAAGAAGTACGATATTCCGAGATTCGGTGTGCATATTCCTGTGATGTGCACGATATAAAGATGTTGTAATTCTCAATCATTTGGTAGGTCATATGGCTTAAGTAATTTAAGTGACGCTTGCACGTGCACGTTGTTTCACAATTATTATCCATTGAACAGTTTAGATTGTGTAAAATTTAAATTCATTTAGTAAAAATATAAAGTTCATAGAACGAAGCGAGAGAAATTTCATAGAAATTGGGAAAATTCCTGAAAATATAAATATATGAATATCTGTAAAATATAGAAAACTCACTGAATTAAAAAAAATTTGGAAACAAAAATTTCATAAAATTTCTGAAAACATTTTATAGGAAAAATTTATAGAATTTTAAAATATATTTAAAGAATTTAGCAAAATTCAATGAATTTTTGAAAATTCAAAGCATTTACGAAAATTCACAGAATCTTTGAAAATTCTTAGACTTTATAAAAATTCTTAAAATTTATGAAAATTTTTATCTATGACATTTCTTAGAATTTATGAAATTTTATATTATGAATTTATAAGAATTCTACAAATTTATTAAAATCAAAAAAAAAAAATAATGAAAATTCATATAATTCATGAATATTCATGGAATTTATGATAATTCATACATTTTATGAAAATACATAGAACTTCATAAAATCTACGAAAATTGAAAAATGAAAGATTTAAGAAATTCCAAAGAATTTATGAAATTTCTTAAAATTTATGAAATTTCTTAAAATTTATGAAATTTATGATAATTCATTGACTTTAAGAAATTTTATAGCATTTAAGAAAGTACATAAAACTTTAGAAAGTTCATAAAATTCTAGAGAATTTTGCAAAATTCAAAGAATTTACGAAAATTCATAGAATATATGCAAATTCATAGAATATATGCAAATTCATAGAATTTATGAAAATTCATAGAAATTATTAAAATTCATAGAATTTATAGAAATTTCTTAGAATTTATAAAAATTCGTAGAATTTATGAAAATTAGTAGAATTTATTAAAATTCATAGAATTTACGAAAATTCATAGAATTTATGAAAATTCATAGAATTATGTTTTTGATATTGTCCAGCTTGAGGCCATAAAATGATAAAACCTGGATTGTGTTGGTTTTGTTGTTATCTTTTTATTTAAGTTTTGCCCAATATTTCGATTCGACTTTGTCGATCATCTTCAGGGGTGTTACAATTTCAATAAAACAAACAACGAACTTTGTTCCTTCAAGAGTTGGTGGTAACCAACTCTTGGGCAAAATTTAAATAAAAAGATAACAACAAAACCAACACAATCCAGGTTTTATCATTTTATGGCCTCAAGCTGGACAATATCAAAAACATAATTCAACAACAGGTCAACTATACACACATACATAATTCATAGAATTTATGAAAATTCATAGAATTTATGAAAATTCATAGAATTTATGAAAATTCATAGAATTTATGAAAATTCATAGAATTTATGAAAATTCATAGAATTTATGACTATTCATAGAAGTTATGAAAATTCGTAAAATTTATGACTATTCATAGAAGTTATGAAAATTCGTAGAAATTATGAAAATTCATAGAATTTATTAAAATTCATAGAATTTATTAAAATTCATAGAATTTATTAAAATTCATAGAATTTATTAAAATTCATAGAATTTATTAAAATTCATAGAATTTATTAAAATTCATAGAATTTATTAAAATTCATAGAATTTATTAAAATTCATAGAATTTATTAAAATTCATAGAATTTATTAAAATTTATTAAAATTAATAGAATTTATTAAAATTCATAGAATTTATTAAAATTCATAGAATTTATGAAAATTCATAGAATTTATGAAAATTCATAGAATTTATGAAAATTCATATAATTTATGAAAATTCATAGAATTTATGAAAATTCATAGAATTTATGAAAATTCATAGAATTTATGAAAATTCATAGAATTTATGAAAATTCATAGAATTTATGAAAATTCATAGAATTTATGAAAATTCATAGAAATTATGAAAATTCATAGAATTTATCAATATTATGAAAATTCATAGAATTTATGAAAATTCGTAGAATTTATTAAAATTCATAAAATTTACGGAAATTCTTAGAATTTATGAAAATTCATAAAATTTATTAAAATTCATAGAATTTATGACATTCATAGAATTTATTAAAATTCATTGAATTTATGAAAATTCATAGAAATTATGAAAATTCATAGAATTTATCAATATTATGAAAATTCATAGAATTTATTAAAATTCGTAGAATTTATTAAAATTCGTAGAATTTATTAAAATTCGTAGAATTTATTAAAATTCGTAGAATTTTTTAAAATTCATAAAATTTACGGAAATTCTTAAAATTTATGAAAATTCATAAAATTTATTAAAATTCATAGAATTTATGACATTCATAGAATTTATTAAAATTCATAGAATTTATTAAAATTCATAGAATTTATGAAAATACATAGATCTTTGGAAAATTCATTGAATTCATGAATATTCATAGAATTTATGAAAATTCATAGAATTTATGAAAATTCGTAGAATTTATCAATATTCATAGAATTTATGAAAATTCATAGAATTTTATCGATATTCATAAAATTTATGAAAATTCATAGAATTTATGAAAATTCATAGAATTTATGAAAATTCATAGAATTTATGAAAATTCATAGAATTTATGAAAATTCATAGAATTTATGAAAATTCATAAAGTTTATGAAAAATCGTAAAATGTATAAAAATTCATATAATTTATTAAAATTGATAAAATTTATTAAAATATGAAATATGTATGATAATTCATAAAAATTATTTAAGATCATGCAAATTTATGATAATTCATAAAATTTATGAAAATTCATAATTTTTTTTGAAAATTGAAAAGTATAAGCAATTTCAAAGCATTTACGAAAAATTCATAGAATTTATAAATATGTATACATTTTTTCATAATTCATAGAACTTACAAAAATTAATAGATCTATGAAAATTCGAAAAAAAATTGTGATAATTTTAAAATAACGAAAATACATAGAATTTATAAAAATTCGTAAAGCAATTCATTGAATGTACAAACAATCATAGAAATTATAAAAATTTATTGATCTTACAAAAACTTCAAATTTAAGAAAATTATAAAAACTTAATAAAATTAATGAAAGGCCTCTGTATTTGTGACAATTTAAATTGATGAAAATTAATTGAATTTATTAAAATTCCTATTTGAAAATTCACACAAAAGCAAAAATATATTGTTTGATAAATAAAATATAGTTTAATGTAAAAAATCATGGAATATATGAAAATTTGAAATCAGATTACAAATAAATATATTTTGGTGTAGAAAGATTTTTTAATTAGATTTAACTTTCAATTGAATCTTGAATTCTTTCTTAAGCTCTGGCGAAAATGAAGGTTACAAAAATCGTGAATGTTTTATACATCAAAATATATTTTTTATTTCGAGATGCGATGGGCTTTTGAGGAGATATTAGTATAACTTCCTTAATCAAATGTTGTACCGAGGCTAAAAGATAGGACTAATTGTGTGTTCGTTAAAAAAGGTAATAAATTTGGATAAATAAGCTCCGAAGATACTAAAAATTGTTATGGTGGGAAAAAGTGAAATCATTAAATTCGAAAAATAATTTTCAGCACAGTTCCCGCACATAGATGTATTGATCAGTTCGTGGATATGGTCCTTGCATGTTTTTCTCAGCAACCGACTTCATAGTCATTTAACTTCAAAAATCAAATAATAAACGTACTTAATAACCCTTCCATAAAAGAAATTATCAATCGTTGTCTTTAATTCATAAATCAAAAATATCGGTAGTCCTGCATAAAATCCCCTTTAAGCTGGACATCACAAACTAGCATTCTCGCTATTTTAATTACAATATTGTCGCATAAACTCTAATAAATTCGTTTAAAAATTGTAAATAAAAACTAAACAAATGGAGAGCGAACGAATAAAAAACCAAAACCTCAAATAGCTGGATTTATGGCAAATAATATTACTCATGCGCCAGGGTGGACAATACCTCAACTCCGAGCAAAAAAAAGCACAAAAATATAAGTACGAAACAAACACTATATAAATAAATATACACATATGTATGTATATACATTATAAATTAACACACTCAAACGTATATATTTTATTTAACAAAAAATACACCCAACTAAAAAACCAACAAACTAATCGTTTTTATGTGGATTTTTATGCGGCTTTCTGAGGTTCGATTTGTGGTGTCTGACAGTGGTATTTGATATGGGATTTTTTCCGCCAGATTTCTATCGCTTTTTTTCAGCGCTGTTCTACTCGAATACCAAAACCAACCAAACCCAATTGTATGCACTTAGCAGGCATTTAATTCAATTTGTTAATAACGATATTAAAATATGAAAATTAACTTTAAAAGGCATTAACCAACTGAAAAAGGGTGCAATGAAAGCTATACATGCAATTAAATGTAATGTGATTTGTAGTGGTAGTAGTAGTTTTTTATTTAGTTTTCCAGTTAATGTTAATTATAATTTTTACTGGATTTTTTTAAATGGAGAGTGGGTATGTTTTTTTTTCAGCGATACTTACTTTGACAGTTGCCTATGGGCGGCATGCGAAAACCAGACAGAGGATCCGTGGAGAAGTGGAACGGTCTTTGGCCAAAGGCAAAATGGAACTGCTGTTGTTGTCCTAAAATTGATAACACTGTGTTTTGAATGCTTTTTTAATTTGCTGTCCTTAATTAAGTTGCAAATGTGGGGGGAGGGTGAGAGGTGTTCATGTGTGCAAAATGGGGGGTAAAGGTTTTTAAAAATAATAAAGATCCCAGCAAAAACTCTCATTACCAAGTAATGCGGGGAATAAGGCAAAACCAAAAACCTTCACTACTTATTTTTCGGATCCGTTTATAATTATTTTTATAAAAGGATTGTAAAAAATAAGTACTTCCACGCACGCTTACAAAAAGTTGAGAAATAAGTACATCCACGCACGCTTACAAAAAGTTGAGAAATAAGTACTTCCACGCACGCTTACAAAAAGTTGAAAAATAAGTACTTCTAAACGAGTTGTAAAATATCAGGAAGATACAAAATAAGTCATTATTTATAACTAGCCAAAGAATGTATTATCAACAATGGGCTTAGTAAGTGATGAAAACAACATTTTTATTAAATTATATATTTTGTATCGACTTGTTAGCAATCTGAATACAGAATTTAGGGCTGTTCTTCTTTAAGCCTGGATAACAACAGCACTGATATTCACTGACTAATTTTATTTTTAATTTTTAAAATCTGAAATTCTATGAAATTTAACTTACCAATAACTACTTATTTAAACCATTATTAGGAAGTAATTATTTTATACTTCAAAATAATGCAGGGCGTAACGAGCTGCATTACTATGTAATGCTAAAAATAATGAGGTGTCATTACCAAGTTTTTGCTGGGATGGTGTGGAGTTTTGTATTTTTGTGGAAAATATTTTTAGAAATTAAAAATTTAAAAATTCAGGTGATTCAATTAGAACTATTCTTTTGAAATGCAGTAAGAAAAGTGGCAATGCACGTGGGACTACCATAAATGCTTAAATATAGAAATAGCAGTTTGGGTTTATTCTCAGAAAAATTAAAATGTTTGCCGTAGCGGAAATATCCATAAACATTTTTTGTTGTGATTTTCAGAAACTACCATTCTAGCGAAGAAAAAAATTACAAATGTTCAGTAGTTTTGTTTTCTGAGCACAACAATATATAAAAAATATTGGACCATTTATCTTCCTTCTGAATGTTACAGAAGTTTTTGCCCAAAATTTTTTCCGAATTAATAGACCCTAGAAAGAACTTTAACTAAAAAATTTATTTCTTGTCTTAGAAAGGTATTGACTGCAGCTATTTATTTTTTATAAAAAACTACCACAAAATACGAAAAAAGTTTTCAGTAGTCACTGTGAAAATCCACAAAAGTTTACTATAAACGTCCAATAATTCGACCAATAAGTTACTCTAAGACAAGAAACAACATTTTTATTTAAAGTTCTTTCTAGTTCTTTCTATTATTTTAGAAAAAAAAATTGGGGAAAAATGTAACACAAAAAAAACACCTGAAAAACATAATTTTTATGGTTATTTTCAGGAGCGTTTAGCTCACAGATGGCTTGATCTAATATTTTGCAAATCGTCATTAATCAATCCAAACTTTATTTTAGTGAGGTGACTGGAACTTGGTTTTCCATTTGTATGAACGCCGACGCAGCGTAATATACATATTACCCTGTATCGCAGTGTTGTCTAAGACATACAAATCTTAATATCAATTTACTATCATCCTTCTCCACTGCTAAATTTAAGTTATTTGTTCTTTAAATCTTTACAAGACACATTTCTTTATTTTTGGATTACATTTGAAATGTACATCCACCTTCCACCCACAATCGATTCTGAGCAGACAACATTTGAAGTTTTTCAAAGTTTCTCACATGTGGTGTGTCTGCCTGAACGTTTTGTTTAAAGTTTAAACCTTCTCCAAGGTGTAAATTGACATACTCAGTGATGAAGTTTTGCAACTTTGTTACAACCAATCACCATTTAGACATGCACAAGCACAGGAGATTAAATATATTAAAATCCTTCATTCAAATATAATAACCCTCCTTTTTGCGACTGACAATGGAAAACTTTCAACTTCACTGCCATTGTTGCGAGTTTAACACAGAGAAATTAAGGATCTTAAGGATTGTAACAAGAAGAGAAAGGGATTCAATAGTCGTAGAATAAGATGATAGAAATTCTATAATAACAGAGTGGGTTAAAAAAGAGTATTTGTTTGAATTCGTCAAGAAAAAAGTGTCTGGCAAAAAATTTTAAAAATAATATGAACAAATACATATTTAAGTGCAAAATTAAAGTTTTTATGCACTCCACGAGAGTATTATGTCTTTGTGCTTTTGTTTGTAACACCCAAGAGGAAACGAGTTAGACCCATCGTTTGTTATACAGATCGGCTTAGAATCAATTTCTGAGTCGATTTAGCAATGTCCTTCTGTCTGTCCGTCTACCCATGTATTGTTATAATAAAATTAAAGGTCGCAATTATTGTGCGATCTTAAAAAAATTGGCACAAGTAAGTTTTGTGGATCAAGGACGAACGTTATTTAATTTAAGGCAAATCGGTTCAGATTGAGATATAGCCCCCATACAATTGTCGCTCCCGATTTGACTTTTTCCGCTCTAATGTGGTATCTTAAAATTCTGCACAACATCTTATAATCTAACTAGAAACATTTATAATGAAAGCGGGTAAGATCGGTTCAGCTATATATATATATTGCGTCCATTCAATGCTCTCCCCCGATTTGACTTTCTCTACTCTAGCTTTTAAGAGCTCTTCTTCAAATCTTGCAAAATATCTTATATATCAACTAGAAACACCCATGGTGAAAATGGGTCAGATCGGTTCAGATTTATGTATATCTCCCATACAAATTTCGCTTCCGGCTTAACTTTTTCCACCCCAGAAACCACGTATTTTCACTGAATTTCTTCAAATTGAGCATAACACGTTTTACTTGTACTGGACGAACGTATTGTGAAAGTGGATCATTTCATTCCATGTTTTGATATAGCCCGATACAAATATTGTTATCGATTTGACAAATTGGGTCTGGTCATATTAGCCTATGATTAGGAAACATACAAAAAGCCTTTCCGTTTTCACTTTTTTACCGAATTGAATTGTGTTCGGATAGAAAGTGGAGTGTATCATATAGTCGGCCCCTTTTCGGCAACAGCTGACGCACGTTTCGTGTTCTGTTTCACTGTCAAACATCTTCAGTTTGGTCTATAATTTAACCATGAATCGTCTTATAAACGAACAACGCTTGCAAATTATTGAATTTTATTATGAAAATGCGTGCTCTGTTAAGAAAGTTAATTTTACCGAAAAATTGTGTTCAGCGACGAAGCTCATTTTTGGCTCAATGGGTACGTAAATAGGCAGAATTGTCGATTTTGGAGTGAATATCAGCCAGAACCATTGCAAGAGCTACCAATGCATCCAGAAAAAGTCACAGTTTGGTGCTGTTTATGGGCTGGTGGCATCATTGGACCGTACTTCTGCAAAGATGATGCGAATCGTAACGTAACTGTGAATGGTGAGCGCTACCGTGAGATGATATCCAACTTTTTTTTGCCCAAAATGCAAGAGCTTGACTTGCATGACATGTGGTTTCAACAAGACGGTGCCACATGCCACACAGCACGCGCAACAATGAAGTTATTTAGAGGCGAGTTCGGTGAACATTTTATTTCACGTTCGGGACCGGTCAATTGCCCGCCTAGATCGTGCGATTTAACGCCTTTAGACTATTTTTTGTGGGGCTATGTTTAAGCTTATGTCTATACTGACAAGCCCGCTTCAATTGACGCATTGGAAGACAACATTGAAGCATTTATTCGTGAGATACCGGCCGAAATGTTGGAAAGAGTATGCCAAATTTGGACTAAGCGGATGGACCATTTGAGGCGCAGTCAAGGTCAACATTTGCATGAAATAATCATCAAATATTAAATTATATGGATCGTACTATCGATTCAAATAAAGATTTTATGCATTTTTCTGAATTTTATGTATTTTTTTTTTTGAAAAACTTTCCTATAGCTTTTAAAAAATCACCCTTTAGAAAAATCCTTCCCGTTTTCACTTTTTTACCGAATTGAATTGTATTCGAACCGACTGTAGCCTTTCCTTACTTGTTTTTTTATTTTATTTATATTCTAACAATTCATCTCTCACCGACTGTTCTCGAAATCGATTAAATCTAATATGTTTACAAATACGATCAGATTGGATTGTGTGTAGTTGAGTGTGGTTCTCCTCCTCTCCATTAGCAATCATAAATATTCCTTCGTAATAAGAAAAACTTGCTCGAAAAGCTGGCATTCAAATGAACACCATTCAAAAAAGAACATAAATAGACTTAATCAGAATTTTCCTCGTTTTCTGCTTTACTTTTATAGATTTCGTGAAATCGAATTCACATTTTCTATCTTATATTTATGAAACTGAATTTTATTACTCTTAATGGATTAATATAGGGAAAAATTAATCTAAAATTTGTATTTACATAAGTACGCGAAAATCTTCTCTAAAATCATGCTCAGCGGAAACTGCTCTAAATGAAGTAATAAAAGTCACTAAGAAATCCATAGACTTGAAGTAAAAATAGAACGAAAATGCCATAGAAAACATGGTCGTGGAAATCTTTCTGAGAAATTAATTGGATAATTGTCAAGTTGAAGTGCAGAATTGTAGAATAAAAATATTTTAAATAGTAGAAGTTAAGACATGCTAATTCGTGAACAGCTCAAGGATGAGCGCTCTTCAAAGCCGAAACCGAAGCTAGGGTATTCTTTACTGCAAGGATCAAGTTTCAAACTTTCAACGAAAACAAAGTTAGTCAAACAAACATTTATTTGAATTGTTGAAAAGTTTGGTCAGAATTGAAAAATCCTAAAATAGCTCCCACTTAAATATTTGAAAAAAAAAAACACAACATTTTTGAATTACACTAATTGTGAAAATTATTTGATGGTCCTTTGTGGAATTGGCAAAATGTAATGACATTCGCGTAATCGCTTTGTCTTCAACTTAAATTTAATTCTCCGTATACTGAGTATGGTGTGATGGCAAGAATATAATCAATACTCGCTTTGAGCAAAATTTTATTTCTTTGTTTCCGCTAAACGACTTACAACTTCTTTAGTCAATACGTGCATTTCTACATCGAGTGAATACGGAAATATTTTCAATAAAGTCTTCATATATTGACTTTATTCCGCTTCGAGTATATTAACATTTGTACTCTACTTTTGGAAATATAAGTTCGATAACACTCGCTTATATGTTCAATTAATGGTACTTTTAATGGCAACCAATGTTGCGAACTTCACTTCCACACAGAAACAGTGGTTTAGCAGACAAGTTGTTGAGGATTGTATACTTATACGTACTCTCGCTCCAAAATGGTAAAGACAAATGTGGTAAGGACAGTTGGACACATCCTACGTAACTGACAAACTCAAAAATATTCACTGTACAGTAGAGCGTACCAGGTTACAAGTAAAAAAAAAAAAGTTCGCCGTACACCTTCGAATATGAAGTATTATTGAAAGGTAGTTTCAAAAAAAATTTTTTTATTTTTTTATGCCGAACGTAGGGGTCGCGCTTTTACATTTTTCTATATAACTTCTGCATTTATAAACGGATTTTAAAGTGTGATACATCGATGTTTTTGTCCGATTTTTTTGTCTTTGAAGTCATTGAGCTCAAACATGATTCATGATTTTATGCGAGCTTTAATTTTCGATTATTAGAGTGGTACATTAGGGTAGTAGCAACTGAGAAATGATGGGTAAGTACCAGAAGGGGGTGCTTGAGCTCAATGACTTCAAAGACAAAAAAATCGGCCTCGTCGAGACAAAAACATCGATGTATCACACTTTAAAATCCGTTTATAAATACAAGTTATATAGAAAAATGTAAAAGCGCGACCCCTACGTTCGGCATAAAAAAATAAAATTTTTTTTTTTGAAACTACCTTTCAATAATACTTCATATTCGAAGGTGTACGGCGAACTTTTTTTTTGAGGTACGCCCTACTGTACAGGGCCCTCGGAAACCAACGAAGAGGAAGTAGTCGAACACTGCTTATGAGATTACACAACTCTAATAAACCCAGGGTACAGAGAATTCAGGAAACAATTACTTCACAACATTAACGAATATTGGATATTTAAATATATAATAATTATCTCAATCTTTCAGGCTGCATATAACTAACTTTCGAGTGGGAAGATCCTGTCGTTGCCTTTAGGCACTTTCCATTTAAATCAAGCAAAACACTTATATGTTAACTACGAACAAATTCTGAGTTTTTGTATGCTCATCAGGTGTATCATAGAATCCAATTGTTGTCGGAATCGAATTAAAATCTGCAAAAAATCGGGGATGTACAAAATTTAAGTCGAAATTGAAATGAAATCGTATTGTGTTTTCCTTGATTCAAACCCAACGACAAATTTCGATTCCAACAACAATTGCAAATTAAGAGACTTATTTCAGCTTAATGGCTTTGTTAGTAGTGCTCGAGTGACGAAATGCATTGTTTGGAGCGGAGTCTGCACTGAAATTAAGACAAATGGCAAAATTTTGTGCGACGACATACTCACAGCGATCTTATGGGTCGAGTGACGCCTATCCTTATAATATTTCTGCATTGAGTCAATTAGAAATCCCTGTTATTGATTTACCCTTAGTTTTGTCGAGTTTGAATAATCTCAAATCCACAAATAGTGTTGGCCCTGATGGGGTGCCAAGTATTATTTTGAAATTCTGTGCTAGTGGTTTGGCTATGCCGCTAACATTATTATTTAATACTTCATTGACTTTTGGATATTTCCCTCTGGCTTGGAGGAGTTCATTCATTGATCCCCTCCATAAGTCTGGCAGTCTAATTGATGTTTCAAACTATAGAGGCATAGCTAAGTTGAGTGCTATTCCGAAGCTATTTGCGAAATTGGTTACTGAGGTTGTATCTCATACAGTTTCTTCTATATTGAGTCCATATCAACATGGATTTCGTAAGTGCTTTTCTACTGTGACAAATTTGATTCAGTTTACTTCTCACGTTATTGATGAATTTGTTCAGGGTAATCAGACTGATGTCATCTATACAGATTTTAGTAAGGCATTTGATAAAGTGAACCACGAACTATTGCTATATAAATTAGATCGTATAGGTTTTAGCTCTAACTTCTTGAAGTGTTTTGGGAATTAGTTTTGGGAAGGTATTTCATATTTTTGTGTGCCCTATAGGTTAACATAATCAGTATGCTTCTCATTTGAAAAATGCACCCTTAATCGACCTCTTTTGTGATCACCCTTTTTTACAATCATTACAAACGTACATCACTCGCTGTGGCGTCCTGTGCCGCAAACTTTAGAAATTAAAATAAAAAGCCAACAATAAGGACACTACCTAAACGAGATAAATCATTTTGTGGAAAGTCCGGGCAAAAATGAGTAAAAACAATGGAGTTTTTACCAAAGGACACAAAAGGCACAAAAACATTAGAGAGGTGCAGGGAGTTGGAGTTGAAAGCAGACATACACAAAGTTATTCCTCGAGCTTGAAAATCTACAGAGACAAACAACATTTGTTGGTATAGATGTGGTGCAGGGCTACATACTCGTACTAACTGCCATACATGGCAAGATTTTTAAAATGAATGCTACAGTTTGTAGTAGTTGTTGCCATTGTTCTGAAAGAGGGCTTAACATATGCAAAATGTAATATATTTGCATCTTTATAAATATTTCAAACTATGGAAAATGGACTTTTGTCCTGTTGGCAGGCAGCTCCCTGCCCCGGCCCCAGCCACACTGTCAGTTGTCGTTACGGTAGTCGTAGCTTCCTGCCACAACTACTGCTGATCCTTTTGGATATTTCTGTGTAATGTTATTTAGCATTAATGAATATTCTTAAAAGATGAATTGTTTTCTATATGTACAGAGTGTACACATTGACAACTACAACTACAGCAACAACAAAAACGACGACGACCATAAAGACAAACAAAAAGAACGCTCCGTGTATGTCTAGATGCCATAAACTATCTTCAGATTCAGAAATTGCCACAGCAGAGTGTTGAGAATGGCCACACCGTTTGTCTGGCTGTATGGCAAACAGTGGGCGAAAAATATTTTAATTTTAAAAGATCAATTTAAATATTCGAAATTTCACCATTTAAACTATTTTGTGGAATTAATATTATTATTTTTTAGCAAATTCCATCAGGAACATAGGCTGTGTACATAGAATCTTGATATAGAAATGTAATATTGGCCAGTATTGTGAAGACAGCTACCATCTAAACTAATTTTCGGTCAATATATAATATGCCTCACCCTTTTTGGCACAAAAACTGGTAAAAATAATTATTATTTTATTTTATCATTTTTACTGATAATACATACAATCTCCGCCCACTGTGCAATAGGTGTGGGGTTTATATCTCGAAGCATCTAATGAATTGTACTGTATTTAAATGTTTTTGGCTAAAATTAAATCCTATTCTTACCCTCGACTCAAGGATTTATGAGCTTTTGTTGTTGCTGAGCATACAAATAAACGCATATTTATTAACAGCGTCTATTCTGTGCTATTCTGTTCTATTCTATTCAATGTGGATGAGGATGGGGGGGGTAGTTGTATTTTGATGTGAATTTTTTGATTATGGCATGACTGTGAATGGGTGTGCGGCGGAGGTGTGGTGTGTGTGATTGCGTACTTACTGGTTTTTGAACGTGGCTCTCTGGGTCCATCGACGGTCACTTTGATGGCTTTGTTGTATGTGGCAATGTGTGGCGGATTCGTGGAGACTGTGATTGTCAGTGTGAAACTTTTCCCTGGAAGAAAGTGAAAAGGCACAAAAATTTATTTAAAACAAATACACTTTTAAAATGGGAGAGGATCCTCTATTTTAGTTACATCTGATAATCTCTAGAAAATGTATTTTTTGAACTACAGATCTTTTCTTACAATATAAGAATTTCAACATATATTTATTATACCCTCCACCTCCAGGATGGGGGTATACTAACTTTGTCATTCCGTTTGTAACACCTTGAAATATCGACCTGAGACCCTATAAAGTATATATATTCGTGATCGTCATAAAATTCTAAGACGATCTAGCAATGTCCGTCCGTCCGTCTGTTGAAAGCACGCTAGCATCTAAACGAAAGGAGCTAGAACTTTCAAATTTTCCATAAATGCGTCTTATAGTCGTAGATCGGTTGAGATTGAAATGGGGCGAAATCGGCATAAAGGGAAAAAATTTTCCCTCACAAGGACTAAAAATACCCATAATAATCCCTAATATTTTAGCGTATTTAAGCATGTTTTTTGAATATATATGTTTATATTTGCTTGATATTTGGTATGCGCATTCCCCCTACAGCAAAAACGTGCACCATACAGTGATTCTTATTTGTAGGGTGTGAAATGGGACAAAAAAGGGATAAAAATGGTACATACTAAACGACAACAGCTAGAAACACGAAATTCGGTGTGTACATTCCTCTAATTGAGTAGATACATAATATAAAAGAATTTTTTCCAAATTCGTACTTTTAAGGGATAAAATGTGAATAGAGGGATAAAAATGGTACCAACCAAACGGCTGTACCTAGAATAATGAAATTCGGTGTATACATTCCTCTGATTGCATAGACAAGTAAAATACACGTTTTTTTAATTTCGTACTTTTTGGGGTTAAACTGAAAAAAGGGGATAAAAATAGTACCAATCAAATGACCGTAGCTAGAGTCATGATATTCGGAGTATACATTCCTCTGACTGTGTTTACACGGAAAATAAACTGATTTTTCGAAATTCGTACTTTTTGGGGTCAAAATAGAAAAAGGGGGTAAAAATAGTACCAACCAAATGACCGCAGCTAGAGTCATGAAATTCGGAGTATACATTCCTTTGACTACGTAGACATGAAAAATAAAAGTTTTTTTTCCAAATACGTACATTCAAGGGATACAATTGTACAGGGGGATAAAAAAAGTACCAACTAAACGACTACAGCTAGAATGATGAAATTCTAATTGCGTAGAAATGTCAAGGGGGTAAAAATGGTACCAACCAAATGGGCACAGCTGGAATCATGGAATTCGTACTTTTTCTTTTACGGCAAAAATTGGTTGAATCATGATGTTAGGCTATTTTGCACATGTACGTCTGATAATGGATTTTCAAAATTTGTACTTTTGGAAATAAAATAGAATGGAAGTACAACAAACTGTAGCACCCACTAACTTCCAATAATTGTGGTATTTAAGCTTTTTGAAAATATAAATATAAGAATATTTATTTTTTGATTTGAAATAGATAATTTTTTGATGTAATTAAAATATTATATTTATTTATATAATTATTTTTTCAATATTTGTATTTGTTTTGGTTTGGCTA
The DNA here is from genome assembly GCA_947397865.1 of Polietes domitor. Lineage (NCBI taxonomy): Eukaryota > Metazoa > Arthropoda > Insecta > Diptera > Muscidae > Polietes > Polietes domitor. Next base: position 21,580,860 of record OX377620.1, on the reverse strand, counting down.
TATTACAAAATTTATATTTTCCTGTAATATTGCTGCACTTCTACGAAAACCGACAACCTCTGTGGAATGCAATCCATGGTGGAGGGTATATAAAGTTCGGCCCGGCCGAACTTAACGCCGTTTTTACTTGTTATACACTCCACGAGAGTATTATGGCTTTGTGCATTTGTTTGTAACGCCCAAAAGGAAGCGGGATAGACCCATTGTTAAGTATACCGATCGACTTAGAATCACTTTCTGAGTCGATTTAGCAATGTCCGTCTGTCCGTCTGTCCGTCTGTCTGTCCGTCTGTCTGTCCGTCTGTCTGTCCGTCTGTCTGTCTGTCCATCTATTGTTGTAATCAAACTACAGGTCGCAATTATAGTCCGATCTTAACAAAAATTGGCACAAGTAAGTTTTGTGGATCAAGGACGAACGCTATTTAATTTGAGACAAATCGGTTCAGATTTAGATATAGCCCCCATACAAATGTTGCTCCCGATTTGACATTTTCCGCTCTAGAAACGACATATTGCACCCGATATTCTTTAAAATTGACACAACATCTTATAATCCGACTATAAACACCTATGCAAAAATTGGGTAAGATCGGTTCAGATTTAGATATAGCTCCCATACAAATGTCGCTCCCGATTTGACATTTTCCGCTCTAGAAACGACATATTGCACCCGATATTCTTAAAAATTGACACAACATCTTATAATCCAACTAGAAACACCTATGCAAAAATTGGGTAAGATCGGTTCAGATTTGGATATAGCTCCCATACAAATGTCGCTCCCGATTTGACATTTTCCGCTCTAGAAACCACATATTGTACCCGATTTTCTTTAAAATTGACACAACATCTTATAATCCAACTAGAAACACCTATGCAAAAATTGGGTAAGATCGGTTCAGATTTAGATATAGCCCCCATACAAATGTCGCTCCCGATTTGACATTTTCCGCTCTAGAAACCACATATTGTACCCGATTATCTTTAAATTTGGCACAACATCTTATAATCCAACTATAAACACCTATGCAAAAATTGGGTAAGATCGGTTCAGATTTAGATATAGCCCCCATACAAATGTCGTTCCCGATTTGACATTTTCCTCTGTAGAAACCACATATTGTACTCGATTTTCTTTAATTTTTGCACAACATCTTATAATCTTACTAGAAACACCTATGCAGAAATTGGGTAAGATCGGTTCAGATTTAGATATAGCCCCCATACAAATGTCGCTCCCGATTTGACCTCAGCCGCTTTAAAAGCCACATATTGTGCTCGATTTTCTTTAAATTTCGCACAACATCTTATAATCTAACTAAACAAAACTATGATGAAAGTGGGTAAGATCGGTTCAGATTTAAATATAGCCCAAATTCAAATGTTGCTCCCATAAGTTTAACCGATTTTGGCCAAACTATATATTTTATATTTCACCTATTTCGTTCCAGGTTTCAATATATCCTCATACAAATGTCCTTTCCGATATAAAATTTTTTGTCAAACACATACATTTACAGGATACAAAAAACCTTGTCTTTTTCACTTTTTCACCGAATTGAATTGTATTCCGATTGAAAGTGGAGTGTATCACAGAGTCGGCCCCGCCCGACTTTAGCCTTTCCTTACTGGTTTTTATTTTGAAATCTATAGTTTTTATTTTCAGATTAACGAAATATTTTCAAATGTTGTATAATCTATGACATTAAAGAAATTAGCCTTTGTCCTACTTATGAGAAACTACGACGTTGAAATAAAACTTGAGGATGGGTTTGCGAAGACTCTTAATCTTTTTTAAAGACTCGCCTCAATAGGAGGTAATAACAAATAAAAATTAGTTAAATGTGTGGGGGTGATTTTGACTATTACATCATTTTTGGAACTGAGTAGCAACCATAAGATCTTAATCCTGTAGCTCCTCTCCTTACGGGTTAATGTAAACCTTTTTTCAAGAAAATCTAATTTGTCGGAAATTTTCAATGGAGGTCACCGAAGACACCAAAGTTGTAAATTAAGATCTTCACGCTTAAATAGCAAAATCACACGCTAACTTATACAACAAAATTATTAGGGTTAAAATTGGTCCATGTTTTTATTGGAAGGTCGATCTTTTTCGACAAAATATGTGGGTATTTCGATAGAGCACGGTAAACAAAAAAATACAAATTGGATATTTTTGCAAAATTATAAACATTTGCAAAAGTGTTCTTCTAAATTCAAGCTAAATAAATAAATAAATGGCGTTGGTGCAACTCATGAATATAATACTGGAGTTTCTTAGTTATCATCAAAAATGTTGGCAACAAATTTTCATAATAAACTCACTGTTCCGTTTCATGTACAAAAATCAGAAAATAGATTTGCTCCGAGTATTTTTTGTTACCGTTTTTTTGTTATATTATCAAATGTTTTTCATAGAAATAGATTTTTGGACAATTTGTATGTGAAATAAATTATTTTTTTGTTTCGTTCGTGAGTAGTTGAAAGAAAAAAATTCTTCAAAAATACATTTTTCGACGTAAGCGAATATTCTTATATTTCCTGAATAGCAGAGGAGAGGTACGAATTTGTTTTTTTTATATCTCAAACTAAAGGGTGATTTTTTAAGAGCTTGATAACTTTTTTTTAAAAAAAAACGCATAAAATTTGCAAAATCTCATCGGTTCTTTATTTGAAACGTTAGATTGGTCCATGACATTTACTTTTTGAAGATAATTTCATTTAAATGTTGACCGCGGCTGCGTCTTAGGTGGTCCATCCGGAAAGTCCAATTTTGGGCAACTTTTTCGAGCATTTCGGCCGGAATAGCCCGAATTTCTTCGGAAATGTTGTCTTCCAAAGCTGGAATAGTTGCTGGCTTATTTCTGTAGACTTTAGACTTGACGTAGCCCCACAAAAAATAGTCTAAAGGCGTCAAATCGCATGATCTTGGTGGCCAACTTACCGGTCCATTTCTTGAGATGAATTGTTCTCCGAAGTTTTCCCTCAAAATGGCCATAGAATCGCGAGCTGTGTGGCATGTAGCGCCATCTTGTTGAAACCACATGTCAACCAAGTTCAGTTCTTCCATTTTTGGCAACAAAAAGTTTGTTAGCATCATACGATAGCGATCGCCATTCACCGTAACGTTGCGTCCAACAGCATCTTTGAAAAAATACGGTCCAATGATTCCACCAGCGTACAAACCACACCAAACAGTGCATTTTTCGGGATGCATGGGCAGTTCTTGAACGGCTTCTGGTTGCTCTTCACTCCAAATGCGGCAATTTTGTTTATTTACGTAGCCATTCAACCAGAAATGAGCCTCATCGCTGAACAAAATTTGTCGATAAAAAATTTCGAGCCGAACACTGATTTTGGTAATAAAATTCAATGATTTGCAAGCGTTGCTCGTTAGTAAGTCTATTCATGATGAAATTTCAAAGCATACTGAGCATCTTTCTCTTTGACACCATGTCTGAAATCCCACGTGATCTGTCAAATACTAATGCATGAAAATCCTAACCTCAAAAAAATCACTCTTTAGTACTTTTAATTAATTTTCACTTTGTGCGATTTTTTAAAAGCGGATATTCGACAAGTGAGTTGTGCTTCTCGTTCATTTGTGAGAATCATTTACTTAACGGGGGCGGGTATGTTGTTGAAAAGTCGCTGCGAAGCTACATGAACGAAACCTTTGACAGGGTGGACATCATGATAGCCAAGTAATAAATGTCACCATGCCATTTGTAAATAAATTTGCATTCCATTAAGTATAGATGCAAAATGGTCTTGAGCCAGGATAATATCCCATTTCAAATCAGATATTGAATACAGACAAAAAATACAAACGAAAAAAACTAAAATTTTTAATTAATTTTTATATATTTAACTTTTAATGATGAATATTTGAAAATTCTCAATTTTTGTTGCCCAAAAAAGCATCATAAAATTCAGAATTTTTATACCCTCCACCTCCAGGATGGGGGTATATTCACTTTGTCATTCCGTTTGTAACACCTTGAAATATTCATCGGAGACCCCATAAAGTATATATATTCTGGGTCGTGGTAAAATTCTAAGACGATCTAGCCATGTCCGTCTGTCCGTCTGTCTGTTGAAAACACGATATCGGCCGAACGAAATGAGCTAGGAGGTTCAAATTTTTCCTAAATGTGTCTTATGGTTGTAGATCGGTTGGGATTGAAAGTGGACGAAATCGGCCCAGAGGGAAAAATTTTTCCCTCACAAGGACTGAAAATACCCCTAATATTTTGAGTATTTCAGCATGTTTTTTGAACATATTAGCATGTATTTACTTGATATTTGCAATGCGCATTCCCTTTATAGCATAAAAGGGCACCATAGAGTGATTTTTATTTGTAGGGGGCGAAATGGGACAAAAAAGGGATAAAAATGGTACCTATCAAACGACAACAGATAGAAACACGAAATTTGGCGTGTACATTCCTCTAATAGAGTAGATACATAATATCAAAGTATTTTTTCTAAATTCGTACTTTTAAGGGGTTAAATGGGGATAGAGGGATAAAAATAGTACCAACCTAACGGCTGCACCTAGAATAATGAAATTCGATATACACATTCCTCTGATTGCGTAGACACGTAAAATAAAAGAACTTTCCAAAATTCGTACCTTTTGGAGTTCAAATGGAAAATGGGGATAAAAATAGTATCTACCAAATGACAGCAGCTAGAATCATGAAAATCGGAGTATACATTCCCCTGACTGCGTAGACACGAAAAGTAAAACGTTTTTTCCAAATTCATACTTTCAATGGATACAGGGGATAAAAATAGTACCAACTAAACGAATACAGCTAGAATGATTTAATTCGGTGTGTACATCCCTCTCGTAAAATAAGCAGAGTTTAGATAGTCCTACTCTTGAGGGGGCAAAATTGGAAAAAGGGGATAAAAATGGAACCAACAAAATGGCCGCTGATAGAATTATGGAATTCGGTGTATACATTCCTCTAACTGCAAAGCCACGTAAAATATTTTTTTCCAAATTCGTACTTTATTTTGTGGCTTTTACGGCAAAAAATGGAAGAATCATGAAGTTGTCTTATACTGCGTACGTGAGAGATAAGGTATTTTCAAAATTTATATTTTTGAAATTAAAATATGATGGAAATACAACCAACCAAACCACTGTAGCTGCAAATACACTCTCTATCCCCGCATAAGTATACATTATAGTTTGAAATAGTAAACAAATATAGTAATATGCATACAATTTTCGTAATATGTACTGTACTTCTATGTAAAGTCGACATCCTTTAATCTGCTGGTAATACACAATGCACAACATTTTTAGCCGTCATAATACTATCAATAAATTTAATAATATCAAAAAATGCCGTCAGATAACATGTTTTGTACGTATAGGGTGGGTCATTTAAAATTTTAAATTCGAATTACCGATTACTTTGACTTTGAAAGCAAAATGGGACGCTATACGCTCGAACAAAATTGGGAAATATTAAAAACTTACTTAGTAGTAGTGAATCTTTAACACAAACGGCAAAAAAATGTACGTGGCAATTTTTCGAAAAGAGATATGCCTTCAGTTCAGCTGTACTGAAAAATTAGGTTCATCGGATCAGGGACTGACGATGCAGCCGTGGTAGTCGTATACAGGTTATTGTGTTCCATTAATTAATGATAATATTCAACCTTTCCAATAAAACAGAAATTTGAAAAAATAATCAGTACGTTTTTATAGCCGATTCTAATTTAAAATGTTACGTAGATCCAATTCGTACAGCACGGCTCAATGTTTGGCTAAAGATACCATTCGTTAATGTTTAAGTGACTTAAATGACATTAAAGGAAAAGTTATAACTAATAAACATTTATTTTAATTGGCTGTAGCGCGAAGAGTAGTGTGTGTAATTGGGAGTTGAAGTCCTGAAAGAAGTATTTCCAATATATCATATTTCGTCTTGCCTTTTCATACCCAATTAATGCTTACCGATGAATACTTATTCATAAGATATGTGGATGTACTTGACTCCACTAATATCAAAACGAAAAAGTAGTTTGAAGGATGACCGAAATACTCCTTAATGAGGGTCCTATTTTTAAATTCTGTCATGCCAAATGCCTCTCAATCCTTGCTACAGATACACCACCTAAACGAGCCCGCACGTTTCATAAGCATATCCTCTGCCGGGCAGTGCACATGGCATGACACAAGACTGTGTAACAACAAGAACAACAAAATCGCCAACACTATTTGTTGTTGGAATTGTCGAGAATAGTTCGATTTTGTCTATTTGATGTGGAGCTCAAACAAGGATTGTGTTTTTTGTTGTTGTTTGTTTGAATACTTTGGTTGCACAGAAACCGCAGCAACGCGTTTATTCAAATAAAGCAATTTTTTCGTCCAGCCTCACACACACAGAGATAGAGAGAGAGCGCGCCGTCCGACCACCAAGGCTTGTTACACGAAACGATGAAAGGCCGTTGGGTTGGGTGGGGGTGTTGCGTTAGCGACACAAACGCTTTATAGCGGTGAGTTCCGGGTGGCGAGCAATGAATTGGATCGGACTTTGTTTGTAGTTTATTTGTAGTATTACAAGCATTTATTTGTAGCCTTCTGGGGAAACACAGCAGCAGTAGCAGATAGCAAACATTCGCACGCGGATACACATCCATCGTGTATGCTTCATGCATGGTTCATGGTCCATGGCCCATGGATAGTTTTAGGCATCCGCAGCACACAATCAATTCAATTGTTCAACACTTTGTTGATTTTCGTTGGGTTTGCTCGTTCGTCTGCCGGCGGATTCCGAAAATAACCAAACCCTGACCCACCACCACCGCCGCCCTCGCCGCACATGAAAACTATGCGTTTGTTTTGAATAACCGGGAATCAAATTCACTTTAGTTATACAATATTCCCTCTGTGCTTGTGATGGAGCTGCCAAAACGACGAATGAACACCGGCCAAATTGAATACAGCAGCGGGGAAAAATCACTGGCTATCTATTACGATCAGATGGCCTGTGGGGAAAACACAAGGAGGAGGTGGTGCGGGAGCGGAAAACGTAGCCATACATGGTTTGGGTCAGTGTGCCTTTAACAATTATCAGCACTGAGGCCACAAACATTTCTGTGCGCGCCATTTTGTGTGGGTTGGCCGTTGCTAGCGTTTTGTTTTCCGTTTCTGCAAACATTCCGTTTTATAAACGCCGCCTTTCGTTTGTTTTGTCAGTTTGGCAATGGGGAACGGTTATAGGGGAAGGCTGGATTCTGTTGTTTAGCATGAATTTAAATATGTCTGTATTTAGTCAGTTCAACGCCTGCTCGTCTCCCGCTCCACATCCTCTGGCTGAACATAAAGAGTTTCGGGGAATATTTTTAGTGTTTGGTTAATGTCACGCCATGTGTACATGTGCGGGCTTGGATTCGACATAACAAAGTGATTTATTTCGCATTTGCCCTCATGGCTAAATGAAATCTCGTATTCATTTAATAAATTGTATAAGATTCAGGTTGTTATAACCATAAATAACGATGACAATGGAAGAATAGAACACTAGGCAATAGTCGGAAGAGGTGGCGACTATTTTTCAGAAATTTTTATTGAATATTTGGGGTCTTCACGCAAGAGTCCAACCAGCTAGGCAGGCAGGGTTTCAAAATACAATCAGATGAGAAAACAGGCGACTAGGAACAGAAAGAGGGATTAAAGGGCCGAAGGACGTGGCTAGATCGCATTAGAATATTATGGTCATCGATGACAATGACAGCCGAATTTCGCAGTTCGCAATTCCAAAATAAAAACGAAAGTTGAGAATTGATAGTAAAAACAATCAGTCAATAAAATGTTCGAGACCTAATTTTTAAAATACCTATTATTAAGAGAATCTTAATGTATTTTTTTTTTGGAAAAGCTTTATAAGTACTCTTACCTACAATGTTGACGTCATTAATGACATTACAGAATGAGATTGAAAAAATTTGTGAATTTTCAAAATTGAAATAACCGCAAATAATTCCATAAAAATCTCCGATGGGACAAAGCGAGATTCGCCTAAACAGTGTAAGTGCAACATAATTTAGTAGTCATTGAAAGTAACTTACTATTCAAAGTCGACTCGCAAGGCTAACACATTTCTTAGACAAATATATCAAGGCTTTTTGTCTGTCAACTGCCGCAACATTAAAAATGTGATATCACTGCGGAATATGTCAGATGGCCTTAACCGGCCTACTCACCTTACCGTACGGCGGTGTGGTAGGTAATTTTTTGTCCACGCAGATTTCTACAATGAAATGTCTGGCTTTAGTCTTAGTCAACTAACACTATTTCTTAGGTTTCATTTGAGAATATTTCACTAATTATATGTTGAGTGTGAGACACACCACAACGGGAAAACCACCGTATTTTGATCCTCTTTGACTTTTTATAAAGTTTATTTCAGAAACAAACTGCTACTTTTCACAATACAATTATTTGTTGGTGAGATTGGGCAAATCTAATTAACTCTACAGAGATGGTTAGCAAAGATTCCTAAAAAATCATGGGCAAAATTTTAAAACGTCTGTATTTTTAAAATGTCCTTGACTTTTGCATCATTTTTAACTGAGTTTTTCCTAGCCCCTCACAATCTTTGGCAGATTTCTATATTGATCGGTTATATTTCTTGTATTAAAATATAGTTTAAATAGTGGAACCTTCAACACAAAAGCAAAAGATGGCAAATATATCCATAATTATTAATTTATATTTTTAGTACGTAAAAATATTTTAAAAATTGACACACTTTCGGTCAAAAAAGGTTGAAAATAACAAAACGAAAGATATCAATATGTTCATTATTAATTCTACAGAGAGGGTTTGCAAAGATTCGTTCAGTGGCGAAAACCATGTTTGGCACAATTGTGTATTGATCGATTATGTTTTGCGTAACAAAATATAGTCGACATAGTGGAACTATCTTCAACGCAAAAAATAAAGTAATGTTGGCAAAGGTATCCATATATTTTTAGAAGACATAGATACTTAAAAACTGCCACACATTCTATTAAAAAGGGTTGCAGGACACTTGTGTTATTAGCACATCAGTTGGAGATAATATATCGATCACATGGGCGTATGATAGATATGAATATGTTCATAATCGTAATAATCATACGCAGGGGTGGTCTACAAATGTGAATGCAAATTACAAACTGCTTGAAACGTGTGTTTTCTAGTAGTCGACGTCTAATGGTTCTGGATAGGGTTTGGGGTCCGGGAATTCTCGAATCGTCCAAATTTTTCCGGAAATTCCCGGGAAAAACGATTCAACGAATTTCAATTTCCCGGAAATACGGGAAATATTAAAAAAATAATTTATTTATTATGTTGATCAATAATTTTATGTTACTATATAAATTGGAATGTTTAGATGTATTTCAAATTCATATACGTATTTACATTACTGTCAATAATGAGTATTTGTGACTAGTTGTTTATATTATATTACTACAAACAAAACTTTTCAAAACTTTTTTTTTCGCTAAATAGCCATATAATATCATGCCGACAATACTATGGCTTACATAAGGTAATTTTTCTTGTTTTCCTAGAAGAATCGAATATCTTCTTCAAGAACAATTTACTTTACATATGTAGCCAGAAAGAAATGGTCTAAAAATAGGAATACAATGAAAATTGTTCGTCTGGAAACTTTCAAGAGAAATCTAATAGGAATATAAATATATGCTACGGTGTATTTAAATGGCCCTTTGCTAGAATTAATGACTGGACTATTTCAATATTTTTATTTTTTATGAATTTATTAAATTAATATTAAGTTTTTATGTTTCTATTGTTTTTACAGTGTAGAATATTCCCCCCTGTTTCTATAAAATATTTTTGTTTCCAGACAGAATGAATATTTTAAATTAAATGCGTCATAACATTCTCCGTCATATGAGTTATTTGTTTCCTTAATCGTTTTCAATTTTGAATCTAGTGTAGGTGTCATTCACTTCTACCTGCGATATAAATGTCCAATTCTGACGATTAGTCTACAACTTTTCAAGTTTATAATGATAAAATGTAATTTATAATGACAAAATATAAATGCTTATTCAAGAATATATATTCATAAAATATAAATTCATAATCAGGAACTCTAAAATTTATAATCGAAGCTATGTATGTACGTTTATCTATGGATATTTTCGTAGAAACACATATTTTATCAATGTTCTCACTATAAATTTACATTTTCTCAATATGATTTTTTATTTTCTCATTATGAATTCATATTTTCTGAATATGAAAACGTATTTTCTGATTATGAATTTGGATTTTCTGATTACAAACTTGTATATTTCATTATGAATTGGTATGTTCCTATTATGAATTAATTGTTCTCAATGAATTATGATTTATATATCTCATTATGAATTAAAATGTTCTTATTATAAATAAATGTTCTTATTATACCCATTATGAATTTATATGTCCCTATTATGAATTTACATTTCTCAAAATAAATTTGTATGTATTTGTATGTAAAATATTTGTAAAATGAAAAATTATTTGTAAAATATTTGGACAATAACATCCGTTTTTAATTTGTAATATGACAGTATTGAAAAAATACACCAGTTATTAAATGTTGATATTTTAAACCATATTGAACATACCTATAAATAAATTACTTTTTCCCGGGAATTCCCGGGAATGAAATTTTTCATTCCCGTGAAACCCCAAACCCTAGTTCTGGATGAAATATTTTGCAATATTTGTGGAGTTACAACTACATTAATTGCACTTGAGTTAAAAAAAAGGATTGGCCTTACCGGTTCTAAAGGGTGTCCCAAGAAGAGCGCAATTTTTAAATCTGGCAACATTCGAAGTGTCATTGTTTGACATTTGAACAATTGTTATTGTTTGTTAGTAGAAGGTACGAGGTTAGTAAAAATGGAGCGCTACACGAATGAACAACGCATTCTCATTATGAAATTGTTTTACCAAAATGGTGATAGTTTTGCGGCTACAGTTCGCAAATTGCGATCAATTTGGTGTCACAATAATGCTCCAAAAGAGTCAACTGTAAAGAGATTAATGGATAAATTTGCCGAAACTGGGTCTGTTAGTGATGTAAAGACAACAACGCGCCATCGACCAGGTCGATCGACGGAAAATGTCGCAGCTGTACGTGATGATGTCGCTCAAACTCCATCCACCTCAATTCGACACCGAGCTCAGCAAATTGGTGTCTCCAAATCCACTTTGCAGCGAATTTTGACGAAAGATTTGCATCTTCATGCATACAAAGTTCAATTGACTCAGGAACTGAAGCCAACTGACCATGGACAGCGAAGGGAGTTCGTTAATTGGGTATTGGAGAGACAACATGAAAATGCTGATTTTGTCGATAAAATCATCTTCAGTGACGAGGCCCATTTTTATCATGATGGCTCCATCAATAGGTAGAATTGGCGCATTTGGGGTGCGGAAAATCCTCGAGTGATTCACGAGAAGCAACTGCATCCTCAACATGTCACTGTGTGGTGTGGTTTTTGGGCTGGAGGAATCATTGGACCTTTTTTTATGAAAATGAGGTAGGTCAAGCGCAAACAGTCAATGGTGTTCGGTATCGTGAAATGATAACCAGTTTGTTCTTGCCTAGAATTGAAGAAATGAATGTGGAGGGCATGTGGTTCCAACAAGACGGCGCCACATGTCATACAGCCAGAGAAACAATTCAATTGCTGCATCAGTCATTTCCCGGTCGTGTTATTTCGCGTTTTGGAGATCAGAATTGGCCGCCTAGATCGTGCGATTTAACACCATTAGATTTTTTCTTTGGGGTTTTTTGAAGTCGATGGTTTACGCGAATAAGCCGACGACGACTCAAGCCTTAAAAGACGAAATTGGACGCTGCATTAATGAAATACCGCAGCATTCATGCAAAACGGTCATTGAAAATTTCATTAAAAGATCGCGTGCATGCCAGCAAAGCCGCGGCGGCCATCTACACGATATATTGTTCCATACATAACCTCATTCTGTCTACTTTACGATATAATAAAGTTTCACGATTTTTTCTTAAATATCTGTGTTTTATTTAAAATTAAAAAATTGCGCTCTTCTTGGGACAGAACTCTGTCATCTTTTGGAGTAGTTTCTCTTTCAGTGTTTTTAAATATTTGTATTGCCCCAAAAACCAACTTTTTTGTACAATTAAATCTTTTCGTAATGGCCCTCATTGATATTTTTCGTTTTGATAACAGCGTACAAATTATTCGTGAAGTGCTGGTGGATATTATTTCTTTCTTCCCATATTTGAGATGAATTTTATTAAAATTTTCTTAAAACATAATTCGAAAATGAGAAAAAGTTAGTTTGTGTTGAAAAAAATTATAATTTCCACTACTTAAGAATGCGTTTCTATTTATATGTCCGACTTTAGAAACACGTGTAACGGTAGATGAACTGTACGTTAAATTAAAGCAAAAATAGTGTTTTCGAAAAATAAGTTAAATATAAGAAAGAAATGATTTAAACAAAATTTTTCGGACACGAAAACTTCACAAAAATTATAAAAAATAAAAATAAATATATATTTTTTTAAATTTTAATAGCTAGTCTTCTAGCGATGAAAACAGCAACTATTTGCAAAATATGTATGGAATTTAAAACCAATGTTTTAATATTTAAAAAACCTATATTAGCCTTGAGCTTCAATAATACAACAATATTTTTTTGTTGGCACGAAATATCCTCATAAAATAAAAAAAAGTTTTTAATTAAAATTGAAAAAGACAGATTTTTTTTTAAATTACACACAATGAATGGCAAAACTACTTCCACATTTATCCACAAGTATTTCATAATGGCATTTTTCTTTATTAGAATTGACCAAAATATTTTGTACAATTTTTTCGTATCAGATAAAAATCACTTTTTTTATTATTTTGACAACTGTTGCTAAACCATTGCTTCCACGAGAAAGTAATTCACACAATTGCTTTAGATCTAGCAACCGTCAGACATTATAGCACAAATAGTAAAGGGCTAAAAATTTGAATTTTGGTAAGAAACAAGTAAGGAAGGTTAAAGTCGGGCGTGGCCGACTATATGATACCCTACACCTAGTCAATATACCCTGTGGTGTAGGGTATAAAAAGGTCGTTACATTTGAACCGGGTATATATATACTTCTATCTGTATTTGTAAAAAACACAAATTTTAAATGAGAGCTATATATAAATTTGAACCGATCTGACACATTTTTAGCATAGGTTTAATAATTTTAATAAATATAAGACGCTTTCCCAAATTTGATGGAAATCTGTTAAATATGTGGTTTCTAGAGCGAAAAGAATTAGATCGGGGGAGCCATTTATATGGGAGCTATATATAAATCTGAACCGATTTGACCCACTTTCGCCATGGATGTTTGTAGTTGAAATATGAGCTGGTTTGCCAAATTTTAAGCAAATCAGTTAAATTATGTGGTTTGTAGAGCGGAAATAATCAAATCGGGGGAGACATTTGTGTGAGAGCTATATATATCTGAACCGATCTGGACCAGTTTTACCAGAGCTGTTTCTAGTTGAAATATAATATGTTTTGCCAAATTTGAAGAAAATCTGTTAAAATATGTGGTTTCTAGAGCGGAAATAATCAAATAGGGGGAGACATATGTGTGGGAGCTATATATATCTGAACCGATCTGGCCTATTTTTACCAGAGCTGTTTCTAGTTGAAATATTATTTGTTTTGTCAAATTTGAAGAAAATGTGTTAAAATATGTGGTTTCTAGAGCGGAAATAATCAAATCGTGGGATACATTTGTGTGGGAGCTATATATATATATGAACCGATCTGGCCCATTTTTACCAGAGTTGTTTCTATTTAAAATATAAGTTCTTTGCTTAATTTGAAGAAAATCTGTTGAAATATGTGGTTTCTAGTAAAATCGGGAGCAAAATTTGTATGGAAGCTATATCTAAATCTGAATCGATATTCTTCAAATTAAATAGCGTTCGTCCTTATCCCTTAAAACTTAATAGTGCAAAGTTTCATTTCGTTCTAACCACAATTGCGACCTGGACTTTGATTAGAAAATGTGTTAAAATATGTGGTTTCTAGAGCGGAAATAATCAAATCGTGGGATACATTTGTGTGGGAGCTATATATATATATATGAACCGATCTGGCCCATTTTTACCAGAGTTGTTTCTATTTAAAATATAAGTTCTTTGCTTAATTTGAAGAAAATCTGTTGAAATATGTGGTTTCTAGTAAAATCGGGAGCAAAATTTGTATGGAAGCTATATCTAAATCTGAATCGATATTCTTCAAATTAAATAGCGTTCGTCCTTATCCCTTAAAACTTAATAGTGCAAAGTTTCATTTCGTTCTAACCACAATTGCGACCTGGACTTTGATTAGATGGACGGACGGACGGACATCGCTAAATCGACTCAAAAAGTGATTCTAAGTCGATCGATATAAATATCGATGTTACAAACAAATGCACAAAGACATTATACCCTGTGGTGTAGGGTATAAAAATGATAAAAAAAATTGTTGATTTAATGGAACTTAATTTGTATATCACTACGGCCTATTTTCAGATTAGATTTTCTGAAGGCCAGAGTCAAGTTCTTCACATTTTTTCTTTATATAAATCACGGTGCGTATATTTAATATTTTATGCCTCCAAAAAGTGATCTAAACTAGCACAATGGCATTGTCATATCATCTATTGCCAAGCAAAAACCGTCTTCTCACGAAACAACGAAATTAAATTTCATTGTATTTTTTTGGCATTTCCGTAGTTGTCAGCCCAGCCTGTCCTAGCGCCTTTTTTGTTAATAAAATGTCTATTTTTTAACTTTTGCTATTTAATTTCCCGCTCGCTCTCTCTCCCTCCGAGCACGACAGAGAGCACGGACACAGAAAAAGTTTATTTTTGGGGTTTTTGTTTGCAACACTTAATGAACTTTTGTGATAAGCACAAAAATATTTTTTATTTGTTGTCCGGCAAAAAAACAGCACATCAACAGAATCTCAAATAGCAGCAGCAGTTGTAGTAGCAAACAACACCAAATTGTTGCAAGTTTCAGTGGAGCGGAAGAAGGGTGGCGGGGCAAAAGAAAAAGTGTAAATTGCTGCGTGTTATTTTGTTGTTAAAACACCAAAAACACTCGTTGCCTGTTGGCCTTTTTGTGTTGCAGCAACACACACACTCACTCAAAAAACGGCCATGGTCTAAAAAACTGTTGTTAACCCGGCCGAGCGGAGCGTATGAGAGGAATGAGCATTGTTTTCTATGGTCAAGGATAGGATTGTGAATGAAACATACAAAATACAAAGCGTTGGTATGCCATGGCCTGGAATGCTGCTGCCGTTGCAACCAAATTGCTGTGTTGTGGAGTGTTGTTTAAGTGTTTTGTATTGTTAAAGTGTGGAGCGATTTTTGTTGAACTGTGGGCCTGCCACCATCCAAGGAAAACTTTTTAAGTGGTGTTGTCTTGTCTTTTTAAGGGATAAAATTAAAAGTAATTTGAAACAATTACACGACACAATGCAACAATTTTAGCAAGTGTTAGGCTAATTAGAGCAGATGATGTTTAGAGTTACAGAAGGCTGCAATAGTTGGTCATAATTATAGTTGGATAGTAAGAGAATTATATTCAGAAATAATTTAAAAGCAATATTTTTATATATAACCCTCATGAATCCGTTGACGGCTTTTCTATATCATCACAAAACAAATTGTGATTTTTTCAAAATCCTTTTAAAAACAAATAGTCCTTTACAACGATCTACCTTTGTTTGCCATTTTGTTAAACAATTTATCTGCAAAGCTTTAAAAGCGACCACAATTTGCCCTAACAAAGACCACTTTAGCATATATATAACCCTCCAAAAGAAAATGAAAAATAACAACAACACACATGAAGAAAACAGTTGAATAATTCCTGCTAAATAAAAGAAAAACAGAAACAAAACAGCTTCCTTCGAAAAGGTGCTCCAAGAAAACTGTTTCGACAAAACAACATCTTTTGAATCTTTTGAAAACAGAAAAACAAAGAACATGTCAACAAGCGAAGGGTTCACAACTTAAGACGCTTTGCCAAGTAGATGGCAAAGATATGAACCCAGCAGTGGCTAGAAAGTTTTTACCTCCGACAAATATTTATTCGGCGGTTATACCAACAGAGATTTATAACTTTTTTCCACCCTTTTGTGAAAAACTGTTGCTTTAAATAATCTTTTTTCTCGTGAAATTTAATTAACTCATTTGATTGTTCTTCTTGTGTGTGTGTGTGTGTGTGTGTTTGTCGGTGGCCTTTTGTCACAGCCAGTCAGAGACAAGTGTTTTAATTAAAACAAAATTACCGTGGAAATTTAGCTCGTCAGTGCTTTTGTTTTGCAAACAATCAGCAGCGTAAAACGAAAAGGCGTTAATCATTTACATGCGTCGCTACAAATAAAATGAAAATAATCACATGTAGAAATGAATCGTAGATACACAAACGTAGTAAGTAATGCATACATTAAACTGGGTAACGAAATCTAATCGAATGATTTTTTTGAAAGCAAAAGTTCATTGTGAATATTTTCAGAATGGAAATTGGAAACAAGTAAAAACGGCGTTAAGTTCGGCCGGGCCGAACTTTATATACACTCCACCATGGATTGCATTCCACAGAGGTTGTCGGTTTTCGTAGAAGTGCAGTAATATTACAGGAAAATATATTTTTTAAAAGCCAAACCAAAACAAATACAAATATTGAAAACAATAAATATAATATTTTAATTATTTCAAACCACGCTTATAAGGCAAGGCTACCAATACGTCAATTCAAAAAATAAATATTCTTATATTTATATTTTCAAAAAGCTTACATACCATAAATATTGGTAGATAGTGGGTGCTACAGTTGGTTGTATTTCCATTCTATTCTAATTCCCAAAATACAAATTTTGAAAATCCATTATTAGACGTACATGTACAATATAACCTAACTTTATGATTCAACCAATTTTTGCCGTAAAAGAAAAAGTACGAATTTGGAAAAAAACTTTTTAGTTTGCGTGTCTATGCAGTCAGAGGAATGTATACACCGAATTCCGTGATTCCAGCTGCGCCCACTTTTACCACCTTGACGTTTCTACTCAATTAAAATTTCATCATTCTAGCTGTAGTCGTTTAGTTGGTACTATTTTTATCCCTCTGTACCATTGTATCCCTTTAACGTACGGATTTGGAAAAACCTTTTATTTTTCATGTCTACGTAGTCAAAGGAATGTATACTCCGAATTTCATGACTCTAGATGCGGTCATTTGGTTGCTACTATTTTTATCCCCTTTTTCAATTTTGACCCCAAAAAGTACGAATTTCGAAAAATCAGTTTATTTTCCGTGTCTACACAGTCAGAGCTGCGGTCATTTGATTGGTACTATTTTTATCCCCTTTTTTCATTTTAACCCCAAAAAGTAGTAATTTTAAAAAATCTGTTTATTTTAAGAGTCTACGCAATCAGAGGAATGTATACACCGCATTTCATTATTCTAGGTGTAGCCGTTTGGTTGGTACCATTTTTATACCTCCGTACCCGTTGTATCCCTTTAAAGTACGGTTTTGGAAAAAAACCTTTTATTTTTCATGTCTACGCAGTCAGAGGAATGTATACTCCGAATTTCATGACTCTAGCTGCGGTCATTTGATTAGTACTATTTTTATCCCTTTTTTCATTTTAACCCCAAAAAGTACGAATTTTGAAAAATCCGTGTATTTTACTTGTCTTTGCAATCAGAGAAATGTATACACCGAATTTCATTATTCTAGGTACAGCCGTTTGGTTGGTACCATTTTTATCCCTCTATTCCCAGTTCACCCCTTAAAAGTACTAATTTGGAAAAATACTTTTATATTATGTATCTACTCAATTAGAGGAATGTACACACCGAATTTCGTGTTTCTAGCTGTTGTCATTTTACAAGTACCATTTTTATCCCTTTTTTGATCCATTTCACCCCCTACAAATAAGAATCACTTTATGGTGCACGTTTTTGCTATAAGGTGAGTGCGCATACCAAATATCAAGCAAGTATAAACAGATATATTCAAAAAACATGCTTAAATATGCTAAAATATTAGGGATTATTATGTGTATTTTTAGTCCTTGTGAGGGAAAAAATTTTCCCTATGGGCCGATTTCGCCCCGTTTCAATCCCAATCGATCTACGACTATAAGACGCATTTATGGAAAATTTTAATTTCGTTTAGATGCTAACGTGCTTTCAACAGACGGACATGGCTAGATTGTCTTAGAATTATATGACGATCAAGAATATATATACATTATAGGGTCTCAGGTTGATATTTCAAGAAGTTAGTTTCAGACTTTTCCCACAGTTGTAATCTCACCAGAATGTTAATGGTAATGTTTTTGTGGCGCGACTCACTCTTATGTATGTATGCATCATTATTTAGGTATAATTATTCTTGTATGTGTGCGAGGGTGGGGGCTATAATTTCAATGAATAAAATAATGAATAGCTTATTTTCCCAGAAATAATTTATATGTATCCTTACTTGTCACAAGGGAGGAACTAGGGCCGTTTTATTTCTGGCTTCAAAGGGTAACAATAAGGTGATTATTTCCAGACATTAACAAAGTCAAAGCGATTTTTATTTACACAAAGAATGTCTGTTTAACTCATGAATATTATTCCGATTTATTTAATTAGGAAATAATATGAGGGAAACAAATAATAACTGAACAAAATCTATAAGTTAGTATAACTTTAAATTTTACCTATTTCCAAAAAAAATTTAGAAAAATATAAATCATATTTAGATATTTATGATTTAAAAAGAGATCTTGGAAAAAATGTAGGAAGAAACGTTTTGATTATAAAAATATTTTCATACCCTCCACCTCTAGGATGGGGGTATGTATATTCACTTTGTCATTCCGTTTGTAACACCTTGAAATATCCATCGGAGACCCCATAAAGTATATGTATTCTGGGTCATGGTAAAATTCTAAGATGATATAGCCATGTCCGTCTGTCTGTTGAAAGCACGATAGCGGCCGAACGAAATGAGTTAGGAGGTTCAAATTGCCTAAACGTGTCGTATGGTTGTAGATCGGTTGGGATTGAAAGTGGGAGAAATCAGCCCAGAGGGAAAAATTTTTCCCTCACAAGGACTGAAAATACCCCTAATATTTAGAGTATTTCAGCATGTTTTTTGAACATATTATCTTGTATTTACTTGATATTTGCAATGCGCATTCCCTTTATAGCATAAAAGGGCACGATAGAGTGATTTTTATTTGTAGGGGGCGAAATGGGACAAAAAGGGTACCTATCAAACGACAACAGATAGAAATACGAAATTTGGCGTGTACATTCCTCTAATATAGTAGATACATAATATAAGAGTATTTTTTATAAATTCGTACTTTTAAGGGGTTAAATGGGGATAGAGGGATAAAAATAGTACCAACTTAACGGCTGCACCTAGAATTATGAAATTCGGACTGCGTAGACACGAAAAATAAAACTTTAAAACTTTATAGTTTGAAATAGTAAACAAATATAGTAATGTGCATAAAAATATCACAATTTTCGTAATATGGTACTGTGCTTCTATGTAAAGTCCACTTCCTTTAATCTGCTGGTAATACTATGGAATGCACTTCGTGGTGGAGATTCGGCCCGGCCGAACTTAACGACTTCTTATTTGTTTTTTTTAATACCACTTGTTATTTCTCCAAGCTGAAATTTTCAGGGTGTGTTTAGAATCGATCATTCATATATGCCTATGACAAGTAGGCATGTTGGGGGCCTTCTTCAGACATATTCCAAATTATCGCTTGTCATTCCCATCTCGCTTCTCAAAGTAGGAATGCAAAGTCTTCTAAAAGATCCCTTAGTCATTCTTATACCCTCCACTAGGGTATTATGTCTTTGTGCATTTGTTTGTAACACCCAAAAGGGAACGAGTTAGACCCATCGTTTATTATACAGATCGGCTGTCAGTCTATCCGTCTGTCTGTCCATATATCCTTGTAATCAAAGTACAGGTCGTAATTGTTGTTAAAACTAAATGAAACTTTGCACAACGAAGTTTTATGGGATAAGTACGAACTATATAATTTGAAGCAAATCGGTTCAGATTTAGATATAGCTCCCATACAAATTTTGTACCCGATTTTATTCTATCCGCTCTTGTAACCACAGATTTTCTTCCAATTTATCAAAATGCCATATGTGTCAACTAGAAACAGCTCTGGTAAAAATATGCACGATCGGTTCAGATTTATATATAGCTCCCATACAAATGTCTCTTTCGATTTGACTCTTTCCCCTCTAGAAAGCACTAAATAAGGAAAATGTGTGACAGAATTGTTAGAGAAACCCAGATACAGAAAGTTGGTATAAACGCAATTGGAACCGCAAATTGTAGATTTTGGCAACAATTGTAGTTTTTTTCACGACTAACTATATATATATATTACAAGCGACATTGGTTCTTAATACACATATAGAAAATCCGTCGTAGATTGCGAGAAAATTACAAAACAAAAATATAAACCATTTTAGCCATATCACCCACGAAAATGAAATTTTTCCAAAAATATCAAATTTGTATTTTTTCTTTACCGATCTCTCCACATTTTCTGTCGAAAAAGATCGATGCTCCCATTTTATTTTGTTGAATAAGTTGGCATATAATGTTGCTATTTAAGCGTGAAAAACTTTATTTACAACTTTGCTGTCTGAATTTTTCCGGCAATTTTTTAGAACATTTTAATTCTTAAATGTCCTTTTTGAAAGGACATTTTTAATTTTCTCTAAAAAGGGTCAAATTGACCCATATAGAGAGGAGATAGAGGGTTAAGATCTTCCACAAAAATATTCCTCATATAGTTCTGACAATAAGAATTCTCTCAGGAATTAACTTACACACAGAAAACAGATTCATTACCACAACCGAAATTTTTGCCAACCGAATTTTTGCACTATCACAATATTGTATGGGTGATTCCATCAGTATAACCGACTTTTTGTTGCAAAAATAGCATTTTCAGTACAGTGAACTGAAATTATTTGTTGCAGAGACATTAAATCTAGAATGTTTTGGTACATCGAACTATCAAAGAGGTATCTGCAACTAAATTGTTATACATATCTGTTGTTACTATCATTTTTTGGTTATAATGTGTTTTTAAATTCGGTAGTCTGGATTACGATCGTTGGTTGTTACGACCATTTGTTGATTGGATACATTTTTTCGTATTCGATTATCCTGACCGAAATTCATTACAAGAACATAGTTTTACTATTTTGTATTATTACATTAAAAAAGTACTAATGTAAAATACTGTTATAATGCTTGAGATGATTTGTACAATATATATAAATATACTTTTGTAAATAAGTCCATATATATGGAAAAACAAATTTCAATTGATTGTAACGGGCCATCATTTGTGGGTTTCGTACGACCGTCTAAGGAAACATATATGACAGTAATAAGGAAGCTATTGGTATTCTAGAATATAAAGTAGACATATATTCAAACAAAATTACATTTGTAATGGAAACATCTACCTTCGTTTAATCTTTCAGAACTTCTTAGATTTTTTGAGCATTTCTGTCTTTGGAAAACTGTTTTATATAAACGTCCCCAGCAACTGATTACACAGTAAATTGGGTAAAGAACATTTATATATGATTTGGGGAATCTGGAGATTGAAACGTCTTTAGAATTAAAAAATTGAAACTGCTTTAAACAATCATTCTGGCAAGCATTTTTCCCATCCCATATTCTAGACTTAACTTCTTATATAAATGAAGTCATTCACATTCATCTGAAAATTATGAATTGATATATTAGCATTTTTCTTTTTAATTTGTTGTAAAGCGTCTCACCTCGTATATCAGCACCCACAATATTTTAGCTTACGTAGTATTTTTGTTCTTGAGATAAAGTTATTCACCCCTATCGCGAATAAACTTCCCTGGGAATGAATTGTTCCCTTAAATTCCCAATCGTGATATATGATCATTTTTTAAAACTCTTCTGCTGTCTTACTTCGATTTTATAGTCTTATTTCTATAACAACACAATGAAGTGAAACCAAGTCCTGGGTGGTTATATTCATATCACCATTTTACACCTACAGGGGAATAGAAAATTCCACGTGAATTAATTCCCTTTTTATTCGCGATAAGGGTGATTAATTCAGCCAAAATAAAAAAATCTTGACGAGTTACTCTAAAAAAATAAGACAATTTTCCTGTAGTACTAAAGAGTGATTTTTTTGAGGTTAGGATTTTCATGCATTAGTATTTGACAGATCACGTGGGATTTCAGACATGGTGTCAAAGAGAAAGATCCTCAGTATGCTTTGACATTTCATCATGAATAGACTTACTAACGAGCAACGCTTGCAAATCATTGAATTTTATTATCAAAATGCGTGCTCTGTTAAGAAAGTTCATCGCACGCTTCCATTTTATGGTCAGTTTAATCGACCCACTGAAGCGGCTATTCGGGCTATTGTGACTAAATTTCGCACCAAATTTACATTGTTGGACATTAAACCACCAAGACGCTTACGTAGAGTACGAACTGAAGAAAATATCGCAGCTGTATCGGCCAATGTTAATGATGACCATCAATTATCGATTCGTCGCCGTTCGCAGCAATTGGGCCTCTGTTACTCAAAAACGTGGAAATGCCAAAATTGGACTAAGCGGATGGACCACTTGAGGCGCAGCCGCGGTCAACATTTAAATGAAATTATTTTCAAAAAGTAAATGTCATGGACCAATCTAACGTTTCAAATAAAGAACCGATGAGATTTTGCAAATTTTATGCGTTTTTTTTTTTTAAAAAAAGTTATCAAGCTCTTAAAAAATCACCCTTTATTTATTAAACTAAAAGTAAAGTATAGTTTTGAATTATAGTGTAGCTTTTGCTTATATCGCTCATTTCGTGCAAGAATTTCACATTTTTTATTTGGCAATTTTTGTGGAGAGTGATTTAAGAGCTAATCACAAAATATTTTTATTGTCTTCGATTGATATAGCCAATGTTCTTGCTGTGTTTACTTTCTTTTGGTTATGACCATGTTTTTATAGTACATTAAACTAGATATCTATGAAGAATATGGAAATATGGCGTTTTCAATAAAAATAGTTGTGGTTATATCATTATTTATTGGTTCTGATGGAATTCCAACATTCCCATTCTCTGTGTGTACAACACTTTTCTCAATTTGTATAATGCTCCCTTCGATCACAAAATTAAAACTTTGACCCACTGTAAAGAGAAACCCAGACCAGCTGGACTTTAAGTTTATTCTACAAAAATGATCTACTCAACATGCCCTTTCAGAATTATAGGGTCTGTTCTAAAAATGCTATTGGACAGTGTTATTAAATAAATCCAAATCTCCAAAAATATGCAATTTAGTCCCTTTAACCCGTAGAAACAAATTTGGCATGAACATGTGCAAAGTTTTGAAAATCTAGATCATAAATCAAAAGTGTTTGCAAATGACATAAGAAAAATCAAATGTCTCTAATAAAATCACAATCATGAAAAATCACCATGAGATTACAATGTTTTTTTGTTCAGGGACATTTCAAATCTTAAGCCAGAAATTTGGCAAAAATATCAAAAAGAAATCATGTCTTTGATTTATGTTATTTTACGACTGAGTGCATGTGGGTAAAGACACCCCACAAACATTAAAACCAAACACTCGCATATTCCTCAAAAAGGGGTGTTATGGTGTCTTTGCCATGTTTTCATTGATATGTATTTGAGTTTGTGTCTTGCTTGGCATGCTTGTCCTAAGGCCTAGTATGTATTTGTTTTGACAAAGTCATCCTCTACAAAATGCGATAAATCGTTAACTAAACACTTTGATAAACAAACAAACAATCAAAGACACACACAGACAGGCGGACTGAATGACAGGCAGGCAGTCAAACATGACAACAAATTGATTTGCCGCTTACCGTAGAGAGAATTAATAGCTTAACAACACGCCTGAGGAGAAGGTTGTCATCAAGACGTTCACCTTTTCGATGTTATGCTTGGGAGCCATTTATGCTTTATTTGTTTTATTAATTGCTTCATTTCTGTTCATTTGTGCTCGTGTTCGATGGTGTCGAGAACATTTATTTCAACATGTCTTCGGGAAATTACGGTGGTTAACCTGATTTGGCAACATTTAATGGCCAACATTTTACGATAATTTATTGTTTACACGCCAAGGTGTAAACAGCACCAGTGACACGGTGGCGTATGGTTAATAACAAATTAAAATAACTTTGTGATAAACACCAGTAAATTGTTTGCTTTTCCTTCACCGGAATTTGTTTTCACAACCATTCTTAGTTTGCCATTAGGCGTGTAACACCTTGAAAAGTAGTTGGTGGGGAATGGTGGTTATGAACAATAAATACACCCTTGGAATGATTCCATTCCATTTATATATTCCTCAGAGTGTTCTAGGCCAACTCTGAAAAAATTCTTGGGGTTAACTGCTTAGTTTCCCAGAGAGAAGTACCTTAGTTTTGTTACCAACATGTATGATCGTCACTGTATGTCTGATCAATTTCCCCCTACATTGTTGCCCAATTTTATTAAATTTTTTTTGTTAGACATTCACTTTCACTCACCTCTACCACTTCGCCCCACAAATCGCAAATCGTTGAATTTCGCCACCTGATTCTTCATCACCGCCGTCGAGTTCCTCAGCTCGGCGCAATAGTTTTCATCGTTGCCCGCCCGCACCGTCACCATCGTCCCGTCCATGATGTCGCCCAGCGACACCACCTTGAAGGCCACCGGCAACGTTTTGTTCGAACGCCAGTGCGGCGGCAACACGGTGCACACAAACAACGGACTGCTGGTGCGTATCAATTCGCCCGGATGTTCGGTGAGAAAATCGCCGAGTGTGCGCTCCGCCAAAATGTCCGACGTCATTTTCGTGTAGGCCTCGTTGAGCAGTTGGGCTGCTGTGGGCGGAGTGTTCTGTTCGGTTGAGTTGTTATTGTTGCCATTCGAGCTGCCATTGTTGTTGCTGTTGTTGGCATTTGAATTGGACGAACTCGTGTTGTTGTTGTTGTTCTGCGTATTGGTGCTATTGTTGTTGTTGTTCGTGTTGTTGGAGGCGACCGCGTTGCTGGCATTGGTCGTGCCTCCGTTTGTTGTCGTTGTGAGATGCATTTTCGTATCAAAGTTGTTCACTTTGTGGCTGTTGCTGATCGCCGACGCTGCGGATGAATAATGCGTTGTATGGTGGGTGCTGTGGCCGTAGTTGGCGGCAACGACTTGTTTGAACCGCACAATTTTTGTAGAGTTTTATAACGACGTTGAGGATCAAAATTCAGCCGCCTTCAGTAAATACGATTTACTAGTGGAATGGATGCTTGTTTGACTCTCTGTATGTGTTTGGAGTTTAGAAGAGTGTCATCTGTAAAGAAATTTAAATTATTTAAATGATTATTATGGAATTTTATTTTTTACATAAAAAGTGATATTTTTGGGCAGACTTTGTTTTACAGTATTGCGATTTATGTATATATATTTTTAAATTTATATTTGTATTTAAAATAAAGAAAGGGAAGGGTAGAAGATACGTTTTCAGATAACAAAGGTAAAATAAAAGATACACGAGTATATGATAAAACTTGAAAATAAGAAAAGCTTGGAACCACTTGCCGATTTTAACAAAAAACATCATCAGTGATGAGTACCATTTTTGGTTAAATTGGTACACCAACAAGCAAAATTGAAGGCTTTCGGAAAATTCTTACTACAATAAGATCCACCAAGTAAAAAAACTGTTTTAGTATGTATTGTGACTCAACTCACAGTAGGAGATTTGAAAAAAAAAAATAATAAATAATTAAGACACTCCTAAACAGCTTAACTGATTTCTATGAAATATCAAACAGACATAGTTGAAATGCTGGCCAACTTATATGGGCCTCTCTAGTTAACCAATTGGCCCGCTAAATGAGGTGACACGGAAAAAAATTTCAGAAGGGTGACAAAATTGAATGTTGCAACTAAAAGTATTTTCATCTTCGAAGATCCTAAATGATCACATGTGTATGTTACTGTTTGTGAGATAAGCCCTTAAAAAACATCGTCGACCATATACAACTTACTGAAGTTTATTATACACTCCACGAGAGTATTATGTATTTGTGCATATGTTTATAACATCCAAAAGGAAGCGAGATAGACCCACTGTTAATTATACCGATCGACTTAGAATCACTTTATAAATCGATTTAGCAATGTCCGTCTGTCTGTCCATTTATTCTTGTAATATAAGTACAGGTCGCAATTGTAGCCAGAACCACATGATAAATTGCACAACGAAGTTTTTCTGGATGAGGACGAACGCTTTTTAATTTGAAGAAAATTTATTCAGATTTGTATATATCCCCCATACGAATTTCACTCCCGATTTGACTCTTTTCACTCTAGATACCAAATATTTTAACAAATTTTCTTTAAAATTGACAAAACATCTTATATTTCAACTTGAAATAACTATGGTGAAAATTGGTTAGATCGGTTCAGATAGCTCCCATACAAATTACGCTCCCGATTTGATTCTTTCTGCTCTGGTAACCCCATATTTTAACTGATCTTCTCCAAATTTTGCGAAATACCTTATATTTGCACTAGAAACATCCTTGGTGAAAATGGTTCAGATCGGTTCAGATTTATATATAGCTCCCACATATATTTTACTCCCGATTTGGTTTTTTCCACTCTATAAACCACATATTTTAAGAGAATTTCCTCAAATCTTGCAAAATATCTTATATTTCAACTAGAAACACCTGTGGCGAAAACGGGTTAGATCGGTTCAGATTTAGATATAGCCTTCATACAAATGCCGCTCCCGATTTGACTTTCTCCGCTCTAAAAACCACACATTTTACCCGATTTTCTTTGAATTCTGCACAACATCTTATAATCTAATTAGAAACCCCTGTGGCGAAAGCGGGTTAGATCGGTTCAGATTTAGACATAGCCCCCATACAAATGTCGTTCCCGATTTGACTTTTTCTGTTTTAAAAACCACATTTTCTTTAAATTTCGAACAACATATTATTGTCTCACTAAAAGAACCTGTGGTTAAAGCGGGTAAGATCGGTTCAGATTTAGATATATCCCCCATACAAATGTTGCTCCCAAATGTTTAACCGATTTTGGCCAAACTTTACATATTATATTTCACCTACAAACATACATGGTGAAAGCGGGTCACACGTTCCATGTTTCAATATACCCCCATACAGAGGTCCTTTCCGATTTAACATTTTTTTTTCAATACATTTACAGGATACAAAAATCATTCCCGAATTCACTGTAGTTACACGAACAAATGAGAAATCTTGAGAAAAGCTAAAGGTTAGAACAGGTCCCCTACTGGGACATGTCCCTGTAGTTCCAAATCATTTTTATGAATTTAATGTTGTAGTTTTTGAAAGGAAAAAATTTCTGCATTTTCAGCGAGGACCAGAAGAAAACAAGAAAAAAACACTTCAGCAAGATATATTGGAAAATAAGCATTTTTATAGTATTTTTTCAGTTACACTACAGAGGAAAGTAAATATGAAATAAATTGAAGTTCTAAATTCAAAATTTGTGAAAGTATATATCACATATTAGTGGACAAAAATATAATCACTTCTTCAACTATAACGGAATAATTTGTACATGTATATATTTATAAATAAAAGTAGTAGATGTTCCCGACTAAAATTAAAGATAGGGTTGTTTTATGTGTTCTCCCAAAATATTTCGCTTTTATAAATCAGATTTTTCTTGAACAATATTCACGGTGAGCATGGTATTTAGAAAATACCTGCTAGAAATTAAAATCTGGCCCGAACCTTATCAAATCATATATTTTATATTTATATCGAATCGATTTCCAATTATGATTAATCTTAATGGTGTTTCTTAAAAATTAAATAATTGCTCTGTTTAGTTTACGCACCGATAAATAAGCTAACATGAAATTAATTTTTTTTAACCCAAAAATGTCATTAGTCAAATTTTTATAAGTGTTAAACAAAAGGTCGAATAATATACAATCCCTACAAACATTTGGATGATATATCACCAAGAAGATATTGCGGCAATATCTTCCATTTATTCATCAAAATAATTTTTTTCTTATCACCCTTGTATCATTTTGAAGAAATATAGGCGATATTGATTTTGTTGTCATCTTTCGTATGAATGTTTCGGAAATAATAAAAGAAAATATATGTTTCATTAGAAACCCGTGTTTCTATTCATATTTTATTCGTGCATTGCAAAATGGACTAGCACGCAATAAGTAAAAGAGAAGCAACAAGTTGAAGTTCTAAATGAAATCAGTAGCAAGTGATGAAAATTATTATTGATGCAGATCAAAAAAATTTTTATCAGACATTAAGGTTTTTTTGCATTTCACAGAGACAATGTTTTCAAAACGAATTAGAGGATTGACATGCAGTTTTGAAAAGACAAGCTCTCAAAAAGCTTTTAACTGACCGCTTGGTTAACAAATATACTTGGATGGGAACCAAGGAGAAGCCGTCGACTCAAAATTATAACATTTCTGCATTTAAAGGTATTAAAGCGGAATTTTGAATAATATAGTTTGTATTATATGCATTTAATTGGTTTTCTTTTCAGACATATGCTTTGGTTCTCTCCCAAACCAAAGTGCTAAAAACGTCCATTTGATTAACCAGAAACATGCGAAAGACCAAAATAATACAGAACAGCAGTGATGTCCATCTATTTAATTTCTAACTCTTAGTTGTTTTGTGTTTACTTATCATTTATGAGGTTATTTCATTTCTTTATTCACCACTTTATGTAATTATTAATTTTGAAATATGAAAAACATAAAAATATGGAAAATTGCGTTTTTGTCTTCTAGGTGGTTATCTGGCGATATCCCATTTTTATCTTCCAGGTGATATTATGGCGATAACATCCAGATTTCTTGCGGATGATAATCTGGCAATATCGCCGATTTATCATCCGTATATATTGCTTTCGTATTGCCTTGGTGTATCGCCCTGGCCGCACAAACTTCTCCAATTGAGGTAATTTCCGCAATACGAATATGATAGTTGCCGCAATATTATTTTTCTTCTAGACGATACGATTTCGAATCGTTTTCGTATTGCTTTGCTTCTTTAGAATACTTTTATTTCACATTTCTATAAAAAGTAAAAAAATGTATTTGAACAATTAGTAAACAGTTTATATTTTATTTGTGCGAAATGTTGGTTTCAATTTCAGAAACATTATTTAGTTGTGCTGACTTTTTGTCGCAAAGTTGACAAAAGAAATTTTGACAATGAAGCAAATACCATAGTTTTCAACAAAACTTTGACAGCTTTTTTAAAAATCAAGATCACTGAAGTTGGTATTAGGGTTTTTATATAAATTTCCACAAAGTCACTGTTACAGTCTCACTGTGCGATGCACGGTTACAGCAAGATGGTTCAAATTGTATGACTCTAGCTCTAATGATATAGCAGTGATATAGAAAATACTGATATTTACCGTATTTACCACTTTTCCAAATGTGCTAGATTTTGAAAAAAATAATTGAAGGCGGAACAGATAAAACTCAAAATAGTGTAAAATATTGGAATTTCACTTTGCCTGTTTAACCTACTTTACAACATGAATGTTTTTCAATTTAGTTTGTTTTTTTGTATTAAATTTTTAATCGTAGTAGTCTGGAATTGTAATTTCCAATGATATGAAAATATATTTAAGTCAATGAAAAATATTCAAACTAACATAAAATTGTGAACTTTTGCTTGTGTTTTAAAGGTCTTTGTTGAGTTTGGCTTCCCCTATTCCCAATAAGCGACTATGTTATAAAAATATGTCATTATTGGGGATTCCTGTGTTCTTTTTTGGGAACTGTGGGATTGACAGTCTGAATATTTCGATCTATTTTTAATAAGTGTCTATCCCGGTTTTTAAATACAGATTTTTTTAAGTTTGATCCGATCACAAATATGCTGCAGAGGCATTCGAAGAGCTTCAATATTATTGTTGAAATAATAATTGTGAGTAATCATAACATAGTTGTAGCTAAACATGATATAGTTATACTATGATTACCCCAATCATAAAATTATGCTCTTTATAAAGGGTGATTTTTTAAGAGCTTGATAACTTTTTTTTTAAAAAAAACGCATAAAATTTGCAAAATCTCATCGGTTCTTTATTTGAAACGTTAGATTGGTCCATGACATTTACTTTTTGAAGATAATTTCATTTAAATGTTGACCGCGGCTGCGTCTTAGGTGGTCCATCCGCTTAGTCCAATTTTGGCATTTCCACGTTTTTGAGTAACAGAGACCCAATTGGTGCGAACGGCGACGAATCGAAAATTGGTGGTCATCATTAACACTGGCCGATACAGCTGCGATATTTTCTTCAGTTCGCACTCTACGTAAGCGTGTTGGTGGTTTAATGTCCAACAATGTAAATTTGGTGCGAAATTTAGTCACAATAGCCCGAATAGCCGCTTCAGTGGGTCGATTAAACTGACCATAAAATGGAAGCGCGCAATGAACTTTCTTAACAGAGCACGCATTTTGATAATAAAATTCAATAATTTGCAAGCGTTGTTCGTTTGTAAGACGATTCATGATGAAATGTCAAAGCATACTGAGCATCTTTCTCTTTGACACCATGTCTGAAATCCCACGTGATCTGTCAAATACTAATGCATGAAAATCCTAACCTCAAAAAAATCACTCTTTATATGGTTGCTGCAATCATATATCTTTTTTGGGTATGTGGAACCAAACACAATATTCCCAAAAAGCCAACAAATCCACAAATTACAGTATATTTTCATTGTTTATGGTAAAATTTCTACGCGGTCAGATCAAAATGACAATTTCAATTACAAAGCATATTTACATCGATTTTGAAACATATTGTACGCCAATAGATCTATAATAAAGTATGGTTCTATGTGGCAGCCTTGGCACCGGGTATAAAAAAGAATGTTATTCTAGTCGATGGGCATAATAAATAATGGGTCATCTTGCTTACTTTTGGACGCTACAAATAAAATCTTGATCCCCGGGTGCAGGGTATTAAAGCTGAACCAAATTTCCTCAAATATATAAGATAGTGGTAGTGTGCAGCCGAGTAATAAATGTCACCATGCCATTTGTAAAAATAATCTATAAAATATAGATGTAAAATGGTCTTGAGCCAGGGAATATCCCAGTTCAATTCAAATTCTTCAAATATATCTCGGATTGCGAACATATTCTTTCTTTAAGAAAATACCAACGAAATACAGGATGTAAAATATGCAAAAAATAATCGTTTTTGCATACAAGCCCATAAACGAGAACTCTAGAAATTAAAAATAAAACTAATTTACTTTGCTGATGAAAGTGTTTACAATTCCAAAACAGCACTTGTTTATAACGTGCCTCTTTACTGAGTATACCCATCCAAACCTCACCCTTCCGAGACAACAAACTCATGGGGAAAATTAAAAACTTTTTGGCCACATTTGTTGGTTTGATTTTTGGCCAAGAGATAGTAGCAAAAAACACGAAGCTCACAGAGCAAAAACAACATTCAATTTCCATTGAATATTAAAGGAAAACAAAAAATAACACGCTTACGTTTTTGTTTGTCCACCATAAATCCCCAAATTTAGTGATATGTCTGTCTGACTGTCTCCATGGCCAGCCAGTGTTTTCTACCCCTCAGTGTGCATGGCTTTTCTTTTGAATGGATATGGATGAACCATATACTACAGCCCAAAATAACATCAACATACCACAAGATATTAAATGGTTCTTTTGCCACCAAACCTCAATTTAAAGCGTGGCGATACTGATGCCTCTGTTTTTTTCACTCCCTCTCTCTCCTAATACCAATTCCTTTGAAACCCTGCTGCTGGGAGTGTTGGTAATACTTTATTGTTCGAGGGAAAACGGCCAGCACGCTGCGCGGAAAAAAGTATTAAAACTGTCGATTTTGAAACACGACGTGTCCTATCCGCCAAATCCGGGCGATGATTCCCGAACAGCACAAGAACGCGGTTTGTCACCTTTTGATTTGATGGCAGTGTTTAACAGCACCACAGCACCACCACCTCTGGCCATTGTCCTCGTGAAACCAGGCCGGGTAGAGGAGAGTACGTCCTGCGACCACGTTGACTTTGTTAAATCAAAATTGATGGTTTCGTGACTTCCGTCCTTAGAATTGATGTAAATTTGTGCTTCTGCTGCTGTTCCTGTGTTAAATGGCTCTCTTTTTGCCACGGAAGTGGTATCAATTTACAACGTTGACATTTTTCGCTTCTCGTTGTTTTCTCTTTTTGGTTTCTTTCTTGGCCAAAAAAGGGTCTCACAAAGGTATGAGTTTTGGGTAGACGTTGATGTTCTATTCGCACAGGTCTTGGCGACGGAGGTCCATTGTTCTGCCGCTGGACTGGATTTTTTGCAACAACATTTCACTGATGTAGTTAAGTTTTAATTGGACTTTGGTTGTTTCCACTTTGTGCTGCTGCCTGCAACCCAGCCAGTCTATGCGAGGTTATTCATGCTACATAGCGTAGCACATACCACATGTGTTGTTAATTCCACAGTTTTATTTTTTTGCACTGGCTTCTGCTGCAAATTGGTAACATAAAAAACGTTTAATAACTGGTTTAATAACCAAAAGTCTGCTCGGTGTACAAGAATTCGAAATATTATTAAAATGTTTGACCCTTATTTATATTCTCACGGAGGTTGTTGAGAGTTGAGATGGTAGCTGAACAAAGGATAGCAATCGATATTGGAATTTTTAGATTTTAAGGGTGCTAGTGAACGTAAAGAGAAGGGTTTTTTCATATATGTGTAGTAATAGAACTGGGGAGGAGGGGTGAGTGTTATGGAATTCGTATAAAGTATAAAAATACGTTAAATTAGGAAATTGTGATAAATTTTTTTGTTATAGTACAATGTGAGGAAAGAGTTAGGTTTATATTTATAGTTCGTTTAATAAATATACAGTTGAAGTATCTAAAAATTCAAGATAAAACAGTATATTCTCTGTACTTGCAAATTATATCAATTAGGCCAACTAGCGCTCTTCTTGTAATAAGTTTATAATAATTTTAATTAATGAATAGATAATGAAATAAATAAATTAAAAAAATACCAATACAGAGTTCTTCGATATTTGGCATTAATAACAACCGCTAATCCTTCAACATTTAACTTGACAACAACTTTCACAATGATTTTTATAGACTCAACTTACAGGGTATGAGGGTACGTGTGTTTGCTATGGACACAAAATTTAAGAAATCAAAAGAATCGCCTGTCTTTGCAACCACTTTTCTCCAAAAATGAAATGTGATGTGTGACTAGGGTTTGGGGTTTCCCGGACTTTTTCCATTTCCCGGGAAAACGGGAATGAAATGTTTCATTCCCGGAAATTCCCAGGAAAAAGTAATTTATTTATAGGTATGTCCAATATGGTTTAAAATATCAATATTTAATAACTGGTGTGTTTTTCAATACTGTCATATTACAAATTAAAAACGAATGTTATTGTCAAAATATTTTACAAATTATTTTTCATTTTACAAATATTTTACTCTACACCTTTTCAAGATTATATTCGGAACATACAAATTTATATTGAGAAATGTAAATTCATATTAGGGACATATAAATTCATAATGGGTAATGTAAATTTATAATAGAACATGTTTATTCATAATGGGATATATAAATCATAATTCATTGAGAACAATTAATTCATAATAGGAACATACCAATTCATAATGAAATATACAAGTTTGTAATCAGAAAATCCATATTCATAATCAGAAAATACGTTTTCATATTCAGAAAATATGAATTCATAATAAGAAAATGTAAATTTATAATGAGACCATTGATAAAATATGTGTTTCTACGAAAATATCCATAGAAAAACGTACATACATAGCTTCGTTTATAAATTTTAGAGTTCCTGATTATGAATTTATATTTTATGAATATATGTTCCTGAATAAGAATTTTTATTTTCTCATTATCAATTTGGATTTTCTCATTTTGTATTTATATATCTCATTATCAATTTGTATGTTCTTATTATGATTTTATATTTCTCAATATAAATTTACATTTCACGTTACGAATTTACAGTGGTGATTATGAATTATCATGCTCCTATAATGAATTTACATTTCCTGTTATGAATTTACATCTCATCGTGAACTTACATATTCCGATTATAAATTACATTTTCTCATTATAAACTTGAAAAGTTGTAGACTAATCGTCAGAATTGGACATTTATATCGCAGGTAGAAGTGACTGACACCTACACTAGATTCAAAATTGAAAACGATTAAGGAAACAAATAACTCATATGACGGAGAATGTTATGACGCATTTAATTTAGAATATTCATTCGTCTGGAGACAAAAATATTTTATAGAAACAGGGGGGAACTGTAAAAACAATAGAAATATAAAGAAATTAATATTAATTTAATAAATTCATAAAAAATAAAAAATATTGAAATAGTCCAGTCATTAATTCTTACAAAGGGCCATTTAAGTACATCGTAGCATATATTT
This sequence comes from Polietes domitor, assembly GCA_947397865.1. NCBI lineage: Eukaryota > Metazoa > Arthropoda > Insecta > Diptera > Muscidae > Polietes > Polietes domitor. Next base: position 21,546,176 of record OX377620.1, on the reverse strand, counting down.
ATATTCCTATTAGATTTCTCTTGAAAGTTTCTAGGCGAACAATTTTTATTGTATTCCTGTTTTTAGACCACTTCTTTCTGGCTACATATGTAAAGTAAATTGTTCTTGAAGAAGATATTCACCTCGATTCTTCTAGGAATTCTGGCTATTTAGCGAATTTAAAAAGACTCTCAAATGTGGACAGACATTTTTTATTTCGGTGGCGGGCGTAAGTGGGTTTTTTGTACTAGACATTATTATCCGGCGAATGGTTGTAGGTGATATAAACGGATTTTTTCACGAGTTTTTGATTTTTCTTCTTATAATATCGAATTTCTGATCATTTTAATAGAGCACTAGACTAAAAGTCGAACTTCACTATATGATTTTCCCTCAGATTTCAACCTTTTCATATGAACTCGATTTTCTTCTCCACAATGCTTTCCTCGCCCTACTTATGAAGAAAAATAATACAATAACATTTCAGAAGTAGTGTAAATTTCGTAATATCTTACGTATAACATCACATCTAATTGAAAAATTGAGATAAAATTCCATTTTCTTGAGATTTTTTGAACACTGCGATTATTTTGACCGGTCCAAAATGTGAAATTTCTTAAGTAATTAAAATCATATCACCAAATAAACAATTATTTTATGTTTGTAACCTCATAACGCGGCACTTAATGCAGAAGGAGCAATAACAAAATTATCACACAAATAAATATATGAAAATGTATATTAAGCTGTGGTGCGCTGCTATTATTTCGACCGCAACTGTAGATGTCAAGGCTTGAGATCGACAAGCTTCAACCATGTCTACATTTTTGTCATTGTCATTTTTCCTAAATACTAAATTCGCCAGTAATTGTTGAGAATCGAAAATTTATTAACTTTTGCAAATATGCGATGGTGTAATTATACTAAAAGCCCTTTCAGCAACAAAGATCATTCTCAATTTAATGGCTTCGTTACTCTTCGAAATTGCTACATTATTGGAACATAAAATTCTCAAACGATTGCTCGATTTTAGGAGCCAAAATTTACCACGCAGATAATACGATTTCATTATTTAAGCAAATAATTTATAGAACTAAATCTTTCTCAATTGTAATTCAAAAGACATCACTTGAAATTCAAAAGACACCAGTTGAAATTCAAAAATTCCATTTGAAAATCAAAAAATGTCAATTGAAATTCAAAACTCGTCATTTGTAATTCAAAAGACAACATTTAAAATTTAAAAGTCGTCATTTGAATTTCAAACGATGAGTTTTGAATTTAAATTTAAATTTTTAAATTTTTTAAATTTTTAAAATTTTTTAAATTTTTTAAATTTTTTAAATTTTTTAAATTTTTTAAATTTTTTAAATTTTTTAAATTTTTTAAATTTTTTAAATTTTTTAAATTTTTTAAATTTTTTAAATTTTTTAAATTTTTTAAATTTTTTAAATTTTTTAAATTTTTTAAATTTTTTAAATTTTTTAAATTTTTTAAATTTTTTAAATTTTTTAAATTTTTTAAATTTTTTAAATTTTTTAAATTTTTTAAATTTTTTAAATTTTTTAAATTTTTTAAATTTTTTAAATTTTTTAAATTTTTTAAATTTTTTAAATTTTTTAAATTTTTTAAATTTTTTAATTTTTTTAAATTTTTTAAATTTTTTAAATTTTTTAAATTTTTTAAATTTTTTAAATTTTTTAAATTTTTTAAATTTTTTAAATTTTTTAAATTTTTTAAATTTTTTAAATTTTTTAAATTTTTTAAATTTTTTAAATTTTTTAAATTTTTTAAATTTTTTAAATTTTTTAAATTTTTTAAATTTTTTAAATTTTTTAAATTTTTTAAATTTTTTAAATTTTTTAAATTTTTTAAATTTTTTAAATTTTTTAAATTTTTTAAATTTTTTAAATTTTTTAAATTTTTAAATTTTTAAATTTTTCTTTGAATACTAAAATAACACCTCTTGTTGGAAAACCCCGTCTGAACAACAATTTTAAAATATCCCCCTTATTTATTTAGTTTATTCATCTGTTACTATTTAAGTGGTAAATTTGAAATGGTTGTCAATGCTAAACAAATACAGCTAGAGGCATGCAATTTTTAGTACTTTTAACAGACATTCCTTTCTTTTGTTTGATATCCATATGGCCAGAATATGGCTCTCGGAAGTATGCAAATAAATTATTAAGAGAATTGGAAATTAATGAAAACTGAGTACACAGTTTTTCTACATAATATCTCTACTTGCATATGTCCAAAAAGTGTTGTCGTCCAGTGTTACCAATCTTTGCATAAAACCCTGTTCTGAGAGTAAGTAACTTCAACCGAAATAATTTCCCCCCGAAAAAATCCTATTAAATCATCAACTCTCTGTTGATTAATGGGCATACATAAGCCCACAATTTTGTATGCCAAACAAAGATTTGGAAACATAACTCCGACGACACACATCCAATGTGTTGGCCTGTTGGTCTGTTGGTCTGTTGTTGGTCCATGATGATCTTTATAAAACTTGACAAGTCCATACCCACACACAAGTGTGGTTAGGCGCAAGATGGACAGAGTGAGAGCAACAACCCAAAGCATATTTTTGGGTAACCAAACAATGTCCCACACATTGGGACCAAAAAAAAACAACAGAAGAGAGTGCAGCAGCACTTTGTTGCACTGGACTAGCACAAATTACGACCATTTAAAGTCATCTGCCCGATGTTGTTTTCTTGTTTGGCCAAAGATTTAAAACGGACGGCGAGGAGTACTGGCCTTGGCTTTCGTATCCTTTCGATGCAATCGAGACTCGTTGTGATGCAGGACTGCCAGGACGGCTACGAGAGCCGTTGCCTAAATTGCCGTATTAAGTTTGGTAATTGTAGTATTTCTTCGGAGGGTAGCCATTAAATGCATTTCCGTAGCCATTATGAGACCGGACTTGTGCTTGCCACACGAACGCCTGCACGCACGCACGCACTTGGACACCGGATGCAGTCTTGGCTGGATGTTTGCAAAGATGTTTTTTGTTTTGTTTGACTTTGTTGTCAACATGCCGGAGGTTCATGCGTGCGTGTGTGCATGCGTATGTGGCAAGGAATTGCTGTTGCTGGTGACAGAGGTGGCTCTGGTTTTTGTGGTAATAACCTTGATGCTGACTGTATTACCAAGTACTTGCAAAACCCATCACATACGACTACTGGCTGTTGCACAGTCTCAACTACGACTCTTTCGGACTAATGTTTGCATGTCTCGGTCTTGTAGTTGCACTGGTTGTTGCAGCCTGTGTCCTTCCTGTTCATCCTCATCCTCCCAGCCAGCCCGAATAATGGATGTTTTTGCATTTCTTTGGCGTAGGCAGAAAAGTCGTTGCCAAAATCAACTGGAACTTTTGGTCAATTCGAGGTTTTGTGCCTGTCACTTGTTGTAGTCATCATCAGTGTTTGGCTGTGTTGGCATGGCTGTCTGTCTGCCTGTCTTCTGGTTGTGTATTGTGCTGAGCAGCCATAGCCGCCTTCGTCGCCGCCGCCGACATCGTGGTCGCGTCTAGATGCCGCATTTAAGCTGCATTGTGGCAACGTTGACAAACACTTTACGGTCTTTGCGTTCGGCAGAGCGAGAGAGAGTGAGTGAGTGCCATGCCATGTCACGGCGCGGTAGTCAAGAGGCCTAAGGATGTCACTCCTAAGCACTCGCCCACATCACCCAATCCAGCCAAACCTAACCAAACCAATGTGAACAGAACAGATCAGTTAACCCGAAGAGCTGAACGGACACATGTAGTCGCCCGTGTGCCCATGTGCCCGTGTACTTGTCAGTTGCAATAATGTTTGGATTTTGAGTTACATCTTTGGCATTTCTCATTTGTGCATCGAGTGCAACGTGGACGCCATGCCACGTCCACACACACATGTCCATACAAACGTCCACAATTAAGATTTTTAGAACTTAATTGTTTTTTTGTTTTCACATACTCGGTTTCTTTGCCCGACAGACCTCTTGCGATGAAAATGCAATTTCCATTTGGTTGCTGTTGCTTGATGGCCTGCTTAAATTTAGTTTAAAGCACAGTGGTTTTAGAGGATTGAAAAGTGCTTATGCGATTTAAGTATCAAGGAAATTACTGATGGACCTAAATGAAAGCTTTAAAGCACAATGAATGATTTTGGAATTTATGAAGCTACTTCTACTTTCTCGTTATTAAGATTTAAATTTTGAATTAAAACATTTCAGCTCAAAGAGAAAAGGGCAATTCTATATGAAATGACCCTCTTTCACATATAATTTAAAAATATATTATTATTATACCCTCCACCTCCAGGATGAGGGTATACTAACTTTGTCATTCCGTTTGTAACACCTTGAAATATCGACCTGAGACCCTATAAAGTATATATATTCTTGATCGTCATAAAATTCTAAGACGATCTAGCCATGTCCGTCACCCGTCCGTCCGTCTGTCCGTCTGTTGAAAGCACGCTAGCATCTAAACGAAAGGAGCTAGAGCGTTCAAATTTTCCATAAATGTGTCTTATAGTCGTAGATCGTTTGGGATTGAAATGGGGCGAAATCGGCGCAAAGGGAAACATTTTTCCCTCACAAGGACTAAAAATACCCATAATAATCCCTATTATTTTAGCGTATTTAAGCATGTTTTTTGAATATGTCTGTTTGTATTTGCTTGATATTTGGTATGCGCATTCCCCTTATAGCAAAAACGTGCACCATAAAGTGATTCTTATTTGTAGGGGGTGAAATGGGGCAAAAAAGGGATAAAAATTGTACGTTTTAAACGACCACAGCTAGAAACACGAAATTCGGTGTGTACATACCTCTAATTGAGTAGATAAATAACATAAAAGTATTTTTTTCCAAATTCGTACTTTTAAGGGGTAAAATAGTAATAGAGGGATAAAAATGGTACCAACCAAACGGCTGTACCTAGAATAATGAAATTCGGTGTATACATTCCTCTGATAGCATAGATAAGTAAAATACACGGATTTTTCAAAATTCGTACTTTTTGGGGTTAAAATGAAAAAGGGGATAAAAATAGTACCAATCAAATGACCGCAGGTAGAGTCATGAAATTCGGAGTATACATTCCTCTGACTGCGTAGACACGGAAAATAAACTGATTTTTCCAAATTCGTACTTTTTGGGGTTAAAATGAAAAAGGGGATAAAAATAGTACCAATCAAATGACCGCGGCTAGAGTCATGAAATTCGGAGTATACATTCCTCTGACTGCGTAGACACGGAAAATAAACGGATTTTTCGAAATTAGTACTTTCAAGGGATACAATGGAACAGAAGGATAAAAATAGTACCAACTAAACTACTACAGCTAGAATGATAAAATTCTAATTGCGTAGAAACGTCAAGGGGGTAAAAATGGTACCAACCAAATGGGCGCAGCTGGAATCATGGAATTTGGTGTATACATTCCTCTGACTGCATAGACACGTAAAATAATTTTTTTCCAAATTCGTACTTTTTCTTTTACGGCAAAAATTTGTTGAATCATGAAGTTAGGTTATTTTGCACTATGTACGTCCGATAATGGATTTTCAAAATTTGTATTCTTGGAATTCAAATAGAATGGAAATACAACCAACTGTAGCACCCACTATCTACCAATAATTATATTTATAAAATTAATTTTTCAATATTTGTATTTGTTTTGGTTTGGCTTTAAAAAAAAATATATTTTCCTGTAATATTACTGCACTTCTACGAAAACCGACAACCTCTGTGGAATGCAATCCGAACTTAACGCCGTTTTTACTTGTTTTTTTTTTATTTTTGTATACTGCGGCATGGTATATTGTTCCATAAAAACATTATTTTTTTATTAAACTTAAAAATTGTGTCAAAGGTGCAATATCAGTTTGGAAGTAGTAATCCTATTATGACCAGAAATACGTCAAGATAAATGTATTTATGGCGGTCCGATATGCACAGAATTTCACATTCACAAAATCACGAAAAAAAATCCCATAAAAATGAAAAAAAAAAAATAAAATAAATTCCATGTCAAGCGGTACGGTTTTTAACCTCGATAGTTGTGTTTGTTTTGAAACTTTTGAAATGTATTTTTGAGGAAAAAAATAAAATTTTTTACGACTTATGACCAATTTATTTATGTATTCATTCAATCGCCTCTAATTCCTGAAATACTTTAACGATTTTAATGTGTTATACCATGTTTTGAAGGTAAACTCAATTACTTTTAAAATAATAGAATAAAGATAGATGCTGTGTTAGCTTTTTTAAAGTTTTTGCAATTTCTTCTTTCATTTTGATTTGTGTAATGATTACACTAATCCATTTTGTTGAAATTTTAAAGTAGTGTGCTTAGGTCTATTTTAACCCGACTGTGTGGTGAAATGATGACATCTATTTTGTACGTTTTTTTTACAAAATCAACCAGAATTACAGTGAAAAATCATCAAAATTATAAACACTCATTGCGAAGTAATGTGGGCAAGACCAAAAACCTTCACTACTTATTTTTCACATCCGTTTCTAATTATTTTTATAAAGGGATTATAAAAAAATAAGTACTTCCAAGCACGCATACAAAAAGTTGAGAAATAAGTACTTCCACCAATAAATAAGTACTTCTAAACGAGTTGTAAAATAAGTGGCCTCAGGAAGATACAAAATAAGTCATTATTGATAACTAGCCAAATAATGTATTATCAATAATGGGCTTAATAAGTGATGAAATCAACATTTTTATTAAATTATATACTTTGTATCGGCTTGTTAACAATCTGACTACAGAACTAAGGGCTGTTTTTCTTTAAGTCTGGATAATTAAATTGGAATTTTCGTAAAAAATACAAATTCCATAACATTTGTTACAGCCCTTTCCGAAATACATCAACGTTGCTATTTTTGACTGACTAACCCGATTTTAATATATATAAAATTAAACCGCAACTAAAGAGTGATTTTTTTGAGGTTAGGATTTTCATGCATTAGTATTTGACAGATCACGTGGGATTTCAGACATGGTGTCAAAGAGAAAGATGCTCAGTATGCTTTGACATTTCATCATGAATCGTCTTACAAACGAACAACGCTTGCAAATTATTGAATTTTATTATCAAAATGCGTGCTCTGTTAAGAAAGTTCATTGCGCGCTTCCATTTTATGGTCAGTTTAATCGACCCACTGAAGCGGCTATTCGGGCTATTGTGACTAAATTTCGCACCAAATTTACATTGTTGGACATTAAACCACCAACACGCTTACGTAGAGTGCGAACTGAAGAAAATATCGCAGCTGTATCGGCCAGTGTTAATGATGACCACCAATTTTCGATTCGTCGCCGTTCGCACCAATTGGGTCTCTGTTACTCAAAAACGTGGAAATGCCAAAATTGGACTAAGCGGATGGACCACCTAAGACGCAGCCGCGGTCAACATTTAAATGAAATTATCTTCAAAAAGTAAATGTCATGGACCAATCTAACGTTTCAAATAAAGAACCGATGAGATTTTGCAAATTTTATGCGTTTTTTTTTTTAAAAAGTTATCAAGCTCTTAAAAAATCACCCTTTACATGTTTGTGCCTAAACGTATCGAACAAGTCCAGAGAATTTTACATTTTAGGAAAAACACGTACAGGAATGTATACGTCGGATTTCATGATCTTAACTTAAGCCGTTTGATCGTACAATTTGTATACTCTCCACCTCCAGGGTGGGGGTATATTCAATTTGTCATTCCGTTTGTAACACCTTGAAATATTCAACGGAGACCCCATAAAGTATATATATTCTGTATCCTGGTAATATTCTAAGACGATTTATCCGTCTGTTTGTCTGTCTGTTGAAAGCACGAACGAAATGAGCTAGGACGTTCAAATTTTCCCTAAATGTGTCTTATGGTTGCAGATCGGTTGGAATTGAAAGTGGGCGATATCGGCCCAGAGGACCCTAACAGGGACTGAAAATACCCCTAATATGTCTTGTCATTTATTTTGGTTTAAGACCAAAGGTTGTGCTGAAGTCTTCAGCTGAACCCAAAATTAGCAAAAAGGCAAAGTGAGACCTTTATTGTTGCAGCTAAAAGTTGACTGCGCAGTTTCGATGGGCGCTACCCCATCTCGTCAGAACTTTCGCAACGAATGTATGTCTTTGACTTAAATCAGGGTTCATATTAGTACCAGCGGTCACATATGACAAATGAGAAGCGCTGATAAACAAAATATTCCACCGTACTAAGTCGACACACTAAAAGTCTCAATTTGCCAATTCATTTTTATACATGTGTTCGCACTAAAACTAAAGTTTTAGCTGCAACAATAAAGGTCTCACTTTTTTGCTAATTTTGGGTTCTAATTTGGGTACAGGGGATAAAAATAGTACCAACTAAACGAATAGAGCTAGAATGATGAAATTCTGTGTGTACATTCCTCTAATTGCGTAGATACGTAAAATAAAGAGATTTTAGATAGTCGTACTCTTGAGTGGGGTGAAATTGGAAAAACGGGATAAAAATGGTGCCAACCAAATGGCCGCAGTTAGAATCACGGAATTCGGTGTATACATTCCTATGACTGCATAGACACGCAAAATAAAATGATTTTTCCAAATTCGTACGTTTACGGATAAAATTGGTTGAATCATGAAGCTAAGTTATTTTGCACTATGTACGTGAGATAATGGATTTTCAAAATTTGTACTTTTGGAATTAAAATAGAATGGAAATACAACCAACTATAGCACCCACTGCCTACCAATATTTATGTTATTTAAGCCTGTTTGAAAATATAAATTAAGAATATTTATTTTTTGTATTGACTTGAAGTATTATTTTGATATACAGTTGTTCATCCAGTGTTCCATTAAAATGATCAGAAATTCGATATTATAAGAAGAAAAACCAAAACACGTCAAAAAAATCAGTTTATATCACCTGCAACCATTCGTCGGATAGTAACGTCTAGTACAAAAAAACCACTTATGCCCGCCACCGAAATAAAAAACAATGTCTGCCCATCTTTGAGAGTTTATAATGTTCGTAGAATACTAAGAAAACATAATCTGTAAGGCAGAAGTCCGAGAAAAGTCCCACTTAAAAATAAGAGACATGTCAGAAAAAATTGCAATTAGCAAAAACACACCTGCAGTAGCCAACCAAAAAGTGGGTGCACGTTTTATGGTCAATTGAATCAAAAATAGTTTTATATGGTGGGACAGTCCCTCGACAGTTTGTAAGATGTCGACAGTACACGGAATACATCTCCAGGTATAGTACCAAAACTGTCAAATAGGGAGGATCAAGCATAATGGCTTGGGCTTGTTTTTCATATTATGGAGTTAGGTCAATACATTGGCCCAGAACTACTATGGACTCTGTCCAGTACATCAAAATACTGTCTAATATTATGCTTACGTACGCAGAAGCCACTTAAATGAGTCTTATAGCAGGTCAATTATCCCGAAAACACCAGCCGACTTGCAAAAAGGTGGTTTGAAGTCAATAACATCGATGTTATGGAATGGTTCGGGCAGACACCACATCTCAATGTAATCAAAAATTTTAAGTGTGATGACTAAAATGAGATCTCACTAGCAAATACTGAAAGACAATAACGATATTTGACACGAAATTATAGAGGCATGGTCAACCGCATGAAAGGTGCAAAATACTAGTTGACTCCAAGAAACGACGTTGTGTAGCAATATCAAGCAATAAAGTCAGTACAACTAAGTGTTAAATTCAAGAAAATATCGTTATTAATTAAAATAATTATTCAGAAAAGTTTTCAATTAAAGTGAATTGAAACAACATATTTTTAGTTTTTATTAGCGCGTTTTGACTGGTCTCATTTTTGACATAAATGGTTCTAAAGGCTTAATCTCAAAATTACAAAAACTTATTTTTTTATTTAAAGCCATATTAAAAGCATTAAAGCACAATACCACCTTTCAATCGCCGTACAAAGCTTTAGGATTTTCGAAGTAAAACTTATATTTTTCTTTGTCGACATTTTTGTATCTCGTCGCTGCTAATTTTTTGACCGCAGCTGTATATATATATATATTATAAGCGTGACTTGAAATAATCAAATTATTATATTTATTTATAAAATTATTTGTTCAAAATTTGAGATCCAATAAAAATGTCCAAAATTCATCAAAGCAAATAAAAACGGCAAAAAATTGCTGACCAACTTTGGTAAAAATCCCCAATTTTGGAACACATTTTCCTACTTTTGGAATTCGGGTTTTTTTCTTTTTGAAAAATGCAAAATGTGCAAATCTAGCAAATTCTTCAATATTTTTTTCATTTTCATTCATTAAAAAATCTCAAATTTTCCACATTGGAATTTGGGTATTTTTTTAATTCCGTTATTATATTTCAATTTCTGTTGATTAATTGCTATGTTCCGTTTTTGAGTTATGTTGATATCTGCTCAATAATATTTTCAAAAAGCGACAATTTTACCAAAATTTCAATTATTTGTATACTTGGAGGACCGTAATACATCAATAATAGATATGGTATATTGGAACACTTTTTTAGTTTTTTTTTGTTGTAATAGTGGTATCATTACTTCGATTTGCCATGTCATGACGGGAATATTCCATCTGCACATTCAGCCTAATTCACTAAAAATTATGAATTTATTTTGATTTTACGAAACCAAGTCAACCAAGCCACTCTCGCTCAAAACCACTGTGCACATGGCACAAGGACCAAAGGAAAATTCAATTTATACTCCCTGGCTCGGACTCTGCCTCACCTCCGATGTTTGATTATCATGGACTTAAAGTTGTACAGATGCACTTTTGCTGCATTTGTTTTCCTTCGTTTAGAGGCTGGCCGGCTGGCTGGCTGGATAGATGGATGGATGGCTGGCTGGTCTAGATGGTTGGATGCATGCCTCATGCATCTCTAATGTTGTTGCTGCAGTGAATGAATGAACCCCAAAGTGGCATAATAACATTGTAGGAGTGTTGAAAATTCCATAGAGGCTTTTCTTCTCTAGGCGTTCGGGGTTTCTGTTTTTTCCTTTTCCGGAAATTCTGTTGAAAGCCAAAGATAAATCACTTTTGGAACAAGTGCCTGAGAGCGAGTGAGTGAATGAACGGACGAACGAATGAATGAGAGCGTCGTCGTATTGGCCATACTTTGGTTTTTGGCATTTCTAGGCAGATGTTCAGATGTGTGTGTGTGTGTGCGTGTTCGGAAGTACAAACATGTTGGGGTTGGAGTGTATTATCCATGTATGTGGACATCCACAAAAAGAGTTTATTTGTGGTTGTTTTTGTGGAACAAATGATTAAAATTGTTTTGGGAAAATTTTAAGTGTTGATTAGGGTTTTTTCTCTCTGCAGAGTTTGTGCATCAGGACAAGCACACATATACATGTATGTATGTCGGTGCATTCATGTGTGTGCATTTGAAAAATTACTATTTAAGAATGTTTAGTTTGAAATAGGCCGAATTGATTTAATCAAGTTGGCTTGCATCAGCAGCAAAACACAGCAAGAAACAAATACGAGTAATTTAAGGCAATTCTATTAACATTTGATTTGTGAGGTTTTTTGTCGTAGGAAAATTTATCATGTACATGTTGTATATGCAATTGCAAATTGTTTTATTGCAGGGAAAACGATTTATATAAGAATGTCCAAATGATGGATTTGCCACAAAAACATCTACCAAAGTACGTTTGGACTGAAAAGAAAGTCTTTTATAATATTTTGTTCATGCAAAAAAGACTGAAGTTGGAAGCTTCTGGCATTAATACCATTTTTCTTGTAGGTAGTGTCGAGTAAAACTAGAATCTGTTTGTTAAATTTCCCAGACACCCCGCAACGTTTTTGCACATGCCGGAGCCGCTGGGTAGACGAATTTTAACCCTAGTATTTTTTTGTAAAGAGTGATTTTTTTGAGGTTAGGATTTTCATGCATTAGTATTTGACAGATCACGTGGGATTTCAGACATGGTGTCAAAGAGAAAGATGCTCAGTATGCTTTGACATTTCATCATGAATAGACTTACTAACGAGCAACGCTTGCAAATCATTGAATTTTATTACCAAAATCAGTGTTCGGTTCGAAATGTTCGGTTCGACAAATTTTGTTCAGCGATGAGGCTCATTTCTGGTTGAATGGCTACGTAAATAAACAAAATTGCCGCATTTGGAGTGAAGAGCAACCAGAAGCCGTTCAAGAACTGCCCATGCATCCCGAAAAATGCACTGTTTGGTGTGGTTTGTACGCTGGTGGAATCATTGGACCGTATTTTTTCAAAGATGCTGTTGGACGCAACGTTACGGTGAATGGCGATCGCTATCGTTCGATGCTAACAAACTTTTTGTTGCCAAAAATGGAAGAACTGAACTTGGTTGACATGTGGTTTCAACAAGATGGCGCTACATGCCACACAGCTCGCGATTCTATGGCCATTTTGAGGGAAAACTTCGGAGAACAATTCATCTCAAGAAATGGACCGGTAAGTTGGCCACCAAGATCATGCGATTTGACGCCTTTAGACTATTTTTTGTGGGGCTACGTCAAGTCTAAAGTCTACAGAAATAAGCCAGCAACTATTCCAGCTTTGGAAGACAACATTTCCGAAGAAATTCGGGCTATTCCGGCCGAAATGCTCGAAAAAGTTGCCCAAAATTGGACTTTCCGAATGGACCACCTAAGACGCAGCCGCGGTCAACATTTAAATGAAATTATCTTCAAAAAGTAAATGTCATGGACCAATCTAACGTTTCAAATAAAGAACCGATGAGATTTTGCAAATTTTATGCGTTTTTTTTTAAAAAAAAGTTATCAAGCTCATAAAAAATCACCCTTTATAAGTCGGCATGTAATTTTGCTATTTAAGCGTGAAGTGCTTTATTTGCAACTGCGGTGTCTTTGGTGGCCCCCTCAGAAAATGTCTGGCTAATTCTTTCGTAGAACATTTTAATCCTTAAATGTCCTTTTTGTTATGACTTTTTTTATTTTCTCGAAAAAGGGGTCAATTTGACCCATAACGACAGGAGCTAAAGGGTTAAGGTCTTCCACACAAAAATGATCCTCATGAAAATCCACAATATAACGGGTGATTTTTTAAGAGCTTGATAACTTTTTTAAAAAAAAAACGCATATAATTTGCAAAATCTCATCGGTTCTTTATTTGAAACGTTAGATTGGTCCATGACATTTACTTTTTGAAGATAATTTCATTTAAATGTTGACCGCGGCTGCGTCTTAGGTGGTCCATCCGCTTAGTCCAATTTTGGCATTTCCACGTTTTTGAGTAACAGAGACCCAATTGGTGCGAACGGCGACGAAACGAAAATTGGTGGTCATCATTAACACTGGCCGATACAGCTGCGATATTTTCTTCAGTTCGCACTCTACGTAAGCGTGTTGGTGGTTTAATGTCCAACAATGTAAATTTGGTGCGAAATTTAGTCACAATAGCCCGAATAGCCGCTTCAGTGGGTCGATTAAACTGACCATAAAATGGAAGCGCGCAATGAACTTTCTTAACAGAGCACGCATTTTGATAATAAAATTCAATAATTTGCAAGCGTTGTTCGTTTGTAAGATGATTCATGATGAAATGTCAAAGCATACTGAGCATCTTTCTCTTTGACACCATGTCTGAAATCCCACGTGATCTGTCAAATACTAATGCATGAAAATCCTAACCTCAAAAAAATCACTCTTTATTATAAGTTCAGTTGGAGTTTTGTAGCTAGTCTCCTCGATTATCTCAATCAAATAAGTGTACAAATATAGGTAAAAGTATCAAGATTAGAAATATTTTAATTTCAGCTGCCTATATTTGCCAAACTTTATATGCTATTCAAATGTTGATGTTGTTGTGATTGAATTATATATTTTTTGTTTTCTAGTATGATATTCCCCAAATTTATTATTTTAATTTTGTTGATATAGGTAACAAAAAACGCGGGTGTCTTAATATGGATTTTGCGGATTCATCGAAGAGAGCAAAGTAGCGCAGCTTAGCAACATTGAAGGAAACGTATGAAGCTGTGGCTGCTGCCATACGTACTGCATGTTTACAACCAAACCAAAAGTTGGAGCTGAACCAGACTATATGCACGGGAAACTAGACGTCGTATATAGGATAACTGTGTACTTAGTTTTCCATTTGGTGATATTTCTCCTTTTACAGTACTCTTAAAAAGATAGATGTTTAAAAAGGCGATATGGGTATCAAATGAAAGACAAGAAAATCTGTTAGAGGCAATTAAAACTTCATTCTTTAATCTGTATTGACAACTATTTAAAATTTATCCCTTTCAAAATAAAAATAATTAAGCTTTAACTTTTAAGGGGACAATTTAATCAGATAAAAGCATAACATTTTTAGTATTTTAAACAGATATTTTTCTCTTTCATGTGATGTTCATATTACCTTTATATTAAAAAGAAAAGTTCGAAAATAAAATATTAAAAAATATATAACTATACAAAGTGGGCGTTATGCGACCACGTCCACTTTTTTCGAAATACAATATTTTAGGAGACGAGAGCTTATGTCAAAAAATATTTACTATTTTTGTCGCTCTCTCCCATACAAATGAATCCACTGTGCATCGGCCTGGTGGTGTTCGTTGTCCCTTTGGGAAGTAATTCAAAAGACCAATACACTTTTTTTTTTGATTTTTCGATTATACAATAATCCAAACGCAGTAATCCATATTAATATTCTCTATAAAAACAATTTTTACCTGTTTTACATCTAGACACCAAATTACGATTTTCTTGGCTCATTTTATGTCAGCACATAATTTTCGAATAAATAATTTTCCGCAGTAACTAAAATAAATAAATAAATTTTTGTCCATTTTCACAAGGATTGTTTGATTTTATGCGGTGTTTGAGGATGTTGTTACGCATATCTAGATTCTGTGGAAGTAGAGTATATTTTATGCGTGTTTCGGAGGAACCCATTTACAGCTTAAAAGAATACTTTTTTGTAAAATATGTTCAAAAAGGCTGAATCATTCATAGAACTAAGATTTAAATTAAATTGAATTTAAAATACTTTGGAGATGTCAATAGAAAGAAGCAAACCAAAAATTTTGGGAATCATTTTATTCAATTTGTAAATTCAAAAAATATATTCGCCAAGAAACCCACAATTTAAAAAATTTATTTGGCCTAATCATCAGCAGAAATAAAAACATAAGAAAGAACCGACACACTGGAATAATGTATGCCGCAATTGGAAATGGAAAAAGTGATTAAACATCACAATTAGTAAAAGACAAACAGAGAGACGGACAGATAGCTTTGTTTAAACATTTAAAAGTCATAAAATGCATAATGAAGTCATAAAAGATTAACACGCATTCATCATAGCAGGCATCATCGTTCAACATGCAACATATGATGGGCACATAAACATTCACTCAAACGTGCGTCACAACAATATCAAAGGGTTGGTAGCGCAA
This sequence comes from Polietes domitor, assembly GCA_947397865.1. Lineage (NCBI taxonomy): Eukaryota > Metazoa > Arthropoda > Insecta > Diptera > Muscidae > Polietes > Polietes domitor. Next base: position 21,530,749 of record OX377620.1, on the reverse strand, counting down.
GCGCGTGCGACCCAATGACGACACAATCAAATGCTGACACTATGAATCGGGTGAATGAATGGCTGGCTGAATGGATGGGATCAGCCATCCATCCAGCTTCTTAACGGGTGTTTGTTTACATTTTTAATATAAAGATCATTAAAAGTGTTTTTCTTTTTGTTTTTCATAAATATCTTTGCAAAGGGTGGATGTTCTGATGGATGTTCAAATGGGTTGATGGGTGGTCTCTTGGGTGGTCTGTCGGTCGATCGCTCGATGCTGGGCCGTTCGATCTTACCGAGCGGCACATTTGTCTATTTTCGGTTAAACGGCTGTAAAATGATAAATGTTTGTTGTTTATGCTGATGAAATGTCAGGCGGTGAAATGAAATTGCTGTTGTTTTTTTATGATGCGGCGGCAAATTGGAATTATTGGAGAGAAAGGGTGAAGGGACATATTATTTATCTGTTGGGGCACAGAGGGAATGAAAATGTAAACAAGGGGAGAGAGTGCAAGTTTTATTAATATACAATAATATGTGATGAAAAATATAAGTCAATATATGAAATCAGGATGAATGTGTTGTTGCATAAAGAGCGAAAATTTTCAAGCTGAGTTCCATGTGAAATAATATTTTCTCAGTGCTAAAGGATATGAATTATAATGGGGCTATAACTAAACAATCTAATTTTTATTTCGTCTTCATACAATTTAACCAAATAACGGGTGATTTTTTAAAAGCTATAGGAAAGTTTTTCAAAAAAACACATAAAATTCAGAAAAATTCATGAAATCTTTATTTGAATCGATAGTACGGTCCATATAATTTAATGTTTGAAGATTATTTCATGCAAATGTTGACCTTGACTGCGCCTCAAATGGTCCATCCGCTTAGTCCAATTTTGGCATACTCTTTCCAACAGGTATCTCACGAATAAATGCTTCAATGTTGTCTTCCAATGCGTCAATTGAAGCGGGCTTGTCTGTATAGACATGAGCTTTAACATAGCCCCACAAAAAATAGTCTAAAGGCGTTAAATCGCACGATCTAGGCGGCCAATTGACCGGTCCCGAACGTGAAATAAAATGTTCACCGAACTCGTCTCTCAATAAGTCCATTGTTGCGCGTGCTGTGTGGCATGTGGCACCGTCTTGTTGAAACCACATGTCAAGCAAGTCAAGCTCTTGAATTTTGGGCCAAAAAAAGTAGGACATCATCTCACGGTAGCGCTCACCATTCACAGTTACGTTACGATTCGCATCATCTTTGAAGAAGTACGGTCCAATGATGCCACCAGTCCATAAACCGCACCAAACTGTGACTTTTTCTGGATGCATTGGTAGCTCTTGCAATGCTTCTGGCTGATATTCACTCCAAAATCGACAATTCTGTCTATTTACGTACCCATTGAGCCAAAAATGAGCTTCATCGCTGAACAGAAGAAGCGCGCGATGAACTTTCTTTACAGAGCACACATTTTGATAATAAAATTCACTAATTTGCAAGCGTTGGTCGTTTGTAAGACGATTCATGGTTAAATTATAGACCAAACTGAAGATGTTTGACAGTGAAACAAAACACGAAACGTGCGTCAGCTATTTAAACCAGTGTTGCCAAAAAGATAATAGCTAAAAAATCACCCGTTATATAGTATTTTATTCGTACTCGCTTCACAGAAAAATACCAAATTAATTAAAATTTTTATTTCATCAATTAAAAATTAACTGATTTTAAACTACGCCAGTTTTAATTAATTATAATTATTTTTTAATTAGAATATTAATTACCTCAATTAAAACTTAACTAACTTTCAACCTATAAAGATGATCATTTATTAATTGATATTTAAAAATTTTATTTTTTTGACAAAAGGGAACATAGAAGTTTACTGGATTATTGTCTTTTACAGCCTCCACCTTAGGATGGAGTGCATAATCAGTTTGTCATTCACTTCAAAGATCCTTCAAACATTAAATTTCTATACCAGTTTTTAATTAAGTATAATTACACTGTGCAACATTTTTGAAGTCATTTCAAAATAACCATATACGGACACCGCTACATGATAAAAGACCAAAAAAAAAAGACCCGTGTTTTTTTTCCCCCAAAGTCATGCACTTTTTTTTATGGGCCCCCAGAGATTTGAGGCCTCGGTGTAATTTTTGGAAAAAAGTGATCATATTCTCAGGCTCATATCTTGCAAACCGTTCGGAATTTCGATGCCATTCAACAAACAACAACAAAGTCGTCGGTCCAAAAATTTGCACTAACAAAACACATGACAATTCAATGGACCGACGACTTTGTTGTTGTTTGTTGAATGGCATCGATGATGTCGTGTGGGTAAGAAATACTGGAATAAACAATTTTTCACTTTTGCGGCTACCTAAGCGCTACCTAAACGGTGTTAAGAATAATTCCTAGGAAGTTCATATGTTCTAGAAAGTTGTTTATTGAGATCTTAGGTACATTTTTGTAGTTGATTGTTTCCCTGAATTTTCAACGGTTTGCTACCTATGGACCTGAACAGGGGAAAAAGGTTAAAAAAAATCGAATTTTTTTAAGTTTTTTGCGATTTTGACCTTAAAGATGAAGTTTTTTTGATTTTATATGTTCACAATTTTTGTTCTTTATGACAAGAGCTAGAGAGTAAATCAAAATTCCGAACGGTTTGCAAGATATGAGCCTGAGAATATGATCACTTTTTTCCAAAAATTACACCGAGGCCTCAAATCTCTGGGGGCCCATAAAAAAAGTGCATGACTTTGGGGGGGAAAAAAAAACACGGGTCTTTTTTTTTTGGTCTTTTATCATGTAGCGGTGTCCGTATATGGTTATTTTGAAATGACTTCAAAAATGTTGCACAGTGTTATTTTCAGTTTTGTTTCCGATTTTACAAGTTTCTCTAAAAATAATTGAGATTTTTTGGAGATTTTACTTGATTTTATTTTTCATTTGTGTCCAATTTAGAAAGATTGTAACTCCTATCCCTCCCTGCCCCTTATTTTGATGCGACCATTAAAAATATTTCATTACACCCTGGAGAGAACACCTCAAAAAGGAAATCCTTTGTTATTCCGCAAAATCAGTAACAAATTTGATCAACTTAACACTTTGTTGCACCCATTCTATCTATCGTATGCACAGGTCATTCATTCAGTCAGTCGTAACACGTCTAAGTGTTGCAACGTATATTGTAATTTGCTTATTGCATTGAGTGTTGTCATATCCTGAGCAATTAAAATGAATTTTCCGGTTACTTGACACATTACATAATTTGCATTTCCTGTTAGGCATAGATGCACAATCAAGGGAAAGACATAAAGGCGAGACACATATAGACGGACATGCAGATACACAGGATGGATGGACGGAAGGATAGGCAACAAGAGAATCACTATATGCACTATGTAAGGGGAAGGTATCCTATAAGAAGGAACTGAACTGAACAAGTTTGGCTTGATAAAGTAAAAATTTTGATTTCCAGAAAATAAATCAAATTTCTAATATTGTGGTTTATCATTATCTCTGTCTAAAATTAACATTTCAAAAAAAAAAATAAAATGTGTTTTCATTTATTTTGGTTTAAGACCAAAATTAGCAAAAAGGCAAAGTGAGTGACCGCTGGTACTAATATGAACCCTGATTTAAGTCAAAGACATATATTCGCTGCGAAAGTTCTGACGAGATGGGGTAGCGCCCATCGAATCTGCGCAGTCAACTTTTAGCTGCAACAATAAAGGTCTCACTTTGCCTTTTTGCTAATTTTGGGTTCTGCTGAAGACTTCAGCACAACGTTTGGTCTTAAACCAAAATAAATGGCAACACATACAACATAACAGACCAACTATATATACAAACAACAAAATTAAAAAATTTCAAAAATAAGCTGCCACTGGAACAGTAGATTTACACAATCTCCATGAAATATGGAATCAATTTTTTAAAATACATTTTTGGTTTTGTCATTACTTAGAATTCAGTAAAAAACTTCAGAATGATAACTTTTCAGAAGCTTATTAACACAATGCTTAAAAACAATGAAAGTCAAAGAAAAAGTGTTTTTAATTTTTCCCATTTTTTGCGATATAGTACCATTTTCTACTTTTTCTTTTTTTCGTCGTTTTTAAACCTAGTTTATAACCAACTGAAAAAATTATCATTCTGAAGATTTTTCACTGAAATTCGGGTTTATTTTGCAAAAAATGAAAAAACGTTCTACTTTAAAACGTTGATAATAACTTAAAAAATATAAACAAATTATACAAATATTTAAGCTTTAAAATAGAAAAACTGGAAATATTTTTCAAATTAACAGAATCTAAGAAATATTAGCAAAAATCAAAATATACTATTTTGAATTGTTTTTAATTTTTATACAATTTGACAAATTTTGTCCTTTTTAAATTGAAAAAAAAAAGAAATTTTTATTTATCTTTTCAAATTTATATTGAACTATCTACTATATTTACTCACAAATTTCAAAATGTTAATTTACGATCTATTGGCTATGCAGTAAAAAATAAGGAAAAAAAATACCGCCCGACAGCTCATATTGCACTTGAAACACGTCTGAAACTGTAAAAGTTGAGTTATTTTGCGTTTTCAGTTTTTCATTTTCTCTGTCCTTTTGCCCCTTAAAAGGACTACAAAATTTCAAAGGATAACATATTTCAAAAAAAATGCCTATGTAAGTGTCAAATTATAGATTACAATATCTGTTGAAAATAATTTTAATTTACTCAAAACCCTAAGATTGTTTGGACCAAACCCGTTTCACAACATTTTAAAATTTTTGAGCCATGTCCGTCCGTCTGTCTGGCTGAGAAATTTGTACACGATAACTCTCGAAAGGAGTTAAGGAATCATATTGTACATGGTAATATTTTTCCCAAACTTGGTTTAAGTTCGAAGATGGGTGACACGTCCCTGTGGTACCTCCACCTCAAATTTCCTATATTCCTATGATAAATTAAAACCAATGTAACTTCCACAAGGATATTCGGAATCAGCTATCTTTTGATGTTTGATAAACTTTTTATAATCACATTAAGCGTACCAAATATGGCGCCTTTTCCACGCCCCATTTAGTACTTCCCGCACAAATTACATAACATAAAATTAAAGCTGTTATAACTTCGATACGGATGATCGGAATACTGTGAAATTTGGGATTTGACAATACTTTCTATGGACGTTTAATACACTTGTAGTGTGGGCGATATTTGGTTAAAATAAGCATAAATAACTTCCATACGGATAGTCGAAATCAGTTGCATTTTTATATTTGAAAATGTTTTTATAATCACCTTAATTTTTATAATCCCACAAAATTGTCCCTATCCTAAGTAAAATGAAATCTATATAACTTCTATGCTAGTTCTATGAATTGATATTTTACCATGTTTTTTACAATTGTTTATACACGTGGAAGCTGGGACCACGTGCCACGAATTTTCAAGTAATTTCCACGCAAATCTTCCAGCCCTAATTAAAATTTATAACTTATAACATCCATACATATGTTCTCTGAGAGTGGGGGTATATATAATCGCTATGGATATATTTTTTAACCCGAGTAGCGTGACCATGGTCACACGCAAACGACGTTCACCAAATCTTCTGATGTGGACCACAGATAATATGGAAGTTTTATCTCAAAATTCGAAAAATTTAATTACAGCACTATTTGGGTTAATATGTTTATTAAAATTCCAATTTTCATCAAAGGAACGAAAAATTATTATTATTTTACTATAAATTTCTAAACTAAATAAATTTCTTTACTAAAATTCGAATTTTCGGCGACAGTACCTTTTAATTGTACTCTCATTTCTCATTTTTAAAATATAAGACTGATCATAATAATAGAAAGAGTGATTTAGGAACAGTCTCAAAAATAAAAAATATTTTGCATTAAAAAATAGAAAATATATTTTGTTTTTATATTTTAACAGCTGATGAAGAGACAATGCCAATACGTGAAATAGCTATGGATTAATTTATAAGTTATGATCTTCTCTGTAGACCTAAAATAATTAAAAAAAATATTTTTTACTTTAATTTATTAACCCCTTTAGATAACAGAATGGAAAAATAAAGGACAAAATAAAAAACCCACCAATTATGTGGGGACATTTGTATCTAGCCTAGCAATAAAATAAATAATATAATAAATATTAAAACGTAATTCACTCGATTTTTAATATGTATACACTCCACGAGACTATTATGTCTTTGTACATTTGTTTGTAACACCCAAAAGGAAGGGAGATAGATAGACCCATTGTTAATTATACCGATCGACTTAGAATCACTTTTTGAATCGATTTAGCAATGTCCGTCTGTCTGTCTGTCTATCTATTCTTGTAATCACGATACAGGTCGCAATTGTAGCCAGAACCAAATGAAACTTTGCACAACGAAGTTTTCGATTATTTTCGATATAGCCTTCATACGAATATCACTGCCGATTTGGGTCTTTTCATCCTAGATAGCACATATTACAACAGATTTTCTTCAAAATTGGTAAAACATCTTATATTTCAACTAGAAACACCTGTGGTAAAAATGTGTTAGATCGGTTCAGATTTATATTTCGCTCCCGATTTGACTTTTTCCGCTCTAGAAACCACACATTGTATAAGATTGTCTTCAGATTTGGCAAAAGATCTTATTTTTAAACTAGGAACACCTGTGGTGAAAATAGGTCAGATCGGTTCAGATTTCTACTAGCTCCCATTAAAATTTCGCTCCCGATCCTCTTCAAATTAGGCGAAATATCTTATATTTGTTCCATAAACAGCCATGGTACAAATGGTTCAGATCGGTTCAGATTTACCCATATTTCACTTTTTTTACTCTAAAACCACATATTTTAACAGATCATCTTCAAATCTATCGAAATATCTTATAAAGGGTGATTTTTTAGCTATTATCTTTTAGGCAACACTGGTTTAAACAGCTGACGCACGTTTCGTGTTTTGTTTCACTGTCAAACATCTTCAGTTTGGTCTATAATTTAACCATGAATCGTCTTACAAACGAACAACGCTTGCAAATTATTAAATTTTATTATCAAAATGCGTGCTCTGTTAAGAAAGTTCATCGCGCGCTTCCATTTTATGGTCAGTTTAATCGACCCACTGAAGCGGCTATTCGGGCTATTGTGACTAAATTTCGCCCCAAATTTACTTTGTTGGACATTAAACCACCAACACGCTTACGTAGAGTGCGACCTGAAGAAAATATCGCAGCTGTATCGGCCAGTGTTAATGATGACCATCAATTAGAAACACCCATGGTGGAAATGGGTCAGATCGGTTCAGATTTACATAGCTCCCATACAAATTTCGCTCCCAGGTAGACTTTTTCCGCCACAGAAACCACGAATTTTCACCGAGTTTTTCAAAGAGAGCATAACACGTTTTATTTGAACAGGAAGAACTTATTGTGAAAGTTAGTCACTTCATTCCATGTTTGAATATAACACCGATACAAATATTCTTTTCGATTTGACAAATTGGACCAGGTCATATTAGCCTATGATTAGGAATCATACACAAAAACTTCCAGTTTTCACTTTTTTGCCGAGTTGAATTGTATTTGGATAGAAAGTGGAGTGTATCATATAGTCGGTCCCTCCCGACTTTAGCCTTTCCTTACTTGTTTTCTGCTCTTACATTTCCCCACAGCAGTGGACCGATTGAGAAACTGACTTTGGCACATTTTTATCCCGCATAGTTTTCGTGAAATTTAGTCTTTAATATATTCGATAGGATAATTCTGCAGATATAAAAAAAAAAAGTATAAAATAATTTCAGGACAAAGTCTAGTAATTATCGAGCCTCCACGTTGGAAGTCCAATCGATCAAAGTTTCGCACTAACCTTCCAATATATTAATAGTATTGACATCACAGCTCCGCTCAATTTTACAACATAGTAAAATACCATCCCCAACAAGATAATAGCAATTATATAATGTTTTGATCTACAACATCGTTTATGGTTCATCCTGACTGCATGATCAACATCCATTTTTGAACTGATCCCATTTATAATGCCTAGGTTACACATCAAACATCTCTCACTTCCTCATCTATAAATACTCTCAATATCTTCTCGCGAGCATACCTTCCCTCAATGTGTCGTTACAGTCAAAGGAACAGGGAGTTTTGGAAAACCATAACATAACTCCAATCAATGCCTAACATGACAAAATTAGTGCTAAAAATCACAGGCTCACAAATAACAAGAAATATTCGGTGAGAGTGGTGAGATATAAGTGTGCTTGCTGTCTGTCCAGCAGAGGACTTAAGGGTTTGGGGGGCGAGGACACAAGGATGTTTCGGCAGGACATACACGAACACATACACATGTACTACATGTGAATACAATCAAAGGCCGGTGCATGTTTATGATGACATGCTATGTCAACATACATAACTTTTGAAACAACAATAACAGCAATACAGCAACAACGGAGGAGGCAGCAACAACAACAACTACAGAGACGACAATATGCCAAATACTAAAATACCCTACAAATTTGTTGTACAAAAACAGCAGCACAAACGCACTGCAACCGCAGACATATGCAACAAGGATGTTGTAGATGTTGCTGGTGTTTGTTGTTGTTGCTGCTATGAAAACTGCCTGCCGTTGACGCTGATGTTGGTCATGATGATGACGATGATGCTGCTGCTCAGCAAGATGCAACCCAAACTATTTAGGGAAAATATGCAATAATGCACACAAGTTGCAGATATGCTTGCATGCCTCCAACACATCCCAGACAATAACAACACTCCTCTCCCCCCCTGTCCTCACTTGTAGTCCCCTTTCCCTTTGGAACCCCCTCCCCCAAGAACGTTGTGCTGCTTCTTGAAAATTTAACAAATTAAATGACTTTCCATTTCTAGAGTTTTGGAACTTGCATCATCAAGCACATCGTTAGTGTGTCTTCCTGCCGCACACACAAACGAGTCTGCATGTGGAGCTAAATGTGTGCATATGAGTGCGAATTTTAGGTGAGTGCAACACCCTTTTTAATTGTTAGATGCAGTTGTAATCAACCTTTTCATTTTGGACTACCGTCTACCCTCAACTCCAAGTCCTTCCCCCAGCCTTCTTCATCCTTGCCATTGTAATTATCAAGTTTGTTGCAATAGAACACATGCTTGCCCACACTACTGGTGTTGCAACAATCCATGGTGAAATGTGTTTCCAATACCTATTATTAATTTAGACTCATCTCATGCTTAGCCCTTCCTCTGCAATGTCAAGCAGAGTTGTGATTGTGAGTTGAGTCCTCTGACACTTTCCGACACTATGTTTGTTTTTCCCAAACTCCTGCGTGCACTTTTCTAGGATCGAGAGGGGAGGGGAGGGAAACATTGCGTGACATGTTGTCATTTGCAGTGTCACTGCTTATAGGAGTTATGCTCCTCAAGACTTGAATTTTTTGTGTGAAGGAAGGAAGGCTGACACTATTGACAGCATTGGGGGTTTTGATTTAGTGTGTAATGTTGGGTTAGTCTTGGTATAGCCAAAAAGAAAACTAAGGACTCAATTTGGTGGGTTTAGTGGTATTGTTTTAATTGGCTTACTTGGAGAGTGTTGCTTTAAAATATTCGAAGGACTTGAATACAAATATGGCAACTTTAAAATTGAAATAAAATTTCCCTAATTTCTGTAACCATATGCTCCCCTTAGGGACTATGATAAAATACATTTTTTCTCTAGAGGAGGCTGTCATCTATCTTTAGATTAGAACCATTTCTCTGGTATAGTTCTCCTTACACTTGGAAATTATTAGCGATTTTTAAATTTAAATAAAATAATAATTAGAACAGTACTTTTAGATCAGATAAAGACGTCCGGAACTTCACACAGTGATTGTGATCAATCATACCTATAAAGAGATGTGCAATAGGTCATATAAGTTACCATGACAGATACAATTGATAAAACCTGAAATCAAATCAATAAGCATTTTACACAACAATGCTCATATATGGATGAGCGGACACATCAAGAACAAAATTGTCAGATATAGGGTGATAAATTCAAACGAGATCCTCCAAATGGCAATGATTCTGTAGAAATCTTCGGTTTGGTGTGGATTGTGGACTTGCAATAATTTCGTTCTGTTCTTCGTCGAAAAGGATGCTGAAATTTGTTATTTGGATGGTATGAATGTAGTCGATATGAGGTTCCTACTGAAGAGAGCTGCACATCCAATATCATTAAAGGCATGATTATCTCATGCATATGCGTAGGGTTTCCTGAAGTCATCAAAATCAACATAAATTGTATTATTTCTACAATTTAGTTTGATCTAAGCACCGGTGTTAGGAAACCTCTCGAATGAGTTCCAAAAAATCAAACCGTGGTCTAGATGTCCCAATTACAAAAACCCTGTATATAGTTATTAATATACTGCACTTTAATAATTAATTAATAATTTCTAGAAAATCGAGGTATTTGCGAGATAAATGGAGAAAACTTTCAAGCCTCAACCTACAGATTTTGTGGATGTAAAATCGGATGTTCTTGTATCCATTCTGGAATTTGGATGTGTTATAGAGGACATGAGACTCAAAGCAAATGAACACTTGTTTTGGAGATACTTTATTTTAAGAAGAGGATATTTTTTGTCAGAGGATATTTGCATTTGAACATTTGTCCATGACTTCTGGTAAGTATGGTACGAAAACGAAGCGAAGTAGCAATTAATTACTCTAGATATATTTTAAATGTATTTATATAACTATCAGGAGAAGTCTCCTATTAAAACAGTGCATTGCATTGAATATAATATTGTGACCGACGTTCCAATCGTCTTCGAATTGGTGAGAGTTCCTGGATAGACGCGTAAATCTACCAAGTATACTAACTTGGGGGATGAGGCTACGAATATCGATACTATCATAAAGGTATCAATAGCACAGCGACACATATCTCACATTACGATGGTGTTCCAGAGACAGCCTGTGAGGCACAGTCGTAGCAGTCTCTAATGGAAATCTAGAACGAAGAAGGTGAATTACTGTTGAGTTTAAGAGACAGTCGAAACATTGGATCTCTCTAGGGGATTCGAGACTGAAAAAGACCAAAATGGATCTGTTTGTATTTTTGCACTGCTTTGTGACTATGAACGAAACTTTTATCAATCAAAAAGCATTTGAGGCAGGCCCAGATCGAAAAGATTGATCTGTTACGATTTTTGCTCAGTTTCATCGTGAACATTGGATATATTCGGACAATAAAAACCAACAGAAGCAGTGACCGGGGAAATTGAGACCGAAAAAGGCCAAGATGATTCTGTCATAAATTTTGCTTAGTTTTTTTAATCTTGGATTTATTAAAATTCATCGATGGTTAAGGAACAGTCGAAGCAGGTAGCCTCTACAAGGTGATTTGAGACCGAAAAAGGACAAACTGTAGCGAAACTTGAATCCATCAGAATCGAGATAGCAGAAGGTTATGATGGATCTGTTACGATTTTTGCTCAGTTTCGTGGATCTATCAAAACACATCGGATAGCAAGGGCCAGCCGAGTCAGTAATCTTCTCCAGGGAAATCGATACCGAAGAAGTTAAAAATCTATCAGAATTTTTGAGTAGTTCTGTTATAAAAGTTTGATCCAAAGCCAATATGAATCTGTACGGATTTTTTGCCCCATTTCCTGATTATGGATGAAACTTGAATCAATCACATTAGATATAGAATCTATGTAGGTTAATTGAGAACGTAGAAGACCATGATGAATCTGTCAGTTTCGTGAAGAATCATGGACGTTTTCAGACAATAAGAACCAACCGAAGCAGTGTCGTGATGGATGTAACTTGGATCTAAGCAGGAGTCGAAGCAGCCAACCTCTTCATGGGATTCGAGACCGAAAAAGGCACAGCTGTCACGATTTTTGCTCCGGTTCGTGACTATGGACGACGCTTGAATCCATCACTACACATCGAAGACATCCAGAGAAATCGAGATCGCAGGAGGTCATGATGAATCTGTTACGACGTTTTTTGCTCAATTTCGCGATTAAACGTGGATCAATCAAAACACATCGGATAGTAAGGGCAAGTGAAGGCAGTGGTCTTCTCCAGAGAAATCGATACCAAAGAAGCTCAAAATGGAATTGTCAGGATTTTGCGCAGTTTCGTAATAAAAGTTGGATCCACGATCTGTCAGAATTTTTGCTCCATTTCCTGATTATGGATGAAACTTGAATCAGAACACATCAGAGACAGGACCTCTCCAAGAAAATCGAGATCGCAGAAGGTCATGATGAATCTATCACGATTTCTTTTCAGTTCCGTGATGAATCACTCATCAATAAGGGTCAGTCGTAGCAATGGTTCTCTCCAGAAAAATGTAAACCGAAGAAGGACAAGATGTATCTCTTAGGATCTATCAGGTTCATGATAGAGGACGAAACTTGGACAGTTTACGCAGAGGATCTCTTCAGCGGAATCGACCATAAAGACCAAGTCTAGGTTATTATAACCAGAAAGTATTATTCAGAGGTATCACATCGATTTGAAACAAAAACGGCAGCGAGTGACTTAGACAAAGTTGGTTTCCAGTCGGGACAATACAGTACACAGAAGCGTAGTCGCCATGGGAAAATTGTAAGCACTTCACTGCGAATAGCTTTCTTTCAGATCATAGAAGGGAAACAACAGATAATTTTGAGAAATAAGTTGAATGTTGGAGTGTATGTTATATGGAGGGACTCTTATATATATATTTATTCCTTTCACTCCTATGAGGGCCGTAATAACTATTGGATTCTTGGATGGCGCTAAACGGATTTTATGTCGGGGATTATGTTGAATTTTAACCAAACAATTGATGTTTTCTTGACTAGGTAGATTATATTCCGATTTCCTTGGGACAAAATAATTGATTGAAGTCGGTTCATCATAATTAACTATTATATATTTTTTAATTTTTATTTATTCGATAACAAATATGTTAATCACTTCTATTAAACATAATCCGTCTGCCACGTTTTTAGAATGTTTATCCATAAATCATTGTATTTATTTTCAAATTTTGTTATAATATTAGAAAATGTTTGATCTTTTGTTTATTGTATTTTTTACCTTTTGTTGCAATCACTTATCTATTCTATTATTCCTTAATATTTTGTCTTGCACTTTCACTTTAGATATTTTTTTTTTGTTGCACCACTGATATTAGAATTATGTATGTTTTTGTATGCCTTAAACCACGGCGATATATAAAATAAACGTTGCCGAGATATACAACGAACACTGTGTTATGACTTGAAAACCACTAAAATGTGGCCACACATATTAGGTTTTCAATACCGCCGCTATTTAGTGGAGAGGGGTTTGTTTTGGCCACGAAGTCGCCGCCGTGATATTCTTTTTTTTTTTGTTGTTGGGTGTGGAAATTCTCAAAATTTTGACCGACCACGACGTCTTTGCGGATGCATGCGAACTGGTGGTATGAACAATAAAACCAAAACAAAAACGTCCGCAAATGTTTTGGTTGTTTTCTTTCGTTTTTTTCACTGCACTTTCATACGAAAAGGGTTCTCGATTGGGGGGTATTCGTTACGTTGCGTTGCGTACGTTCGTTTGCGTGCACAGTTGTTGCGTCAGTCAGTGATGATGTGTGGAAAATTTGTGTTGATTTTTATTTCGGTTGCGTTGCGTTGAGTCTTTTTTCTCATGTCTTCTCATTACTCCTCTGGTTGTAGTTGTTGTTTTGTGGGTTTTGCTGTTGATGGTGGTGTAGTTGTTGTTGTTGCTGCTGCTGTTTGCAATTGAAGCGCCAAAGTTAGCCAACCAGTAGTGAAATATCATCGCCACACAAACGCACACATGTATCCAACACACAAAACAAACACTCAGTGCCTCTGGTTTTGTTTTGTTTGCCTCTGTGTTGGTGAGCACAAGAGAGCGCAAGTGTTGAAACTGGCATCCAACACAAATCCGTGCTGAGAGATGATTTCGAGATTTTGCATGATTGTGTTGGTCGTTGTTGTTGTCGTGTCTTCAGTCTGCAAAGTGCTGGCTGCTGTTTGGTTGGTTGAAATGTTGGAATGGCTGCTGTGTGTGCTGCTATGCATGATAGACTGAGTGCGTGTTGGGGGTGGGGGTTGGATGGGGGGCCTGTTTAAATTCCTGAGTGTAAGTGTGCGTGTGTGCATGGCTGTGTGATGATCACAATCCTTTAATGAAAATTGCTGCTGCTGTTCGCTATACGAGTACATACATGTGGATGTATGCATGGTAATGTAGCCACTGTTGCTGCTCTGAGTATGTCCGTCGTTGTTGTTGTTTTTCACTGTTGCTACTGTTTAATTAGTTGTGCATGATGATGAATGTGTGTGTGCGTGGCTGTTTAAAACTCTTTGGCAAATGAAAAGGGGGGACGCACACACACAACTTATGCTCTCCATTAAGTAATAAAACTCATTTATTCTCTGGGGGGCATTTCAGGCACACACACAAACATGTGTTCGTGCTTGTGTGTGTTGTGCTGTGTTATTCAACCCTTTACCATGCAGTTCATCAACTGTGCAGAAAATTTCAAACTCTCACGGTAAGTCCACTCTCTCTCTCTCTTGCTCTCTCTGTATGACTTCCGTTAAATATGCACAAGTGTTGGTGTTGAGGAAATCCCTGCGAATGCAATTGAGTACAATTTCAACCTCAACTTGTGTTGAAAAGTGCATTTTAACAACTGCTGCTGTTGCATGCGTGCAGCGGGAAAAAACAACAGACCAGCCAGCCAGTCAGTATGGCTGACTGTTTGTGTTGTATGTCCTGTGGCATACCATAAAATTGTGTAAAATTATTTCAACTCTTGCATGGGTGGCATAAAGGGGGTGGGGGACGGGGAGACCAAAAACAAACAGCAAACTCCTCACTCTCAACATACTTCCATATGTATGTATGACCATGTTTGACTGCATCACAGACAGGCACACTGCACTTTCTGCATAACCAACCAAAGTCTAAGGCTTTTCCTGCCTTGCAACACTTACATGTCCTTAAAGTTCAACACAACCCGAGTGCAACGGGTTTCGATCAGAAAAAGTTGTTGCTTTTGCAATTGTGTTTTCAATGTTGTAGTTGTTGATGTGGCCTTAAAATTTTTTTCGTTCTGTGGCAAATGCAGATTTTCGGTTATTACCAAAAACTAACCACGTTTTGTGGTATTGAAGTTGTGTGGAATAATATTGGTAGGCCATAAGTTGATGTTGTTGCTGGTAGTGGTGTTGATGTTGCCAGTGTTTGTGCTGTTGTTGTTTGCAGCAGCAGTGTTTACTTTGATTTTCCACAAATAATTTTTGATTTTTTAAAGGATTCAAATTTCAATAAACAATTTTGTGTTTATAATCCTAAATATGTAGCTTGTGCATGTGAATGCACAATGTACATACACATACACATCAAAGGTACATAATGTATGTAAACATAGCCAGCAATAATATACAGTGAGTGACAGAGTGTGTCTATGTATGTATGTTTGTATGTGGAAAGGTATTCATTTTGTTTTTATGACTTTTTACAATCAACATGCTAATTTTTTTCTCGTCTGTAGTTTTGTTAGAAAAAAACACACACACACATTGCCAACCAACCATATATTGCTTTATTGATTTCTATTCGATTTTTTGCGTTTTTGTATTTGGTTTGTGAAAAATTATTGAAGCATTTAAAGTGATATCTGTGATATTGACAATTATGTACTTAATTTGCTTATACAAAAAAGGTATGCTTATTGTACATACATATATACATATATATATTTCTCAGTTTTTTATGTGGAAAAGCCAACCAATAAATTTTAGTCAAAATTAGTATTATCGATATTTATTTGAAAATAATGCCGAGGAAAATGTTAGTAACAAATTAACTATAACTTTTGATGAAGTAGTGGACTAAATATTATTTCTATAGTTTTGGGGGTTCACTCGACATATGACTAACATAATAACCCTAGAGATGTCAGTTATATACAAATACTATTTTGAAATGTTTTCTCAATTTTAACATCTCAAATGTCTACATATAACATCGATTACCAAAGATAATTTTCATTGAAATAATCGTTTTTTTTTTAAATCACGCGGTAATGTTTCAACCAACTGTTTACTAGTGGTTTGTACTTCCCACATAAATGAACCAAAATGTTAGAATTTTCTCAAAAACCCTATATAATATCTATAAGAGCGATGCAAAAATTGACATTTCAAATCTTTTCACATTCATTCTATGCTCATGAAAATCTACTAATTTATAACAGAAATAAATAATATATTAGTATAAATGTATAACATAAATAAATTTATAATATAAACAATTCAATTTCCTATTTCAGCAAAAAATAGTTGTAGTTTGTACAATATTAATATAAGATCTTAGGATTTTAATAGCTAACCATAAAAAAATAATTTAAAAAGACCGTTTTTTTAGTAGACCAATGGTTACGTCAATTGCTAGACAAGAGTCACTTTCCAAGAACTTCAGTGCACTGAATCTGAAGATCAGAATTGTAATTCCTTTAAATTATATATTACCGACGAACAGTGGTTCAGATTCAAATGTCATCATTTTATCAGAATAAAAGTGTTAAAAAATTCACATTATTTTAAAAATGCAACAAATATGGGCGAATTAGAGGGCCATTGAGGTGAATTCAATTGAAGTCCATGAACACTAACACAACGTCAAAATTTACCTGCAGGGGCGTGCGCAGGATTTCCCCTGGGGGGTTTTCATATACACTCATAAAAAAGTGAACCCTATAATGAGTTAAAATGAACTAAAATTTAGGAAAATTGAACTACGTATAGCGCTACAGCAAAATTTCCTCAAATCAAGTTCAAAGTTTTCCTTGAAATTAGTACATGCTTTGAACTTGATTCTAGTTCAATTTTCCTCAAACGAAGTAAATATTTACTCAAACTGAGGAAGTTCCAATAAGTTTTTCCACAAACCAAGTACATTTTTACTAAATCTAAGTAAATGTTTGCTGAAATTTTCCTAAATCTGAGTATATTTTTCCTAAAACCAAGTAAATTTTTACCAAATCTTAGTAAAATTCTGCAAAAAATTTCCGAAAAGTAAGTATTTTTTTACTAAAATCAAGTAAATATTTACTTAAACTGAGGTCAATTTTGCTGATTTTTTCCTTAAAACAAGTAATTTTTTAATTTACTGAGAAACTTGATACCTAAAATAAGTGCAATAAAAAATGGTTTTGCAAAACTGATACAAAAAATGACAACATGAAATATTTCTCAAAAGTTTCATGATACCTCTGTCATAAAGAGCTCAGCTCTTACTCCATGATTGCTGCGAAGGCAAAAAGGCGGCTTCGCAGTGGTTACTGAAAAATTTTTAAAGTATTTGAGAAATAAGTCTCTGTAATTGAACGAAAAAAATGTTTTTTATTAGTTCATTAATACTTAAATGTATGAAGAACTCGGTATACATTTCAGTAAACATTTTTACTTCATTTTAGAAAAAAACACATTTTTAAGTTAAAGTGTCCTAGTGGAATTTTTTCAATACACAAAATTTCAGATTTTATTCTCACTTAAAAGCTTAGAAATATTCTTCCACATAAGTATGAATTTACTCAATTGTAAGAATTTTTTATTAGATCCAAAGAAATGTTTTTAACTAATGGTGTTTTTGTTTCTGGCAAAAAATGCTGCATTTTTTCTGCACTTTGCCCTGAAACTGCATTTTCGTTTTCATTTCTAAAAAAAGTGCAACCTTGTAAAAGGGTTTCACGTTCTTTTCTGCAAATGTTGCCATCTGGAATTGCAAAAAATGTTGCATTTTCAGCCCTCAATCTAATCTAGGTGCCACAGTGTTGCCTTAAAATGATCAGCTGTTTTTCAATAATGTGCGATTGTTATACAGCCAACCTAAATAACGTTTTTTGTGTGTGCGTATTTTTTGTATATGAAAGTTGCACAGATGCTTTATTTAGGTCATTGCACGAAGTATTTATTTATATATTGAATGTTACTAAACAGCCGCCAAAAACGTCATCAATACGAAAAATCTGTTTAAAATTCTAAAATGGAAAAAACCACTGCCATGTTAGCTGCAAACAAAATTATGGAGGAATTATTGGATTCATCTTCATCATCTGATGATGGGGAGGAGATTTCAGCAGTGTTGTTAAGGCGAAATCTTCAACCCCGTGTGAAAAACTTTGTGGAGAATGTAATTGATTTGTATACTGATAGAGATGTAAATAAGCCGATGCTTTTAAGATAATGATACACATTTTAATAAAATGGTTTTTAGTTTAAGAACAATTTACGTATTAGCCGTGAAAGTTACACCTATCTCATGGAAAGATATTCCACAACAAATTTCGAAAGGTCATACCAAGGAGGAAGACGTCAAATTACAGTGGAGACACAGATACTTTCATTTTTGTGGTATGTGGTATCATATATTCAATAATATGTTAAATATAAATAGTGATTGTAGGTTTAGCGGCAACAAAACCACCTTGAGAGAAGTTGCAAATCTTTTCGACATGTCTTTATCAAGTGCACACACAATCATCAATAAAATATTGAAATTTCTTGTAAATGATATTGCTCCGGAAGTTATAAAGTTTCCACAAACGAATGATGAAAAGGAGGCCGTGGCTAAAGAGTTCCAAAAAGTTATAAAACATTGATATTAAACATATATGAAATTACTAAACAAATTTGTTTTCCAGATATCTGGATTCCCTAACGTCTTGGGTTGTGTGGATGGGAGCTACATTTCTGTAAGGACACCAAAGCATAAGATTCGATCCACATACGCTAATAGACATGATTGTGTTTCAATAACAATGCAGGGAATTTGTGATTACAAGTTGCGATTCCTGGATGTATTTACTGGTGTACCCAGCAAAATTCACGATTCGAGAATATTAAAATTGTCTTTTATTGGCAAAGATTTGCGTAACATATGTTCTCGAAAATACCATTTGCTGGGAGATTCTGCATACCCATTAAGAGAATTCCTTTTGACTCCATATCGTGACTATGGAACGTTGAACGAATCGGAAAAAAAATACAATTTAAAATTTTGCCAAACACGTGTAAAGATCGAGAATGCATTCGGAGTCCTGAAATGTCGTTTTCGACAGTTAATGCGCTTAGACTTTCACTGCGTCGAAACAATGTCCCAATTTATTATTGCGTGTTGTGTTCTTCACAATATTTGTATCAATAGAGAAGATTTTAATGAAGATGAAATTTCTGTCAGCGAATCTGAAATTTATAACGAACCTTTGGATGAAGATCGAAGGGACAATTTGTTAACACAGTTAGGAAAAATCAAGAGAAACGAAGTTAAAGATTATCTATTTAATTTAATAACGTAGTTTATTTTAATTCATTCTTACTACATTTCTTCAAATAATACATACTAAAAATAAAAGTAAACAGTCTTTTTTAATTGATAGCTAAGAAGTGATGAACATAAAAAATAATTCAATACGAAGACTTCTAAAAATATATATTGCTTCGATTTTTGTACCTTCATAAGAAAACACTAACGGGACACGTGATCTATTAGGTTAAACTCAATATAATTTAAAGAAAAGACGACATATTAACATCTTTTTCCTCAAAAATTTTTTGCAATATATTTTGCATTTTATTCACTGACTCCATCTTTTCTTTATGACGCCTTTCTCTGGCTTCCTCTTTCATTATAGCAATCTCCATCAAAGTATCTTGTACTGTGGTCTTGTTCTTTGGTGCATTGTCCTTAATTCTTTTTTGGCATTGGATTCCCTTCATAATGCATTGTTGGCTACTCATCTGGACCTCCGGTTCAATTGAATCATCGATGGAACATATTTTCCGTAATTCTTCCTCGAAATCGATATTTCTTCTTTTTGAACCGGATGTATTGTTATTTTCGATTGCTGCCTTTTTTCGCTTTAAGACGGTTTTATACCTTTCTTCACATTGCTTGGCATTTTTCCCTGTAATTTCTTCTGAAATTTTCGCCCACATATCCTTCTTATTTTTAAAGATTTTCAATGGCCCAATTTCTGGCAAGTATTTGCTGTAGAAGTCCAAAAGCATTTTGGTTTCTCCGTCAGACCACACTGAAATTAAAATTGTTCAAGCTGTTGAAAATGTAAATACATAACTTTGGATCGATATTGTTTTGTAGTATGTATTCAAATTCCCATTAGATATTTAATCACCATGGATGAAACTATTGATGAAACAAAACTTTAGACCTAGCAGTTGGTAAACATTTTGACAATGGAACGCACATGACAAATAAAATTTGTTAGCCAAACGTTTGACATTATTGGTAATAAAGTTTTGTCTCTTCAATGCATTCCTGCATTCTTCGACGGAATGCTTTTCACAAGTCTCGACTTATTAATAATGTATTTAAAAAATTAAACAATTTTTCATCGAAAATTCCGACATTTGACTACACCAAAAACATCGACACCATTTAAAAATTTCTGGAGTTAAAAGGCGAAACAAAATTAAAAATCATACCCTGAACACGTTTAAACGAACATGGACTTTCTTCACTATCCAGCATTTTTAATTATTTTTGCGAAATCTAATGAATTACCGGTTAATTTAGAATATTTTTGTGTGATATGACTGACTTCTTCCTATTTTTCTTTTGTTTACATTTGACAGAGAAAGAAGCCGATCGAACAACCGCGGGCAGCGCGCCGACGCCAAGCATTTATTATGACATTGCGCCGCCGCCGATCAAAAGAATTGAGTAACTGCCGTCGACGATTTAGTTCGGCTTCGCTCTCACCTTTCGTATTTTGAGATCCGGGCGTTTTCGTTTGTAATCACTGAAAATGTGACATATTTGAAGGGTGAAGGCAACATTTTCAAAATGTTGTGTTGTGCCAAGGCAGCATTTTTTTTCAGAAACAAAAACACCATAAATCTACAATCTTATTTCTAGTAAACGAACTATTTACTACGACTTTGAAAGAATGAAACTTTACTCATACTTAGTTAATTTTCCAACTTTTTAGGAAATTTTTACTGAACTGGAGTAAAATTGTTGAACTAAATTGTAGTATGAATTTTACTCAGATTTATGAATGCTATTTTTCTGAGTGTAGTTTTACAAAAAATAAAGCAGGTGAAAATTCTGTTTATTATTTTAGTCAATTTTCAATCAATGTTCAATTTTTCTCATGAAGTCTAGTCAGTCTATGGCGCAATGATAAATGACGTTAATTTGATTATGTTTGATCACGTGTGCGTTTGGAAACCATTCATATTTTATTGCCAGGATCTTCGAGAAATATTTTGATACATTTGTCCGACAGACATCGTCGGTAAAATTGCATTTCAGTAATTCATCTATCAGTACACTCAAAGGAATATGTCAGTAAACCAAAGCAGAGAGTCTACTGAAAGAACAGATTTTCTGTTGATGAAAAGGAGGCAGGAGATTTGTATCTGCTGAGATATAGAAAAAAACTTTAAGCATATGGATAGATATATGTACACTTAGATATATGTACATGTTAACAACACTTTTTGTAATAGAAGTTATTATAAATCAATTTATTACCACGGAAAGGCATTGCGATTGTCTTTTTAATGATACGCATATTGGCCCACTAATACAAAAGGAAATTCGAGCTAAACTCGCTTATGAACGCTTATCTATTTTTATATTTTAATTAACAACAAACATTCAATTTAGCAGACTGCAAACTCCTTAGCAGTGTGATAGCCAAATACGAAAATGCATTACGTTGTTGTTGCATCTGTTCAACACAGTTCATCAATCCCCACAATATCTTATAATCTCCCTTTTTCATAATCCCTGCATATATAAATCATTTCCTTGTCCAACCTATCCACACAGAACGCTCCAATGTAATAATTGGTTAGTGCAGTTAGCGCTAAATGGTTTTTGATTTTTTCTTGTTGGCGGGACACACACACAAACACACACACGTCCGCCTTTTGTGATTGTTTATCGCATTACAATTGTGGCCACAAAATGTTCGTGTCGAAATTGCTGCACGTCGCGACGTACCCCAATTTTCATGCATTATATTCTGCCCGGCACTACTGCGCTTGTATGCCCCTTTGTCGAATGAACGAAACCGCACGAACCAAAGTGACAAACAAGCCCCATGTATGCCACGGATATTAATGGCGGAGAAAAAAAACCGAAAAAATGTCCTCAAAAAACAATCTCTTAAAATACACAAATACTGGCGCACTGCACCGCACCGCACCACCACAACCGAAAAAACAAAAATCTTAAAACACCGAACGCAACAATGCACCAGGGCAGGGCCATGCAGGCTCGTTCACACGTCCACGACATGAAAGCGAGCAAAAAGGAAGAACGACGAACCAAATAAAAAAGAAGAAGAAAAACACAATGCAACAAAAAACCGGAACAGTCGGAGAAAAAAATCAGAATCACAACACCAACCAAATAAGTGCACAATAAACGATGATGATGAGGAGGACGACGATGACGACGACAAGTGCATATTAAGATGACCATCGAAAACTGGCCACATTTACATGGAGGATAACAACAGCTTGTTTCATCATCATGAGTCGGTCGGTCCTCCACGGTCTCATCATCATATCGATGTGAAGCTTATGCGTCCTGGCCATCATTGCCACGAAGCGGCAGATGTCAGAGGTCTGGCCAGTGTTCGGGGGTTGGTGTTCAGTTCGGTTCGGTTCGCTTGCATTTTTATTTTGCCACGAAAAGTAACCGAAAAATCAAAGAAAATGAACGAACGCACTGCACTGCACTCAAGTGGAAAAACAATACAAAAGACACGAGATGAGGCAAGGACATTTGTGGTCCTCGCTAATAGGGGGGATAGTATAAACAGTGTGGTTAAATTGGGAAAGAAAGTAACGAAACAAAACGGACATTCACATGTAAAATGTGACTAAAACGGACCAGCTTGTCAGACAGATGCATGTGGGGTTAAGCGGACATGGCTCAAATGTTTTAAAATATTGATATGAAGGAGTCAATCGGGCTTTAGAACCGGCTTCTCGAAAATATGACGTACAATTTTATGAGGGCAATTAATATCGTTTGCAACGTTAAAAATGAGCTCTGCTTTAATCCAAACCGGTTTGGACTGATGAGAAATACGGGTTTTAAAAACGGTTATCTCTGAAATGTGAAATGATAGACATTTTTAACGGAATTCTCACATTCTGAGCCAAAGGAAAGAATTCAATAATAATCCAAATAATCTAAACCGGTTTGGATTTTTGCAAAATCCGGGTCTTTAAACCGTATATCTCGAAAAGTGGTAGACATGATAAGAGAATGATGTTATTCGGCGCTAAATGAAATAATTCAATAATAATAGAAATATTAATTCAAACCGGTTCCAAGTGTTAAAAAATGCGGATTATAGAACTGGATTTCTCGAAATATGTGACGATCGCGAAATTTGGAAGGTAAAGAGTGTCCCAAGAAGAGCGCAATTTTTTAATTTTAAATAAAACACAGATATTTAAGAAAAAATCGTGAAACTTTATTATATCGTAAAGTAGACAGAATGAGTTTATGTAAAAATTGCGTTCTTCTTGGGACACCCTTTATAATCGTTAAAAATTCAAGTCCAAACCGTTTTGAGGTATTAAAAAAATCGGGTTTTAAAACCGGTTTTCTCAAAAACGTGACATAAATGCAATATTGCAACGGGATATAAAACCAGTTTCTTGAAAATTTGAAACGACAGACAGTCTTTAATAATATTATCATCTATTAAAATCAAGTTCAATCAAAACCGGTATGAATGTAAAAAAAATCCGGGTTTTCTCATAATCGTATTCAAACCGATAGACGATTTTGGTGGTATATCGTGTTCCGTGGAACAAACGATAAATTCTGGTTGAATCGAAACCGGGTTGAAATTTTTGAAAAACCAGTCGAAAATATGACGCGCTCAACTATTTTTGAGGCTATTATCGTGTTGCATGTTAAAAAAGTTTAATTCTGGTTCAATCGGAACCGGGTTTCTCCTAATCAACGTGATAGAGAATTTTTGAGTGTTCATAAACGGTTTGATATGTTGAAAAACCAGTGTTTGAACCCGGAAAAATGACACGACAATAAGACATAATTCTTAGGACATTAAATAAATTCAGGATCGATCCAAACCGGTTTTTAGAATCGGGTTTTCCGAAATTCCTACTTTTCAGCTCATAATCGTGCACAAAAAATGTGTTGCTCTGAAACTCTGACGAGTTTCAAATATTAAAAAAAATGGGATTTAAACCCGGTTATCTATTAATGAGATATCACTGACAACTTCCGGGGGCATTATCGTATTCAGCACTAATATAAAAATTCCGGTTAAATCAAATCCGGTTTAAATTTTGGAAAAATCCGGGTTTTTGAACCGGTTTTATTGAAATTTGAAATAATAAGAAATTTTTGAGCAAACAATCGTATTGAAAATTTAAACTGAAACTAGTTCAAAATGTTGAAAAATCCAAATTCTAAACCCGGTTTTCTCAATATGAGAAGTAATAGACAAGTTTTAAGGGCATAGTCGTGCTCAGAGCCAACAAATGTATTCCAGTTCAATTTGAAATATTAGAAAAATCCGGGTTGTGAAACTGGTTTCTCAATAATTCTGGACAATAGACACATTTCGAAAGCATTATCGTGTCCAGGGGTAAACAGGTCAATTTTTATTCCATCTAAACCGTTTTGGAATGCTGAAAAATTCGGTTTTTAAAACCCGGTTTTCTCGACAATGTGGCATTGCAGACCAGTTTTGAGAACATTACCGTGATCTGCGCTAAAAACTGTATTCCGATTTTATTCCAACCAGTTCCGGAAATGTTCAATTGAAATGCTGAAAAATCGGATTTCTCGAAAAATCCGGCTTTTGATTCCATCCAAACCGCTTTGGAAGGTTGAAAAATTTGGGTTTTAAAACCGGTTTTCTTGTGATATTGAAGACTAGTTTTGAAAACATTACCGCGATCAGAGCTAAAAATTGTTTCCGTTTCTATTCCAACCGTTTCGAAATGTTCAATTCAATATGGTTTGAAATTAGGGTTTCTCGAAAAATCTTGGTTTTGAAAGCGGTTTCTCGAAAACCTTGGACAATAAACAGTATTATCGCGTCCATAGGTAAACAGGTAAGTTTTGATTCCTTCCAAACCGGTTTGGAATGTTAAAAATTCGGGTTTTAAACCCGGTTTTCTCGATAGTGTGCCATTGAAGACTAGTTTTGAGAACATAACCGTGATCGGTTCGAAATGTTCAATTCAAACCGGCTTGAAATGTTGAAAATTCGGTTTTCTCGAAATGTTGCAAGAGGGGCAATATTTGAGTGTATATTCAGCGATGACACAAGCGTGTCTATATTTATAAAAAGGATTTGATCCTCTTTACACTACATCATAGATGAGTATATATAAATCAACAATTTGTTTCATATCGACTAGAAATGAGTCTTGACCATTCCTTTTCACGACCATTTTTCCTTCATCTTCAGTCGTCCTCGTTGGTGAAAGGCGAAACCTTAAATGCCTGTGTTTTTGGACTCCAGCGGAAGTTGCCAACACAGGAAGTTTATCTGGAAACCTCTGAAATAACCATAACTTCGGCCAAACATGCACGAGCATCCATTTGCATATGAAATAAAGCGACAGCCAGATGTTAAGACTCCGTTTCCAACCCCCCACCTCCCCTGAGCAATTTTGCTTCACTGCTCAAACGATGACAAACCGTTTAACGCACGTATCGTCCGTGTTGCACGAATGTTATTGATTTTTGTTGCTTTCACCGTGGCCGGAGCTGTGGCCGTTGCTGGTTGTCTGGTGTGCTTTTCTTTTGTTGGTAGCCATTCGCACACAAACACATGGACACGCAGCCTCACAATCACATTCTCTGGCTCTGGTGGATACGAGTATCACATGGCCAGAATGATGTGTTAATGCATTTTTCACAACATTCTTGTTGACTTTTTATGCAGAGCTTTAACAACAACGAAAAAAAAACAACAAAACAACAACAGGGAGAGCACAAACACACAGAGATGCACGCTGGAGGATGCAAGAAAAAACGAGAAACAGGAAACCGTACAACTGGCCAAATGCATTTCCTCACGTACCGGCCGTGTGTGAGTGCATGACAGGAGTCTTTCCTTTCAATGTTTCATCAGTGTCGTCGTTATGATGTTGCTGTTGGTAATGGCGTCGATGATGACGATTGCGATTATTGGGGCATTGTCCATAACTGGCATTTAATACCGGGCGAAGTACAGTGGCGGGGAAGTGGTATTTTCTTGAGAAAATTTTGAATATTTTCATAACCGACTGACTACCCGATTTAAATCCTTATTTGGATTCAAAGGGGGTTTTTAGGAATTTTTTTAGGTTAATCATTGCTCAAGTAATTCAACTATTAGTCTGATTGAACATTAAAGTGGTTTAAATATTTGGATAGGAATTAGGTAAAATTTTCACAGGTCAATTCGCAGGTTTATTGCTCTAAATGTATAAAAGCCCCTAACATCGCTAGAATGTCTTTGATATATAGAAACAAAAAAAAAATAAATAAAAATGTCAATAAAATTAAAAATCCTTCAATTAACCGGAATTAATTTTTAGTGCCACGTTTTCGAGAAAAGCTATTTGAAATGTTAAAAACCCAATTTATCAAAACCGAATTTATCAAAAATGACACTATTAAGAACATTTTCCTGTACAGCAGCATTGAATTATATTTAGCATTGAATTATCAATAAATTAAAATTTATTCCGGTTCAATTCTAAGCGGTCTGTTGAAAAACCCGGTTTGTTCAAAAAACCCGGATTTTAAAAGCGGGTCTTTGATAACTTTATTTAACAGTGAAACATTTACAATTAATTCTGGTTCAAGTCAAAATGGTTTGCTAGAATAAATACGGTTTTCCGATAATGTGATGTTGTAGGCACTAACAGAAATTTTAAGCAAAAGTTCATTCCGATTAAATGCAAACCGATACAATTGACAACTTTTGAGGACACATTCGAATTTAGCAATGAAAAATTATTCATTTCGATTCAATTCAAAACGATTTGTTCAAAAACCCGGGTTTTAAAACCGGGTCTCTCGCAATTGTGGCACGAGAGACCATATTTAATGGCATAATAGTCGATGACAATGAAAAATTATAAAAATAAAAATTCACTGCGGTTCAATTCTAAGCGATTTGCTAAAATAAAACCGGAATTCTTGAAAATGCGATGTTGCAGACACTCTAAGAAATTTTAAGTAAAAGTTCATTCCGATTAAATTTTAACCGACACAATAGACACTTTGTGACATCTTATACGTGTTTAGCAATGACAAATCAATAAATAAAAATTTATTCCGGTTCAATTCCAAACGGTTTCTTGAAAAATCCAGGTTTCTTGCAAATGTGACACGAGAGACAATATTTGATTGCGTAATCATATATGACAATGGAGAATTAAATAATAAAAGTATATTCCATTTCAATTCTAAACGATTTTAAAACCGGATTTCAAGACGGTTTCTTCAAAAACCCGGGTTACAAAAACCGGGTCTCAGGCAAATGTGACGCGAAAGACAATATTTGATACCATAATCATCGATGACAATGAAAAATGTTAAAAATAAAAATTTACTGCGGTTCAATTCTAAGCGATTTGCTAAAATAAAACCGGAATTCCCGAAAATGCGATGTTGTAGGGATTGAAAGTAAATATAATGAAAAGTTCATTCCGATTAAATTTAAACCTACACAATTGGCACTTTCTAAAGTCATATTCGTCTTGAGCAATGAAAAATCCATAAATAAAAATCTATTCCGTTTCAATTCAAAACGGTTTGTTGAAAAATGTGACACGAGAGACAATATTCGATGGATTAAAATATAGAAATGCATTCCAGTTCAATTCTAACCGATTTCAAAACTGGGTTTCCTGAAAATGTAATGGAATTGGAAAGAAAAGAAATTATAAGGAAATGTTCATTGCGATTAAATTTAAACCGACACAATTGATACTTGGTGACGTCATATCGTGTTTGGCAATGAAAAATCACTAAACTAAAAAAATCAAACTGGTTCAGTTCCGGTTCAAAACGTCTTGTTGAAAAACCCATGATTTAAAACAGGGTTTCCCTCAAATGTGATGAGAGAAACAATTGATGACATAATTGTATTTAGCAATGTAAAAGTAGAAAAATCAAAATTCATTCCGGTTTGATAAAAAAACCCGGGTTTCAAAACCGGTTCCGATTATATTCAAAGCGACACAATTGACACTTTGATAATCAGTAAACTAAAAAATCATTATTTTTCAATTCAAAACGTTTTGTTGAAAAAACCGGGTTTCTCGCAAATGTGTTGCAATTGATGGCATAATTGTATTTCACAATGTAAAATTAAAAAAATCTAAATTCATTCCGGTTCAAGAAAAGCCGGCTTGCTAAAAAACCCGGGTTTTAAAACCGGTTAATTGTACGTTTAAAAGTCCTAACGTTAAAACCGATATTTGATACCCGTTGCGACCGAACTCCAAGTGTGAAAAGAGAAAAAAAGATGGTATAGTTTTATTTAACAATGTAAAAGTAGAAAAATCAAAATTCATTCCGGTTTAAGTCAAACCGGTTTGATAAAAACCCGGGTTTTAAAACCGGTTTACCAAAAAATCTGGAAAACATCTTTATTCAAGCATATGAGATGTTGTCAAAATATCTTTTTTCTTTTCAGAATTAATTACATAAAAATCGATTTTAAACCACCATTGTGTGTTATAGGTTGTCCGTCCGACCAGTTCCGTTAAGTATTTACTACTTCAAAACACTGTGCCATGACGATTATTCTTTTGGTGGCAGCGTCATCAGCTGATGATGACTATACAAGTGCCCACTGTGGTGCGGTGCGCTGTGGTGCTGTTGTTTTTGTTACTGTGACCTGATGAACATGATGAAGCAACAACTTTTGTGGTTCATGACAACCCCAAAAGTGTTGCCCTGCCGCCTGCCCAGTGCGACTGTTGCGTTGCAATGCCCTGTGTTACTTGGTCGTTGTTGTTAATTTCGTTTGCAACAAACATTCGACAACATGGCCATTGTCGTTGTTTTTTTATCCTGTTGTTGCATTAAATTTTTTATATATTTTCATTTTTTATGTATTTTTCGCCAGCATTTGTTTTAAAAACTGTTGGTGCTGGTGTTGATGTTGCTGTTGTTGTTGGCATCGTTGCTTGTGCTGTTTTGTTATTGTTTTCATCTGTTCTTTTTCGCTTACTTGACCACATACGGTTGCTGATTTTTGGTTTTGCCATAATTTCCACTCTGTGTCCGTATCCGTCTGCGTTTTTATTTTCTTGCCATATGTTTGTCAGCGTGTTGTTTTCCTGTTTCCTCCCCCCTCATGTTGTTGGTGGTGGTGTTGTTGCTGCATTACTTTTACGTTTACATTATGACAACAACAAGATTGCATGTATTGCGTTGATGTTGCTGGTTGCTGTTGTATTGGAGCCTATGGTCTGTTGTTGGAGTATGTGTTAACTTAACTGGTTTGTCATACCCGTTATTTTTTGTTGTTGTTGTTATTACAATCATTTGCACATTGTTGTTGACATTTTTAAATAGGCTTTTTTGCTGGTTTGTTGTCATTTGTCGGCGGTGTGCTACGTCCACATGTCCTGGCAACAAAATGAAGTAACTTACATTTCAACTACTGTGGCTTTTCTTTCAATAACGATGTTAATAAACTAGAGACAAACTGGGAGAGAGAGAGTTGTGGGTCACCACGAACTTGCTGAGTTCATGATTATCGCAGGGATTTAAAAAAAAAGATTGAGAAAGGATATTGACCACATAAATTCAATCACTCACAGTTGTAAATAACACAGTGCAACAGTGGTTCTGCAATTCAAGCACCACTATGACGGTTCGGTAGTGTATCCAAAATGATGACGATTGCCTAAAGAATTTTTTCCTGAGGTACCCGTTTTCGCGGGACGCCCTGGCGCGCTCCCTCACCCACTTTTGTTATCTTATGGTCTTTTGTTAGTCATAACTCGAGAACGCCTGTCCCGATTTAGGTGAAATAAATGTTGAAAAATTAAGAATTATAATTCCTTTAATCTACTCCTATGCTCTTTCTCGATATTTTAAACAGTTTCGCAGATATAAATAAATTTATGAAAAAAAAAATTCTCTAAAAAATTTAAATTTTTTGTTTTTAAAAATCATAAAAAATTCAAAACGGAAAAAATATGTCAAGGCTTATTACCATATAGAAAAGGAATGCCCGCAAACTCTTGTTTTATTTCGAAATGTATTTACACATAAATATGGAAAAGTAGTGACTAACATTAAAATAAAATGTTCTAGCTATTTAACCTATATTAATAATGTTTTAATGAGTTGAGCAATTATTTGATGATTAACTCTTCAGGCGTTTATTCGATTAATTGGAAATTCTTAGCTTTCGAATAAACAATTAATCGAATATCTTAGAAGTCGGAATAATTGGATACCCTAGTTATGATACTCTTTCTAGAGACAGAAAAATAATGTAGTGTGTGTAGGTAACGTATACTTACTAGTTATTGAGGGTAATATCACTCATACGCAATGTAGTCAGACTGAACATTAACAGAAACAGTCCCGCAATTTTTTTTTTCATAAATTTATTTATATCTGCGAAACTGTTTAAAATATCGAGAAAGAGCATAGAAATAGATTAAAGGAATTATAATTCTTAATTTTTCAACATTTATTTCACCTAAATCGGGACAGCCGTTCTCGAGTTATGACAAACATTGATGTGTGGAGATGTAAACAAACATTTTTTATTTATAATGTCCATTTTAGGTGATTCAGACAATTCGAATAGCATATAAACTGAAATTATTTGAAAAGTATATAATAATTTCAATATAAAGTTTCTAGACGAACAACCTGTAAATATTTTTATATATGTATATTTTTTATGAAATAAAATATTTTTGTTTTCTTACATTTTTGGTAAAGACTACTTTACTTTTTCAAAAAAAATGACAATGTAGAGATACTGACGGAGGAGAGAAATTTTAATAGAAGATACACTCTTGAGATGTTACATATTATTGACGTTCCTACCAACAAAAGACTTAACTACAAAACTGACACAGATAAATGCGCCAAAATCTATCGTTACACAGTTGACAAATACAGACGATCAAAACTGTCATCAGTAGACGAAAGCACGCAAAACCGCTCGGACTGCAGATAATATTATATATATAAAAATGTAATTATCCATAAATTTGTTTAACTTTTTGAAAAAAATTTGTAATGTAAATGTGTAATTATTTTTTTGTGTATAGTCACCCCTGAAGATGATTGAAGATTTCAATCGATATATTGGGATTAAATAAATAAATTATCAAAAACAACAACACCTGTTTTTCAAATAAAGCCTATAGCCGAACAAAACAAAAAGAAAATTAACAAGTAAGAAGGCGTTAAGTTCGGCCGGGCCGAATCTTATATACCCTCCACCACGGAGTGCATTCCACAGTATTACCATATTACGAAAATTGTGATATTTTTATGCATATTTTGTTTACTCTTTCAAACTATAATGTATACTTATGGGCACTGTGTAAAATCTACTACTATAAATAAATACAATGTTGTAATTGTGAAAGTGAACATGTCTAAATATTAGGCGATTGTCAGTCGCCATTAGAAAGAAGCATTTTCAGATACAGACAAAGTGATAAGAAAAGTATTAATTTTAAAGATATCCCCATTCGCCCTATTCTCCGCCCAAATGTACAAATTTCGAAAAAACCCTTTTTCGAGTCTTCATAGTCAGAATGTATACACCGAATTTCATGATTTCAACTTCAGCGGTTTGGTAGGTCCCATTTTTATCCCTCTTTTTAATTATATCCCTTAAAAGTACGAATTTCGAAAAATCCCTCTATTTTACGTGTCTATGCAATTAAAGGGATGTACACACCGAATTTCATGATTCTAGCTGTTGTCGTATCATGGGTACCATATTTTATCCCTTTTTGTCCCATTTCGCCAGCTAAAACTTTTATTTTCTTTGTGGTGCTTCCAAGCTACAAGAGAAATGTCCGCAAATGTCAAATATATGAAAATCAGAAATTTAATTAATAAGCCAAGGCTACCAATATTTTTATACTATGTATATATATAATGGAAATAATACGTCAATTCATAAAGTAAATATAAGGCAGCAATCATAAATACCCTAAATATTTTCAGCTACAGTCGTTTGGTTGGTTGTATTTTCATCCTATTTTAATTTCAAAAGTATACATTTTGAAAATACCTTATCTCTCACGTACGCAGTATAAGACAACTTCATGATTCTACCATTTTTGTCGTAAAGCAACAAAATAAAGTACAAATTTGGAAAAAAATATTTTACGTGGCTATGCAGTCAGAGGAATGTATAGACCGAATTCCATGATTCTATCAGCGGCCATTTTGTTGGTACCATTTGTATCCCCTTTGTCCAATTTTGCCCCCTCAAGAGCACGACTATCTAAAATCTCTTTATTTTACGTATCTACACATTTAGAGGGATGTACACACTGAATTTCATCATTCTAGCTGTATTCGTTTAGATCGTACTATTTTTATCCCCTGTAGCCATTGTATCCCTTGAAAGTACGAATTTGGAAAAAACGTTTTATTGTTCGTGTCTACGCAGTCAGAGGAATGTATACTCCGAATATCATGATTCTAGTTGCTGTCATTTGGTTGGTACTATTTTTATCCCCTTTTTCCATTTGAACACCAAAAAGTACGAATTTTGGAAAGTTCATTTATTTTACGTGTCTACGTAATGCATATATCGAATTTCATTATTCTAGGTGCAGCCGTTAGGTTGGTACTATTTTTATCCCTCTATACACATTTAACTCCTTAAATGTACGAATTTAGAAAAACTTTTTTCATATTATGTATCTAGTCAATTAAAGGAATGTACACGCCGATTTTCGTGTTTCTATCTGTTGTCGTTTGATAGGTACCATTTTTATCCCTTTTTGTCCCATTTCGCCCCCTACAAATAAAAATCACTCTATGGTGCCCTTTTATGCTATAAAGGGAATGCGCGTTGCAAATGTCAAGTAAATACAAGCTAATATGTTCAAAAAACATGCTGAAATACTCTAAATATTAGGGGTATTTTCAGTCCTTGTGAGGGAAAAATTTTTCCCTCTGGGCCGATTTCGTCCACTTTCAATCCCAACCGATCTACAACCATAAGACACATTTAGGAAAAATTTGAACCTCCTAGCTCATTTCGTTCGGCCGCTATCGTGCTTTCAACAGACAGACAGACGGACATGGCTATATCGTCTTAGAATTTTACCACGACCCAGAATATATATACTTTATGGGGTCTCCGATGAATATTTCAAGGTGTTACAAACGGAATGACAAAGTGAATATACCCCCATCCTGGAGGTGGAGGGTATAAAAACAACATAGGCACACAATACACCCACAACAAAACAAAAATAAAAATTGTGTTTGTTAATTTTTTCAATTTTGAGAAGAATGGAAGTGGTCTAAGTCAGTACATCCTGTGAAAATAGTGGTTCCCTTAGTGGTACCAACGTTGTCGATTTTTTTTATTAAAGTTCGATATAGTAGTAGGATATTCTAAGAAAAACATTTTGTGCTTGGGTGGAAAAATATTTTTCAATTGACTCAAACGGAAGTTACAAGTTGTTTCTTTATTAAATCCGGCGAGAAACTGAAATCGGCCGACTAAGTTACAGTTAAGATACGTGTGCAAAGTTACGAAAAAACATTTTTTATCTGTAAGAAAAAATAGTATCACTTCCCAGAGTTTTTGTATTGACGCTCAGTGTTAAGAATAGATGGGCAGACAGACGAACATTGAATCAAAAAAAGTGATCCTATGTCGATCAATATCATATTTCTGCTTCCTTTACAATCTAGAGGAGAGTAAAAATAGTGGATGTTATAATAGTGTTTCCTAAATACAACAAAAACGTACCAGATCCCTTCTCAGGCGCTACAGAAGAGATGTATAAAGATCTCAGTTCTGTCCGATTAGAAACTACATTGACGTAAAATCGGTTATTGATTAGATAATCTAATCAAATATATCAATCTTGCAGGATATATAGAGTGATTTTTTTGAGGTTAGGATTTTCATGCATTAGTATTTGACAGATCAGGTGGGATTTCAGACATGGTGTCAAAGAGAAAGATGCTCAGTATGCTTTGACATTTCATCATGAATCGTCTTACAAACGAACAACGCTTGCAAATTATTGAATTTTATTATCAAAATGCGTGCTCTGTTAAGAAAGTTCATTGCGCGCTTCCATTTTATGGTCAGTTTAATCGACCCACTGAAGCGGCTATTCGGGCTATTGTGACTAAATTTCGCACCAAATTTACATTGTTGGACATTAAACCACCAACACGCTTACGTAGAGTGCGAACTGAAGAAAATATCGCAGCTGTATCGGCCAGTGTTAATGATGACCACCAATTTTCGATTCGTCGCCGTTCGCACCAATTGGGTCTCTGTTACTCAAAAACGTGGAAATGCCAAAATTGGACTAAGCGGATGGACCACCTAAGACGCAGCCGCGGTCAACATTTAAATGAAATTATCTTCAAAAAGTAAATGTCATGGACCAATCTAACGTTTCAAATAAAGAACCGATGAGATTTTGCAAATTTTATGCGTTTTTTTTTTTAAAAAAAAGTTATCAAGCTCTTAAAAAATCACCCTTTATAAGACAGTCCTGTGGGAGTGGTATGGTATATACAGATGATGTGGTTTTATACAAAAGATTGCTGTTTCTCATTTGCAATACTTAACTATACACATATAAAATAGCCTTAAGTCTTTATGAAACAAAACAATTTAATTTTTGGGCCGGTAATAATTCTCGAAGTTTGAGTTGAGTTGATTTGAACAGCCAGTTAATTCTTGTTCCGGTATATTCGCGACCTCAAAAAATCCCAAACATGTTTTCATTTATTGGTTATTTATTTGAATTAATACAAATCACCACCTTTTAAATAAATATTTATGAATGGTCGCTTCAAATGACTCCATTTCATATTGCAGAGAAGTGCTGTAAATTGTGGCATCCTGTTGGACTATATTGGTAGCGTATAAGTAATATTAACTCAGAACAATATTTATTATACGCTCAGATGCACGATAAATGATCATAAAATCTACTAAATCGATGGCATATGTTTTCAAATAGTTGCCATTGGACGAGTATTCGTCAGAAATATACGTATTCGATCTCTATGAATTCATTTAAATGTAATACGTGGTCGAATAGTGAGGAGTTTCGTTTTAGTAACGCTGGCAGTCATCAATATCTGGAAAATATTGATTCTACAGTGTTATTATACATTTCGGAAATTCTCTAACCAATCATATGCTTATATGAAATATTTGAAGGTAGAAATATAAATTTAAGCAATTCTGAATTAAATATAACGAATGAAAAAATGCATTCTGTTAAAATTTGTGAAAATATTTTTAACCTCCAATTTCAGAGTGAAAATCTCACATCATTATTTTATATAAAACGTTTTAGGAGACATTTGCTTTGTATAAACCTAAAGAGCTACCAACAAAATCCACGTCCAAGCCAGAAATTCAATCAGAATTATATTATTTAAAAATATAAATTAAAATGGCTACTGCCCTTCCCGAGTCCATCTCCAATTCTCCCTATAATTATAATTAATCACAAAAATCATAATGAGATTTTTCTTAAATAAAATTAAAATGCAACCAGCTCAAACCAAACAAAAAAAAACAACAACATGATAAATAACTGACTGAAAACAACAAAGCCAGCTTGTCTTTAATAAATCCCAACAATAAACTGTCAATAATTAAAATTAACTGCCGCTGTCGCCGTATCGCCCCCCTCATTATTATTGTCGTCATCCTTGTTGTTGTTGCTGTTCGACCGAGTACAACAAACACAATATATATTAATGAAAAACACGACAACCAAAAATCCCTTTTTTACACATTTTTACTTACTTTAATTAATAAATTTTAAATCTTCAATGCAAACAAAGGCTGGCAAAAAATTGCCTACAAGCGGCTACCAACAACAACGGCGACTTTATCAGCAGAATGTTGCAAAATAAACTATAGCCGTTGGAGATTCAACGGCAGCGAGAGTTAATTTGTCGCATTAATGCCGGGCCAAATTGATGAGGCGGTCCAAGAATGATGGCGGGTTGGTTTGGGAGTGCGGGCGGGCGGTAGTGGTCGCCAAGTGAAAAAAGCGGAAAATAACA
Organism: Polietes domitor; assembly: GCA_947397865.1. Classification (NCBI taxonomy): domain Eukaryota; kingdom Metazoa; phylum Arthropoda; class Insecta; order Diptera; family Muscidae; genus Polietes; species Polietes domitor. Next base: position 21,494,399 of record OX377620.1, on the reverse strand, counting down.
GCAACAGCAATTGGGGCGGTATTGTTTATTAATTTTGTTACAAGAGTTTAATGCAACAACATGCAACAGCAGCATGCTGCTGCACTGGCCTGTTGTCATCTCTTCATAAAGGATATTAAACATAAATAAAAAGGATACACTCGATCATCATGCCACAGCATACAGCATTAAGGATCAGCAGGAGTAGCATCAGCAAAAAAACTACAAATACAACTACAACACCACCAATAACGCATTCGTTATATTAATCCCACCTCATTATTATGAAAATACACTGAAATACATGCCACACGCATTTTAAGCCACTGAAAGGAAATAAACAACACGATGTATGGTGCAAAACCAGGTTTACTCTATTTTCTCTATGTGTGTGTATGTACTAAAGTAAATTGTAATACTTTGGGAGTGGAAGTGTTTGGCATGGTAGGAAGTGGTGAATGCTTGCCTACAAAAGAACAAAGTATTAATAGTTACACTGTGCCAGTTCAAAAAGTAATAACTTTGCTATCACATCGAGAGTGTTGAATCCTGTGGTAATAGTCTTGTTTCCAGGTAAGCAATTATTTTCAAGTTATTCACAATTTAAAATAAATGGTTCCCCATTCTCTCACCACAATTGGTAGCGTATAAGTTATATTTATTAAGAATAAATATTATTCATACGTCCGGTTGCCACCATGACCGGTACAGAAAAGTATCATCAAATTAAATTAATCGATAAAATATCATTTTTGATAGAATATTTCTATTTAACGTAAGTTTGACAAAAAATGTTTCTGATTGGACGAAAAATTGATTTTTCGGGGTCAATTGTTGCGAAATATGCCTTTTCTAATTAAATTGTGATCTCTGAAATTACTTAATTAGTTTTGTGAAGTCTGTGGAATAGTTTTTAGAGGAATGGCTCCATAATTAATTTTTGATTTCTGTTCGTTGAAAGAATTACATTATGCAAAAAACAAAAAATATGTACCAGAAACCTTTACGCAAAAAATGTATTTACAAATTAGATGACAGAATATTTTGTATCAGTTTTTCATATTTGGCATTTTAGCGATGAAAACAAGCCAACTTTGAAGGAAATATATGAATAAATGTAAAAGTTATGACCCTTACTGTATCAGTACATATCGTCTTCATGTAAGATTAAATTAATTTAAGCAAAAACTTGCTAAAAAAGACACACTATTTTTTGACATTATCTAACTTCTACATTTATACATAGATTTTTTACGCATTTTTCGCGCTATTTATAAATAAATTTAAAAATCATAAAAAGGTCGTAGCTTCTGAATTTACCCATAGATCTTTTACATGCAGACATTGTTTTCTGTGCTAGAAAGTTATCTAAAAAAATAAGAAATATTTGTCCCGATTTTTTAAATGAATTTTTTGTGCCAGCCATAAATAAATATTTTTCGATTTTTTTTTCACAATTGTGAAAGTTATATCGGTAATATTTTAACCATCATATTTACCAATAATTGAACAAATAAGCCGGAGTGATGAGACCAATATTTCCCAAATGAATGACTGATCACACAGACCGTCCCTGTAGGTCTGTTGTACACCGAAAGAAAAATCGTTCGTTGCATCAACGAATCAGATTCGTTATTGCCATTTCGTTGCATCAACGAATCAGATTCGTTATTGCCATTTCGTTGCATCAACGAAATATTACGTTCCCACAACAATCCGACACGTTGCTGCAACGATGTGAACGTTTATGGTATGAAACCGATTTTTCGTACTTTTCGTAGTTTCGTTCCTGCAACAATTCAATATTCGTTGATGCAAGGAAAATATTCTCTTTCATTTTTTATATGGGAAAACATAAATTAATACAAAAATCTATAAATTTCTGATTATAATAATTGTTTTAATACAAATCCATATTATTTTGTCAAAAATTGTTAAATTTAATGGAGTTATAATGGAACACTTTGCCTCAACAACTCATTCGTTGCAGCAACGAAACTGTTATCGTTGCTGCAACAATTTATTCGATGGTGCAACAATCGGTGACACACAAATTATGTGTTTTTCTAGTGTGTGAGTTTTTGGGATGTATTCTATAGTAATTCTCATTCACGTTGTTGGAGATCTGACTTAAGTAGGTGAGCTGCTGTTGAGAATAATCACTTCGAAGTTCACTGCCGGAGGCCGTGATGACCACCAACTAACTTATCTATACCGAAAGAAAAACGTTCGAGGCCGGCAACGAATTGTAGTTGTTGCACCCATGAAATAGAGTTGTTGCGGCAACGAAATAATATTGTTGTAACAATGAAACAGTATTGGTGCAGCTACGAAACAACATTGTTGCAGCAACGAATCAGCATTGCTATAGCAATGAAAAAACATTGTTGCAGCAACAAAACAGTTGTTGCAGCAACGAACATATTCGTTGCAGAACTATAATTTCCATTAAATCAAGATTCGTAGCATCAACGAAACTTTGTTCGTCGCAGCAACGAACGCCGACGTTGGTTGACTTTTAATGAACAAATTCGTTGCAGCAACGTACAATTTCGTTGCGGTTACGTACGTTTTTTTTTCAGTGTAGTATATCCAAGTATAACTGAAATTTCATTTCGATTCATAATTGCGCATAAGCAACATTTTCTGCGACCTTATTTTCATGAAGTTTGAGAAGACTCACAGGCATGCATCAATATACGATCCAATTTACACAGCAACAAAAACTTAAACCTTTGAAGACAATTGGGACATATTAGTATATCGCATGTGAAATTTTCTTCACTTTATTCACATTTTTGGAGATATTTCAACAAAATTAATATTTTTGCTGAAAAGAGATCCCTGAAATGTGTATACAAATTGTTAGCACCTTATTTTCGATTGTCTTGTTTTCGACATAGTTGCAAGAATCAAATGTTCGTATCAAATATATATATCGTCACCTGAAATGCAAAAAGATGTAACAACAAAATCGAATTTTGCATTTATTACGATAGATTTCACCAAAACACACAATCGAAGATTTTTTAGACTTCTTCGTCTAAAAATAACAATTTTATAAAGAAAATCTTCAAATGTTTTCTTTTACAAAGTACCGATATTTTCACTCCTAGAATTCTATGTCGAAAATATAGAATTAAAAAAAATAGTCATTATTTCCAACGTTTTTGTAATAATAAGTAATTTTTAAAACCTTGAAATATCAACACGAGACCCTATAAAGTATATCGAGGGCTTATATTCAAAAGTGGTTAAGAACCATTTTCTCGAAAATGAGTTTTTGATGCTAAACTATTCTCAGATTTGGATGTCATCTGTCATATATATTTGGTAGAGAACATTTTTTCAAAAACCATTTTTTTTTTCAAATTTTTCTGATTTGGCTATCTACATACACGTTAGTTGGTGACTGCAAAATTGGCTATGAACATAAAATAATAGAAATAAAATTGTTCAACATATAACCGTTTTGTTTAAAACATTTTTCAAGATTTAGCGCATATCGTGCTATCAAGTTGCATCATTTCGCGTTAATAGCAATTTGATTATTATCTTTATCAAGCTAAAATAGGATAAATAGTGACTGTAAAGTCCAAAATTGTGAAATGTATCGTTCGAAAAACCCGCGAAACTTATTGTTATATTGAGAAGACCAAAATATTTCTTTGGAATGTGATTGCTGACTTCATGGGGAATATTTGTGTTAGAAAAGTTTCAGGCTCCTGGATGAAGAAAGTTAATATATTAGCAATTCCAACCGCGAATTTTGGATTTTTCAACAATTGCAGCGATTTTCGCGATTGGCTACATATATGTTACAAGCGACATTGGTTCTTAATACACAAACAAAAATTCAGTCGGATCCGTTTGGCTAGATCGCGAGAAAATCATAAAACAAAAATGTCATGTTTGAAAATCATTTTAGCCATATTTGCCGCGAAAATGAAAATTTTCCCAAAATATACAATTTGTATTTTCTGTTTACCAATATCAACAATTAGTATTCCTCTTTAGATTAAACTGTAGAAGAATGTTTCATAATTACTCTTAAAATTAAGCAGAAAATCAGTATTTTTGCTCTCCTGAAAGGCTGTATTTGAAAAAGTGAAATAACGATAGTTTAAATGTAAAATAACACTTCAATAGCACTTGTATTCCATGAACTTAACGATATTCCAACACCATACATGGCTTCCGAGACATAGGTCAATAAAATAATGAACTTTTCAACTGTTTGAACATTTATGAATGTTAAATTCATCCGCAGCAATATTGTTGTACGATATCGCCAAAGTCTTTTAGAATACGCTTGATTGAAAATTTCTTTGTAGAATTTAATCAAAAGAGTAAAGATTTGATCGCATCAAATAAGGGAGTTTTGGCGCTGATAATACTCTGTGGATAATACACAGTGGTTAAGAATCAAAATTCAATAAGTTTTGTTAAAAAAAAAACATATTAAAAAATTTTGAGTAAAAAATTGAAATTAGACAAGGACCCAAGGATTATTTTAATCGAAAGTAAAAATTTTATTTTTAGTAATATCTGGGGCTAATTTCGAAAATATATATGATTGTCCGATTCTAAATGTTAATTTCTAAAAATAATGCATGGGTCCTTGCCTAATTTCAGTTTTTTTATTGAACTCAAAAATGATTACTAATTATCAAAAAATTTTGGTCGATGGCTTTTAATTTGAAATATGCGGCTTGGTTTAGCCCTATATTTTCCGAAACGTTAATGGCTGGATGCTAATAACTCTCATTTGTGGCCTCAAATTCACAAAATGGACCTGAACGTTATGTGGCTCTAACAAGGCGACTGATTTAGATCAGTTATCATGCAATGTATCCCGTTTGCATGTTATTTCTGCGACCTACATGCAAAGACAATGTTCGTTACCCACAAACGAAAATTTAGGCAAAAGAAAATCTTTTTTGCGGAATTCGTTTAGTGCAAACGAATTATGTTTATCACAAACGCTAAGAAATGTTTATGACATACTGCTAGTGCACTTACGGCAAACGATTTACGTTTATCACAAACCCCATGAGACGTTTGCTGCAAACGATTATTTTGTAATGACCAAATTTGGTTTTAGGAGCTCCCTTTTCATAAAATGGAACTTATCACTCCAAAAGGACCAAACCCTTTGCCCTCTTTTGCTTCTGCCATCCATAAAGGAGATTTCAAGTATTAATGATGCGATAAAGTTTATGAAATGTTATTTCCTGCATTTTTCGCTTTTGTTTAATATTTTGAGGGATTTGGTTGGTTGTGTTGGTCGGTCGGTTGGTTGGTTGGTCGGTTTGGCAATAACTACAACAACGACGACAACTATAATAATAACAAGAATTGTTGTGTAGCATGGAGAAGCAGAGAGAGAGACAGCATTAATAAGTACTACTCGTAGTCGAACATCTACAATCATCGATAAGAATTACAAGTTGTTCAACTGCTGCATTAACAACGGCGGCAACCGAGCCTTGTGGTTTAACAATACAAACGCCCACTGACACCAGTGATAATTTTTTACATTGTTGTTGCTGTTGCTGGTGCTGCTGTCGGCTGATGATGATGCTGATGACGACCGTTTCTCTGGGTGGGTGTGTGTATGTGTATGGGTGTTTGCTTGCTAATGACTTAATAAATCATCGTTCTCGCCAATTGTGCCAATTGAAAGAGTGAAAACAGATGTGCGTGTTGCAACCGTGGCAACCCGTTTGCTGCAGCAGCAACAACAACGACAACAAACAAACAAACACTTAATGTTGCACAACCGAAAAAACCAAAGCATCATCATCACCACTAGCACCACCGCAGCCATCGCCATCGCCACCGCTGCCGCCACCATCGCCATCACCACCACCGCCATCATCAACAACATCAACGCCATCGTCATCATCAGCATCAGTGGAGCAGTAGAGTAGAAGAATTATCATTGATTGTTGCAAGGGCTTCATTGTTGCCATTTATGCCACTAAATGTGATAGTGATGGTTGGTGGTAGTGGCAGCAACACCCGCATGGGGCGGTGATGATGTTGCCGTTGCTGCTACGTCTGTTGGCTGACGATGATGGCTCTCTTCACTTTACAAATCGGCGCCGAAAACATAATTCAATAAAAATCCGCAAATTCCTTTAATCCTCAATATTCATTAAAACGCACCCCGAAACATGCACGCATGCACACACATACACTCACACCCACACGAGCAATGCGGCCGCATGGGCATGTAGTGGAGCCAACACACATACTTACTCAAAGGACTTATGAATGTATGTATGTTTGTGTAGGCTTACAACGGCAACGACGTCAATTAAAACCACTTAAAAAGTACATCATAACATACACGCAGCAAACAAGCAACACTGCAACTTACTCATACATACAGCGACACATGTGTGTGTGTGTGTTGGTATGTGTATTCTGGGCTTATTTTTCTCTCAATTTATGCGTGCAACTTCAAACAGATGCATCATGGTATCCATATGTTGCATATTACATGTTGAGTATTAACTATTTTCGTTGGATCTCCAAAAGGGATTGATTACTTTAGTCGAAGATATCGGATACAGTCAGGATATAGGAATAAATACTGGGTGACACAATAGTCGTTGAGCTGATTAAAATTCTGTAGCTGAAACAAATTTATTTAAAAATATTTCCAAATTTCTCTACAAATTTCTATATGACCTTTTGGACAAGGCATAGGGTTTATAGGGTCTTATTTACCTCCTAAAAATTTACATATAAAATTTATCATATAAATGTATATGGGTAAGAGTAGAAAAGTGAGTAGTAAACTGTTGCGTTGTGGACAATGTAGGATATATTTTGATAAGGAAACCGCATTTACTTTCAACTTTCACCTTCTTTGACAAAAAAGAAAGTGAACATATTCAAAATAAGTCATCCAATGTGTAGAAGATGATTAACTTTATGAAGGAATCTGTTGCTCTTCATAAAATCTTGTATAAGGTCTACGTTTTGCAAGATTCCGACCTGGGCAATATATACTCACTCAATAAATCTGTTTGATAAATTCTTCTTCTTTAGTTACTGCTCTAATTTCATGAATATTTGCTTATCCGATGGTATTGGACGCTCATCAAGAAATGAGAATACTTGAATTACTACGCCTATTTTGATGTACATCCCGTTGATGTAACGTAAGCGTTATCGTGGTTTTTGTGCTCAAAATGAATTTATTTTTCAAACTAAGTTGATTGAGTTTCTTGCCTTTTGAGTACATCCAACAAAACTATATGATAACACCGTACGACAATTTTTTATAAACGTCGTTAACTTGAAGCGGATGGTATACGTATTAAACTATAGGCAAAATGGAGTTACTTGGGATTTTAAGTTTTTCATTTCCTCATCCAGTTTCATAAATAAAATTTTTCAAAAATTATTTTAAATATCATGCTTCCACATGTATTAGTTCAGCATAAACAACTATTTCAAGTTTACTCCTTACTTTTTCTTCCTGAAATACTTCACCGATTTTAATGTGATATACCTCATTTTGAAGATAATTTCAATTACTTTCAAGTTTTAGATTGTTTGTATACCTCGTTTTAATAAACTAATGAAAAAATTATCATTCTGACGATTTTTCACCAAAATTCTGGTCGATTTTGCAAAAAAAAAATCGTAAAAATTAGAACCCATCTTTTCACCACTTCCAAACTCATACAGTCGCTAAAACGGACAAGAACTACTACTTTTAAATTTCGAAAAAAAATCGATTAATGGAATCATTTCGAAAATCTAAATAAAAGAAATAAAATTTAAAAACTTCGCAGCGTCTTTTCAACATCAATCCCGGCCTCTATAATGAGATGATTCTCATAAAAGAACGATAAGCCCAACTCTGCTGGCCGAATTTGCGTTTAAAAAATCGCACCAAGTAATAAAGTACACATGCATGACATGGTCGAAATCATGATCGTGGTAGTCTGCAGCTAAGTAATAAATGTCACCATGCCATTTGTAAATAAATTTGCATTCTATTAAATATAGATGCAAATGGTCTTCAGCCAAGACAATATCCCAGTTCAAATCAAATATTGATTACAGACCAAAAAAAAAACTTTTTGCCCAAAAATACGTATTGGGAAGAATAGATACACAAACTTTCAAACCAACCACAGCTATCTAGGTCCAAAATCGTACCGCTTGACATGGAATGACTCATATAGGCATCTCTCACGAGAAAATAATTAATGTTAAGATTGTTCCAAAGCTACAGCTCGTCATTTTTATCTGCAAGTTTATGCAGGAGTCCTTTGAAATACATTTTAAGATTTTGTGTACCCTAATTTCTAATCGAAGTTATAGCGGATAGAAATATACATCAACGGATAAAGTTTTTAATACTGCATAAATAAATCATAGGATCTTTGTATGTATGTACAAAGAGACAACAATGAAAGGATCGTTAATGCTAAACTAATACATGCATTACTATATTTTCAACAGATATTCTTCTGTTTCATTTGACCGTCACTCTATGACCAATAAAAGGTAAATGGCTAAATTTGGAAAATGACGATTCAAGTTTAGAAAAACAAGTAAGAAAACGTCAGTCGGATAAGCGGACTTATATATAGCCTCACTTTTGGAGAACATGTGTATGGAACGACTTAAATTTTGCTTAGCACCGGAGTATGTTTGTGGGATGTTTGTGCCAATAGGAGCCAGCTTTGTTAATAATTGGAAAAACATAATCAAATATGAAGTCCTAATGAATGGATTTCGTGCTGCGGTAAAGGAGTTATAAAGCATTTAATTTTACCTTGTGGGAGGTACAAGAAGGGGCGTAAATATTTTTTATGTTTAAATTGATTATATATTTCGAAGATATATTTCGATGATATATGATTTCGAAGATCCGTGTGGAAGTTATATTAGTTTTAATTTGACATAGGAATATGATCATTTGTGTGGGAGGTACCGCAGGGGCGCCCATCTTCGAACTTAAACTAAGTTTAGGGAAAATATTACCATGTGCTAAGTTTGAATTGATTCCTTAACTCCTTTTGATAAAGTTTAATAACTGCGCGAAATTCGTTGTTATTTTACTCTACGGCCATCAAAGACAAATTAAATGACTGAGAGATTGTCTCTGGTAAAACATATTTACATGGAGGTATCCAGCAAAAACTCTCATTACCAAGTAATGTGGGGAATAAGGCAAAACCAAAAACCTTCACTACTTATTTTTCGGATCCGTTTCTAATTATTTTTATAAAGGGATTGTAAAAAAATAAGTACTTCCACGCACGTTTACAAAAAGTTGAGAAATAAGCACTTCCACGCACGCTTACGAGAAGTTAATAAATAAGTAGTTCTAAAGGAGTTGTAAATTAAGTGGCCTCAGGAAGGTGCAAAATAAGTAATTATTGATAATTAGCCAAATAATGTATTATCAATAATGGGCTTAATAAGTGATGAAAATAGCATTTTTATTAAATTATATATTTTGTATCGACTTGTTAACAATCTGAATACCGAATTTAGGACCATTTTTCTTTAAGCCTGGATAACTAAGCTGCGATAACAACAGCACTGCTATTCTCTGACTCACCACAAACATGTAGAAAATTAAGTTTTAAAATCGGAAGTTCTATGAAATTTAACTTACCAATAACTACTTATTTAAACCATTATAAGGAAGTAATTATTTCATACTTCAAAATAATGCAGGGCGTAACGAGCAGTCATTACCAGGTAATGCTAAAAATAATGACGTGTCACTACCAAGTTTTTGCTGGGTATCTATTGGTTTATTATGGAACTGTCCTCGTACTAACACTTATCGGCTACAACTTCAATATTTCTTTTTCCATTGATTCCAAAGGACAAGCAAGATATAAAAATGTGACTATCAGCCTTTCATGATTTGTTTTTCATATTCAGAATATTTTTTATTAAAAAATCAGGAAAGAGATGTTTTAATTTTCTTATTTTTTCTTTAACTTTTTGATATTATTATACGGCTCAACATGTAGTCGAAATAGCAAAACTGCACCCAAAATGCAATTTTGCTTTTTTGTCTAGATCGCTGAGGATGATTACCGACGTTGATCCAAATATTAGATAAATAATTAAAATAAAAATAACAATTTAAATGGGAATTTTTCATTTTTTAATTACATTTTTATTAATTTATTTTTATTTTAATAACAAAGAATAATAACTAACTATAACAGATGAAAAGCTATTGAATTTTGTTGGATGAAATTTTATTGTGGACCACTGTGGGGCGAAGAAGAAAATGTTCGTTATCTTTTAAGAAATTGTTTCCGATTTTGAAATTATTTTTAATTAACTAGTTTCATTTATGTTATGTTAGAAATACAATATGCATTTAAAAATCTGAGTGGATAATTTATTGGTCGACATTTTAAGACCCTTATACAAACCTCTTGTTAATTATTTCTACACGCCCTGCGTAGCCCTGACTATACCCTTTGTATATCGGTCAGTTTGTGATTGTTGTTGTTTATTGTCGTTGGTATAGTTTATTATTGAATATAATGACCGCCAACGCTACTACAGCACCTGGCTCCTTTATTTCACACACTGCATATCCTGGCCACTTGTTTTTCAATTTATTCCTCAGTTTTGTGTTTTTCGCCGCACGGATGGTGTTGTGGTCATAAGTAGGACGTCAGGCCGTCGCTGGTCGCTTTCCGGCTGATCTGTGCTAATGGCCAGTATAAATTTGTTGTTGTATCGGTTTTGCATATAATCCTGTGTCCTGCTACGCAGAAATTATTATATGTTGTTGCTCTGCTGTTGTTATTAATAAGGACTTGGAGGTTTCAGCTCCCCACGCTTGATAATAATATCGTTCAGAGTTCGTTATGTATGTGCGGCGTGGCCTGGTATGGCATCTGTTTGATGATCCGGTGTTAAATTAATTCTCTTGTGTTTTTTAGGTTTTTGTTTAAGCTTTACTTTGGTTTTGTTGTGTCCGGCAATTTATGTCTTTTCGGGTGATCAATTTTCACGTTACGAAACAAAATTAATTCAATTTGTTTGCGGTTACGTTAGTGGCTAAAGGGGTCGTCCTGCGGATTGTCGATTGTCATTCAATAGTGAAGGGTGAGTGGTGAGGCCAGAAGGCGTTGATGTAATTGTTTTCATTAAATCAATTGTCAGCAAAATGTTCGTGAATATTTCAATATTAAATTTATCGGGAGCTTATGGCAGATATTGCATGGAATAAAGACAATTGGTCCTAAAGAAAATGTTTGGCATGGATAGATGTGTCATAGGGTATAAGAGAGTATATCCAAGATGCTAATGGAGAGGAATTTGGTTCTATCTTTTTGCATTCATGCTTTATAATGTTGGCGCGTCGGTTTTCTATAATTAATCTTCCATCGGTTCTGTTGCCATATTTTCTATATTTTTCTATCCGATTCTTGTTCATAATCTTTATATGACATCCTCTGCCTTCGTTCTGTTCTTCTGGAAGGAATCGTTTTTGAGAATAATATTTTATCTTTTGGACCGCATGATATGGCCAGCCAATTCTGAACATCCAAGTGAGAAATTACACTACCAAGAAATGACTCGACCAGTAATTCAATTGCTTAATAATTTCCAGTCGCTGCACGGAAATAAAGTTTCGATAATTTACTAATTATTTGCAAAATATTTCGTTCCTAAATCAAGCAGTAAGTGAGCTGAACGCTCTTCTAAAGATCATGTTATTCCCGTGCAATTTATTGTGTTGCATTTTTATCAATTTTGTTTTTCATATGTTTTAACTTTTGTCATAAATAATTTATTAGTGGAATTATCGTTCTTTTATATTTTTTTTCTTTTTAGTTTTTCATAGTGACAACTAAAAGCTTTTTCGTATTTTGTGGTAGTATTTTGCAAAAATTAAATGACTCCAATCAATACCTTTAGTGATGCCTAAAAGATGATCATCGGAACGAAATTAATGCCACAAAACAAGTTTGAAAATGTTTGCCCTGAAAAAAACATTCTTTTTCCATGCTTTATAAAGGGTGATTTCTTAAGAGCTTGATAACTTTTTTTTTAAAAAAAACGCATAAAATTTGCAAAATCTCATCGGTTCTTTATTTGAAACGTTAGATTGGTCCATGACATTTACTTTTTGAAGATAATTTCATTTAAATGTTGACCGCGGCTGCGTCTTAGGTGGTCCATTCGGAAAGTCCAATTTTGGGCAACTTTTTCGAGCATTTCGGCCGGAATAGCCCGAATTTCTTCGGAAATGTTGTCTTCCAAAGCTGGAATAGTTGCTGGCTTATTTCTGTAGACTTTAGACTTGACGTAGCCCCACAAAAAATAGTCTAAAGGCGTCAACTTCCGGTCCATTTCTTGAGATGAATTGTTCTCCGAAGTTTTCCCTCAAAATGGCCATAGAATCGCGAGCTGTGTGGCATGTAGCGCCATCTTATTGAAACCACATGTCAACCAAGTTCAGTTCTTCCATTTTGGGCAAAAAAAAGTTGGATATCATCTCACGGTAGCGCTCACCATTCACAGTTACGTTACGATTCGCATCATCTTTGAAGAAGTACGGTCCAATGATGCCACCAGCCCATAAACCGCACCAAACTGTGACTTTTTCTGGATGCATTGGTAGCTCTTGCAATGCTTCTGGCTGATATTCACTCCAAAATCGACAATTCTGCCTATTTACGTACCCATTGAGCCAAAAATGAGCTTCGTCGCTGAACACAATTTCTTTCTTTCTGAACTTTCTTAACAGAGCACGCATTTTGATAATAAAATTCAATGATTTGCAAGCGTTGCTCGTTAGTAAGTCTATTCATGATGAAATGTCAAAGCATACTGAGCATCTTTCGCTTTGACACCATGTCTGAAATCCCACGTGATCTGTCAAATACTAATGCATGAAAATCCTAACCTCAAAAAAATCACTCTTTATAAGGTTACTTTCTATATATGTTTGTGTGCCACAAAATTTGAAATCAATTTTTGAAAGCTTTTTTCTCAACCAATTTTGCTCAAATTTTGCACACTTAATCATTTTCGATGACAATACAAGGAAATGGAAAAATTTGACCAATTGGACAAAGGGGCGTGGCACCTCCCATACGAAGTTAAAACCTATTATTGAATATTGTCAGTTCTATGACACCTAGAGTGCTGAAATTTTGTGTAAGTGCATATACCATCAATGTGCATAGTTGTGCCAAAAAGGGGCGGTATTGGAAAAGTGGGCGTGGCACCTCCCATACGAAGTTAAAATTGTGTAAGTGCATCTAGCATCTATTCGCATAGTTGTGCCAAAAATGGGCGGTATTGGAAAAGTGGGCGTGGCACCTCCCATACGAAGTTAAAACCTATTATTGAATATAGTCAGTTCTATGACACCTAGAGTGCTGTAATTTTGTGTAAGTGCATCTAGCATCAATGTGCATAGTTGTGCCAAAAATGGGCGGTATTGGAAAAGTGGGCGTGGCACCTCCCATACGAAGTTAAAACCTATTATTGAATATTGTCAGTTCTATGACACCTAGAGTGCTGAAATTTTGTGTAAGTGCATCTACCATCAATGTGCGTAGTTCTGCCAAAAATGGGCGGTATTGGAATAGTGGGCGTACCACATACGAAGTTAAAACATATTATCGAATAGTGTCAGTTCTATGACACGTATAGTGCTCAAATTTTGTGTAAGTGCATCTAGCATCAATGTGCGTAGTTGCGCCTAAAATGGGCGGTAATGCAAAAGTGGGCGTGGCACCTCCCATATGAAGTTAAAACCAAAATTACACCTACTGTAATTTTGTGTAAGTGCATCTAGCATTAATGTGCGTAGTTGTGACAAAAATGGGCGGTAATGGAAATGTGGGCGTGGCACCTCCCATACGAAGTTAAAACCCATTTTCGAATATATGCCGTTCTATGGCAGATAAAAAACTGAAATTTTGCAGTAATTTTTCCTTCTACAAAAGATAACTAAAAAAGAATTTCTAGGCCCAATAGAATTCTGCTTGCATAAAGCATGGATTTGAAAAAAGATTTTTTTTGATTTACTAGTTATTAATAATAATGTAATTTTTCGTCCGATATTCACCATTTATGTAGCATTCCTTCTATTTATTTGTCATACAAAATATATCCAAGTTTGTGGTAATCATTTTGAAAAAACCACAAAAATTTAATATAAACATCCAAAATATGACCAAAGAATTATGTTATGACATTAATACAAATTTATGTTTAAAGTACTTTCAATGGTCTACTAATTCAGAATAAAAATGGAACATAAAAATGCACAGGAAAACATTGTTTCTAGAGAAGTTTTCAGGAACATTTAGTTCGCCGACGGCTTGACTCATCAACGAAATATTTTCTATGTGTTTTGAATGTAATACATTCTTATTGCAGCTATATATACGAACCATGAGAGGGAACTTTAATGTTTCATATAATTAAATAGGGAAACTTCAAAAACAAGCACCCTACAAAATAAAAACGAAATTAACAATTCAAATGTTAACAAACGTTCAACAAAATGACTACCACTTTCGTCCTTCATTTGCGCATTTAAATCGCAACATTCTTTGGTCTCTTAATCTTAGAATCAGAGGAGAGTTTAAGGAATAACAAAGTCACCAAGGATTCAGAAAATCGTTTCGAAACATTCTGGAGAAGGTCGTGAGGGGCCGGAAATCATGAGGTAGTTTGCAGCCAAGTAATAAATGTCAACTTGTAATTTGTAAATAAATTTGCATTCCATAAAATAAAGTTGCAAAAAGGTCTTGAGCCAGGACAATATCCCAGTTCAAATAAAAGATGCAATTATTTTCAGGACTTTCATTATTTTTTATATTTTCTAGAACTAAAATTTGTTAACAAACAATTTTAAACATATTTCAAAATACTGAGAATACTGCATGAACTCGCCACATTATTTTCCGCGCGAAAATCGCCTGTCTGTAGTTAATATTTTTATCTTCTTGACTATCACCTGACAAGCCTATTGTGACATGTGTCAAGGAGTTGTAGCATGGGTGTATCAAGTAATTTAGACAAAAAAACCAAATGGCCATATCATCAAAAGGAAAACTATCAATTGTTATTGGATGACCGATGGCATTTTAGCAGAAGATTTGTTCGATGAAGTGTCCGGCACAAAATCCGCATTAAATGGCTACACGATGTAGATATCACACGACAAAACTGAGTAATATGATTTCAAGATTAATGAAAAATCAGTCACATTTAGGAAAAATATAACAGAAAGTGATTTCTATATTCATACCATCGTACACTGCATTTCACACCATCTTCATCATGTATGTCACTGTTTGGAAAAAAGTTAATTTAAATAACAGAGCAAGCTAAATTTTGAATTCTTCCTGTGAAATTCGATCAAAGATTTTCATAAAATGATAAAATTTGATTAGTTAGATGTATATATTGTTAGTCCATTTTATCTTCAAACGGTGTGATTAGTCTATTCTACTTGTTCATTTTAATCGTGTAATCCTATTGTAATCACTGAGAATATTGTGGATTTTGTGAACTCCAAATGCGACAATTATTATGACTAACGAAGCCATCAAAATGAAAATGAGCATCACTGATGAAGATTATGATGGTGTCAAAGCATTTTGTCGAAGTATGCTGTACAATATTTTCTGAATTATGTATTAAGAAATATATTTTTCTATAGTTCTTTAACAAAATTTAAAGGAACTATTAATATTTGCAGCATCATTTTGGGATTGTAAGTCCGATAACTGCAGCTTTTACGGTAAATTAGAGGTAATTATGTGGGCTACAAATGTGGTTTTGGTGGTCATTTTCGTGGCAGCAAGAATACATCATATAATCAAAAAAAATGTAAAAACGATATTAAGTTCGTTATATACCCTCCACCATGGCTTGCTCCACCTGACTTCATGATTCTACCCATTTATGCCGTAAAGGTAAAAGAGTACGAATTTGGAAAATCTTTTTATTTTGCGTGTCTATGTAGTCAAAGGAATGTCTACACTGAATTTCATGATTCTAGCTGCGGACATTTTGTTGATACCATTGTTATCCCCTTTCTCCCAATTTACCCCCTTAAAAGTACGAATTTGGAAAAAATATTTTTATAAAGGGGGATTTTTTAAAAGCTATAGGAAAGTTAAAAAAAACATAAAATTCAGATAAATGCATGAAATCTTTATTTGAATCGATAGTACGGTCCGTATAATTTAATGTTTGAAGATTATTTCATGCAAATGACTGCGGCTCAAATGGTCCATCCGCTTAGTCCAATTTTGGCATTTCCACGTTTTTGAGTAACAGAGGCCCAATTGGTGCGAACGGCGACGAATCGATAATTGATGGTCATCATTAACACTGGCCGATACAGCTGCGATATTTTCTTCAGTTCGCACTCTACGTAAGCGTGTTGGTGGTTTAATGTCCAACAATGTAAATTTGGTGCGAAATTTAGTCACAATAGCCCGAATAGCCGCTTCAGTGGGTCGATTAAACTGACCATAACATGGAAGCGCGCGATGAACTTTCTTAACAGAGCACGCATTTTGATAATAAAATTCAATAATTTGCAAGCGTTGTTCGTTTGTAAGACGACTCATGGTTAAATTATAGACCAAACTGAAGATGTTTGACAGTGAAACAAAACACGAAACGTGCGTCAGCTATTTAAGCCAGTGTTGCCAAAAAGGTAAAATTTCGACGACCCAGCTCTTTGATTTGACCCAGAACATTGATTTGAACTGAGATATTGTCCTGGCTCAAGACCATTTTGCATCTAGATTTAATAGAACGCAAATTTATTTACAAATGATGACATTTGGTGAGATTTATTACTTGGCTGCAGACTACCACGATCATGATTTCGACCATGTCAAAAGTCTTTTCAAGTGGCTTTGCAGCGACTTTTCAACATCAAACCCGGCCTCTATAAGGTGATGATTCTCACAAACGAACGGAAAGCACAACTCACTTGCCGAATTTGCGTTTAAAAAATCGCACCAAACCATTTGAGATATTTCCAAGACTTTATGATCGACTTGAAATACAATGAAAACATTTATGAATGGAACTCGACTTCGTTCATATGGCCACCGCGGACACGTCGGCAGCGGACTCAATTTTCGATGACTCAGTCACACATTTCGGGCGTAACGAATAACGCGTAAGATAACATGCTCATCAAACTTACTCTTCACTAAATCGATTGTAACGTGTGCTGTGTGGCTTGTGGCACCGTCTTGTTATAACCACAAGTCGTCCAAGTCCATGTTTTCCAATTCGGACCAAAAATAATCGGTAATCATGGCGTGATAACGATTGCCATTCACTGTAACGTGACGATCGCTACTGTCGATGAAAAAATTTACTCAAAAAGTGCGTTCACAAATTAAATTCAAAGTTGTTAAGTACCAATTGAAAAACCATTTATTTTAAATATTTTCCTATACTCCTACTTTTAAATACTTTTTCTTATGATCAATTTTGAGGACGGACAAACTCATGTATCCTCTTTACAGATTTTTAGCTGACTATCCATAGGTGAAATCAAAACCAATATTGGGACACTGTCTGATATTTTAACACTTGAACCCGTGATGAAGATTAATTTTTAGATATTTTCTTCTTAAATGGGGTTAATTAATTGTTCCATGGGACTCTTCACGTCGATATTGTGATGAAATTGGAAATTAATCAATTGTTTTCGTTTACTTCTCCAATTACTGGTAAACAAGATGAAAAAGTAAATTCACCACAATGCCGACGCGAATAGTCGTCTGAAATTACAAATGGTCTTTTTTTTCCACAAATGTCTCTAACTTCAACCAAATTTGTAAAATTATACTGTGCTATACTTTCTTCCCATAAACATAAGGTTAGCTCCTGCTAGGACGAAGTATGCGATAAAGGTAAAAATTGAATTGAATTGAAAAGCAAACTTTTAAACCAATTTTAGCTCAGCTTCCCATAAATAATATTTATGTTTTCTACATTTAACGGTAAACGGTTTTTATGCATTGCATATGCAAAGGAGTCCAAATTAAAATTAAACATTGCATACCTTCGGTCATGTCCGTTTAATTAAAGATCTGTCGGCAAATACATGCAATTGCGCTATTAAAGTAAATACGAATCACGGCAGAATACAACACAGACCAAACAAAACATGTTGTGTCCGCTATTTTGATTAAAATAAAAATTAACAACAAACGCTCAAAAAGCGACAGAACAAAAACCCCAATCACAATTGCAAAACCTTGAAAAATCATTGAAGTTTACCGCACTTATTTACCACAAGTTACACCACGAAATTGATAATTCAACGGTTGACCAACTAAAAAACAACAACACCGGCGCAACAGCAACGGCGGCGGCAGCACCACCACCGCACCGCATCGCACCGCACTGCCACCACCAACAACAATAACAACTACAGCCACAGACAACACAGCCTATGAAAACAAACACAAATAAAGGACACGAATTAAAAATAAAAAACAACAACATTGAAAAACAACAGCAACAACAAGAGCGCGGAACGCACGGAATGATAAACATGCATGTTTGCATTCATAAAAAATGTACAAAAATACACAAATCCTCGCACTCGCTGTCGCAGTCGGACTTGTACTCACTCGAAACAACAAAACAAATAAACATTCACGCCAGCGAGGATTCAGACAGAAATCAGCGCAAAAAAAGAAAAAAAAACTGAAAACATAGAGGGAAAGAGCCAACCGAACACCGCCGCCGATATGAGCAGTATTTGAAATGCAAATGAAATGAAAATTCATCAACATGATTGGAGGGAGTTTGGGGGAGGGGTGACATGAAATCCCCATCAAATGGGGCAAAACAATGAAACTAAAAAATACAATTCTACAATTCGAGTAGTAGCCGAACTACCCTTGCCTGCGGCATGATCTGTAGGGATAACCCTGATTAAAAACTGAACAATGGGGGATGTAAAGGGATTTCTACGGAGGACGACGGAAAATCAATTTTTTACATAATAATCTCCTTAAATAAATATCGAAGAAATATTTATTATTATATCCATCCGATTCAAAATTTAGTTATTTTGATTTTACGTGTGAGAAAAACATTTGCTTGAACCACGTTTCATCATGGGCGGACTGTAGTCATTATTGGTTAGAAACAATGTTTTCCAAACATTTATTAAATTGTGTATCAAAAAAAAAATAAAAATGTTGTGGCCGACATCTAAAAAATCATTTGTTGTATGCTTTGAAGCATACTTATTCATAAAATCAAAAAATATGGATATAGTTTTTTAAATTATCACTAAAATTACAATTCTCGTCACAGGTACCTTTAATATTTGTACTTCTATGATTTATATATGTTCAATTAAAGACGAATTATGATGGCTTTCACATACAAACAGTAGTTTAGGAACAGTCTTCCAAAAGTGAGAAGAAATTATTGAAAAAAATCTTTTTTTGCTGGCATCAAAAAATCCCATAAAAATATGAGGAATTTGTATTGTTTTCACTTCGTGGACTAGGGTATTATAAGTTAGTTTCGCGCCAAATGTTTGTAACACCAAGAAATAATTGAGCTAGACCCACCTTTAAGTATACGGCTCGGCTTAGAATCACCAGCTGAATCGATTTACCGATGTCTGTCTGTCCGTCCGTCTGCTGTCCATCTAAGCTTGTTCGCACTCTACAGGTCGCAATTGTTGTCCGATTGTCACGAAACTTGGCAGAAGTTATTTTTTCTGGCCAAGGACTATCGGCATTTGGAGGAAATCGGTTCAGATTTAGATATAGCCAACATACAAATGTCGCTCCCGATTTGACTTTTTCCGCTCTATAAAGCACATATAGTACCCGATTTTCTTCAAATTTGGCTTAACACCTTATAATCAAACTAGAAATACCTGTGGCGAAAGCGGGTTAGATCGGTTCAGATTTAAATATAGCCCCCATACAAATGTCGCTCCCGAATGTTATATGTTATTATATTTCACCAATAAACATACATGGTGAAAGCGGGTCACATCATTCCAGGGTTCAATATACCACCATACAAATGTCCTTTCCGATTTAAAATTTTTTGTCAAACAAATGTACATGATTCAAAAATCCTTCCCGATTCCTTTTTACTGAATTGAATTGTAATGAGAAAGAAAGTGGGGTGTATCATATAGTGGCTCCATCCGTCTTTAACCTTACTTGTTTGGGAGATGCCCATTAGAGCGTACCAGGTTACAAGTAAAAAAAAAAAAAGTTCGCCGTACACCTTCGAATATGAAGTATTATTGAAAGGTAGTTTCAAAAAAATTTTTTTTATTTTTTTATGCCGAACGTAGGGGTCGCGCTTTTACATTTTTCTATATAACTTCTGCATTTATAAACGGATTTTAAAGTGTGATACATCGATGTTTTTGTCCGATTTTTTTGTCTTTGAAGTCATTGAGCTCAAACATGATTCATGATTTTATGCGAGCTTTAATTTTCGATTATTAGAGTGGTACATTAGGGTAGTAGCAACTGAGAAATGATGGGTAAGTACCAGAAGGGGGTGCTTGAGCTCAATGACTTCAAAGACAAAAAAATCGGCCTCGTCGAGACAAAAACATCGATGTATCACACTTTAAAATCCGTTTATAAATACAAGTTATATAGAAAAATGTAAAAGCGCGACCCCTACGTTCGGCATAAAAAAATAAAAATTTTTTTTTTGAAACTACCTTTCAATAATACTTCATATTCGAAGGTGTACGGCGAACTTTTTTTTTGAGGTACGCCCTAATGCCCATATGTCCATACTTTGGAATAACCCAAATGGGGAACCATTCTTCTCTATTAAAGCTCTAGAAACCACATCTTACATCGGATCTTCATCAAATTTTGCAGATCATTATATGTTTCAACTAGGAATACCTACCGTGAATGAGAATTATATACGCCCATGTGATGAGAATCACGCGTTTTCAAAATAACTTGCGACTTTCAACTCGCCAATTTATTTAAGACATGTGATGACGTTCACGCGTTTTGTTTGCGATTTGTGAATATGTTCGAAACATGTAAACATATGTTTGATCTGTCAAAAAAGGTAAACAAGGAAATTTAATTTTTATTTATATAAACAAAAGATGCCGGCAGCATTCGTGTTAAGCGTATTGGCCTTAAAAAAGCTCCAATCAAGAAAAGAACGTATCAAAAAACATTTCCTTAGGGATAATTCCAATCCAGTGGACATTCCAGAGCAAACGTAAGTATATATGAGCTCAGACTTTCACATTTTTATAAGCGCGAAACCATAAATAACATTCTTCTTCTTTCTTTTGTATAGTGCTGACAATATTGGACACTTTTCTATACAGAATCGGGTAACCGATTAGATCATTGCAAAATTATTCAAATTAATTACTTGAAAATACTTAATTTGATCACAAAAGTGCACTTGAATGTTCAAAAATACAGCTCAGTGATTTTATAATAATAAGAACCCATAATTACATTACTTATATAAATCAAGGGAAAGTAACCTTATAAATTATCCGGTTATTATTTCTTTTTTGTGCGGCACCATTTTTTCGAAGACCATGTGATCAGCTGTTCACTTTTATCTCGCCAGTTTTAAAGTAAACAAAAAACAGAAATGAGTATGAAACGAGGAACATATTTTAATTTTATATTTTTGAGAAAAATTGTTTGAAAACAGTCTTATTTTATGAGAATATATAAAGAAAACATGTGAAAGTTTATTTGCGCGTCGTTGTTTAATAAGTTTTTAAATTCATTTACTCAAAAAGCATAAGTTCACTTTGCGTTCACTCTCCCATGCATTTGTGAGTTGAAGTCGCCAAACTTTTGGCGATTGTGAACTTCATCACACCTAATTGGCGATTTGAAATCGTAATCGCAAATGTCGTGCGAAATGCGATTGTCAGCACATGGGCGATAGGCGCATGTTTTGGCACAGTCCTCATTTGTTGTTATAGTCCCCCTTCAAATGTCCGTCCGATTCATCCTATTACCGCTGTATAATCTGTATTTATCATTGGATCTAGATCAATTTTTCCAGATCATGTTATATTTACTTTACTCGGAATATCTGCTGGATCAATTACGTGGTTATTTATAGTAACTGTATAATTTATATGAACTACATAAAATTGCTCCCATGAAATACCTGGGTTTAGTAATCAAAGCGAGGTATATACGCAGGGAGTGGTGTAGGATATTATATAGTCGGCCCCGCCCGACTTTAGCCTTTCCTTACTTGTTTTTAATAACGAAGAAAACAATAGAACTACTTTTCTTTAAGACCGGATAACACGCGGCAATAACAAAATTGTGAATAAAAAGTTAAATTTGCACTCAAAATAAGAAATTATTTTTAACATTATCGCCAACAACGATTTCAATGTTTGTATTAAAAGAGTTTTGAAAATGAATGCGTCGATTGCTTAATAAACAACCATCTACTTATATAGAATCATACGGACATTCCATATAAAGGGTGATTTTTTAAGAGCTTGATAACTTTTTTTTTTTAAAAAAACGCATAAAATTTGCAAAATCTCATCGGTTCTTTATTTGAAACGTTAGATTGGTCCATGACATTTACTTTTTGAAGATAATTTCATTTAAATGTTGACCGCGGCTGCGTCTTAGGTGGTCCATCCGCTTAGTCCAATTTTGGCATTTCCACGTTTTTGAGTAACAGAGACCCAATTGGTGCGAACGGCGACGAATCGAAAATTGGTGGTCATCATTAACACTGGCCGATACAGCTGCGATATTTTCTTCAGTTCGCACTCTACGTAAGCGAGTTGGTGGTTTAATGTCCAACAATGTAAATTTGGTGCGAAATTTAGTCACAATAGCCCGAATAGCCGCTTCAGTGGGTCGATTAAACTGACCATAAAATGGAAGCGCGCAATGAACTTTCTTAACAGAGTACGCATTTTGATAATAAAATTCAATAATTTGCAAGCGTTGTTCGTTTGTAAGACGATTCATGATGAAATGTCAAAGCATACTGAGCATCTTTCTCTTTGACACCATGTCTGAAATCCCACGTGATCTGTCAAATACTAATGCATGAAAATCCTAACCTCAAAAAAATCACTCTTTATTATGTTCTTGAGAATCGACAGATAAAAAATATTTGGCTTGAAATTTTGATTGTATCTCGGAATACTAATACTTTTAAAAATGTATTAAAAATATTAATTGAAGTAAACCAATGACACTTATAATTCAAAAGGGTATTTTTAAATATAATTTGTGCCTTTTGAATGCCCAATACAATTTATAAACATCTATTGATATTTTTGACTAAAAAGAGATGTGGTTCTTATTCATCGGAATAAACCTCTGATATAAAGTGATCGGATGGTTTGTTGAAAATCACTGAAAAAGCTACAGAAGACGGACGTTATGGGTCATAAATCATGATGTAGACGCCGAGTAGCCAAATATTGTTTTAAAAAATCATCGTGTTTGGCGGTATTCGTGGGTAAATGTCGTATTAAATTAATCAATCATTCTAAATAAAATTTTATCAATACTCAATCAATACTGTTAATCTGTAGAATTGTTCTTTGAATTGATCCAACCTCAGTGCACAACCCGAATAACTTCTGTTTGAAATTTGAAGTCGCATGTAATACAACATCATCAGCATCCCTAAAGTATGCTTTAAATAAAATATTCAAGATACAGTAACATAGAGCAATGATGGTAATTATTGCTGGCTAGGTTTTACCATTACTGCGATGTAACTGATGTTAGCAGCTGTAATCAAAATTTTTCTTTTGGAATGGTTTAAAAAGTCCCCGGTTTATAAGTATTTGTAAATTCCAAGGCAACGGTCGGCCTCATGAGGGTAGTTCTCTGACAACTACACAGCTTGGTAAGGAACTTTGTACTTTATTGGAAGGCAAAATAACACTTCAAGGGCCTTGTATACCATGAACTAAACAAATCTTCAATGCTTTACATGATTTCCGAGATACATGTCTATAACCTATAACCTCTACAGTTATGAAATTTCTTACTACTTGAACATATATGAATTTCAAATGCATTCCACAGCAATATTTTGACACGATCTTGCCAAAACCTTTTCGAATATTCTTAAATGGAATGTTCTTTGCATAATTCAATAAAAAAAAACAGAAATTATGGCTCATGATATTTGGAAGTTTTTGTCGATTAATAATACACAGTGCGGTAGTTGGTATGACTTTTGTAATGCCCTTGTCCAGAATTGACTATATATCTGTCCATATCTGCAACCATAATCACATCAGTCATTTGTTGATAAGACAACATCTGAAACAATTTCTCTGCCATTTTTCTCACTGGCCGCCACGATATGAGAGGAATTTATGACAATTTATCACACCTCCCACAAGGCCCTTTTAAAAAGCGAGTTGACGTTTTTTAGTTGTTCAACGTGTGTTTTTTTTAGAGAACGAGTTAAACAAGTGGTCAACCAACTCAACGACCGCATACAATTACACGGTAAAAACATTATGGTTTATGGTAACGAAAAACAAAAATAAAAACAAAACTGAAAATGAAAACCATGAAATATTTATGGGGAAAATGCAAAAGGCCATTCCGCCCAGAGCAAAACAATTAAAATGAAATTAAATGTTTGTTTTAAACAAAAATCGAAACACGATAATATTGAGTTTCGAAACATTTTTAAACTAAACATAATATGATTTGGAATAAATAAATGAATAGATATACCCGAGGGTTAAAGTAAAACTACATTTAATTATGTATTGTACGCAATTAACAAATAATAATTATTGTTTTTCGCAGGCTTTGCACTTTCAGCAATTCACAGAAATAATTATTTAAACAATTCAGTCCACCACACACACACGAGGCAAATTTTCTCATTTCCTTTTCCTTATTATTCGCCGTGATTGTGCATATGGGTGGGCGGATGGGTGTGTGTGTGTGCGAGTGCATCTGACAGCGCAGCCCAGTAGGATCCGGTTCCGTTGAAGTTATAATTGCAAAGCACGATCCTGTTTAATTCAAACAAATGTGCTCGGGCGTGTTTGTTGCTGGCATTTTATCGATTTAATTTTAATTCACATTACGCCTATGAAAGGGAATACACAACAACGCGTGGCACCGCCACACCATATGAAAATTCAACAACATCAGCGAATTGCAAATGCAAATGAAAATGAAATAAATTCGCAGTATGTAAACAACATTCGTACAACGCAACGCAACATTGCAACGCACAGCGCACGAATGGGGCAAAAATCTCATTTATTTCCATACGCACATTTCTAGCATTATTTTCATTTTATTTTCTCGGCGATTTTTTTCCTCGCATTTTTTTGTTGCTTTATTCCGTCAGTATGTGTATATTTAACTCATCATCATCATCGTCAGCAGCAGTAGCAGCCGCCTGGTCATCATCATTTTCTGTTCCACACACACACTCACATACAATCACGCGCTTTAAAGGACAGACATTCGGTCAGATGAATGGATGGCTGGACAGACAGTCAGAAGCGGGAATTTATTTGTATTTTAAATTCAGGTTCATATGGTGCTTTATTATATCGTTGGCAAATGAATGCATACACAAAATTAAATTTATATGTTGTTTGAGCGCCTAAATGTATGCAGCATTTGTTTATATTTCCCCAATACTTTAATTAGGCAATTGTTTTGCTGTTTTGATGAATTGGGAGTATTTCACTTAATCCACGTCTAAAATACTTTGTTGAGAAAATGTCCTTCACAAGGAAGGATCCACATGTCTTCGGTGCCCCTTAAATAAATGTTTAATTTTAGATACTCCAATTTTCAGGGAAATCAGAGTCATTTATGAAGGTTTTAGTGCTATTTTAACTTGGGATCACAATTTTTATTGTTATTATACTACGATAATTATTTTGATTTTGCTTTTTAGAATGTTCTAAATATAGCTCTATTATTTCGGGGATTTTCGAATATTAGGGTTCAAATTGGTTTAATCCTCTTCCCCAGAGTAGTTTATTCCTCAACAGTGTATGTTCACATATTCTTTGTAAGGTGTCTCTTAAGCAATAGTTGTATTCATGGAACAAATTTGCATGGCTGCCAAGTCCTATAACTCACTACAAGCTGAATTTCATTCTTAATCTCTAACATTGTTAGCATTGTTTTATTTAATGAGTGTGTCACTTATTTTTGCCAATTATATTTTCCAGCGTTACCATGTATTTTTGTTGCCAGTGTTACCATATGCTTTTATAATGAAAATACTTAAACACTTATCACCCAATTCAATTCAAAAAACAAATTTGTCTTTAATTTTGTATTGCAATTGTCCCGTGGTGCATTCCAGAAACTCAAATATTAGGTGTTTTTTTAGCAGTATTTCTCAGATAAAATGTACAAAATTTAAGTATTAAAAATATTTTTTGCAATACCAGTTAAATTTCTACAATTTTGCTATTTCAAGAATATGGAGCTAACATTATGCCGCTAAAATACTAATCAGTTAATAAGTGGGTCTGATTTTTGAAAATTTTAAAATCCCAATAATTTATCGAGCATGTGTGAAACCTCGCTTGTGGTAAATATAAATAAACCAATCTTATTGTTTCTATTTTAAATAGAATAAAATATGATTACATAATTTCAAACCAATAATTGACTATACAAGAGTGATAATTGAATATAATTTGAGAGATATTTGAGCCGCAGCAATTTTTCACATGATGTTCGCATAAATCTAGACTCTTTCAATATGCCATCAGCCAATATTACATTAAAATGGGACAAGAAAATTCGGCACAAGTCTCTATAGCATTCGGGTTGTCGGTACCGTTCTAATCGTTCTCAATTTTAAACAACGAATGTTCCGGGCCAGTGAGTTGTTGTGGATGTGCCTCGTGAATCTCTCTTTACTCCAAATGCGGCAATTTAACTTATTGGCAAACCCATTAAGCTGAAATGAGCCTCATCACTTAATATTCTAATAAAATAGCTGAAAACAAAACTGATCACAACTTATAATAGCGTTTCCAGATTTGACCAATTTATGACCGTTTAATTGTAATCGGAAAATGGAACTCCTAAAATACCATTTATATCAAATTCGTTATTAAATAGACTTAAACATTTTACGCGATAAAAAACTGTGTTCTGCATTGAAAAAAATTTATTTAAAAATGTCTCTAAGACAAAGAACAAACAATTCATTTAATGCTCTACTCACTATTAATGTTCGTTCGATAGTTCTCCGTCGCGTCCACATTTTCCAATAAAATAAGAAATAATTGATCTTTAATTAATTTTCAAACTTGAAAAGATGTTTGAATTGATCTCACAATGCGCTTTATTATATGAATTCTGTAACAGGTTCGTTGTGAAATATATACTTATTTTATTTTAATAAAATGTGAATGTTTCATTGGAAAAAATAAGCTTAACTCGTGGTAAAAAGTATGTTGACGATTTCCAGTGCTGTCCCGGGAACCCGGGAAATTGAAAAAATATTCCCGTTTCCCGGGAAATAAAAAGTACGGGAAAATGCAAACCCTACTAGGTACAGGTTGGTTTCATAGCATTCAAAATTTAAACTGCCTCTTATTTTATTAATTTAATAACAAAAACTCAGATTTTGTATATATATATTTTATGATTGGATATTTTTTTCGCTATATTCCTATAAGTATCAGGATGGCCACGATTCAACTATTTGAGTTAAAAATCAAAAAGTACACAGCTCCCTATCCCAAAAATAAAGAAATAAATAGTAAAAATTTGTGAAACGTGTCCATACGTTTTTGAAAGTGGATATTTCTGTAGAACACGGTAAAAATGCAAATTTGATAATATTGCAAAATAATAATCTTTTTGGATGACTTTTTTGTTGTGTGATTTTCGCGCGGTTTATCCAATAGATCGGCTATTTTTTTTTTTTTTAATATGTATAAAAAACCACTGGTCACTAAAATCACTGCAATTGTTTCAAAAATCAAAAATTCCCAATTTTTGGACTTTATAACAAAGGTTTATTTTATTTCACACTTGGTCAGAAACAGACATGTTAAACGAAATAAAATTACAAAAAATATGTTTTAATGTCTTCGTATGCAAATAGCAGCATTAGTGGGGGAAATAATTTGAAAATGTCATAAGTATATCATGGAAAAGATTTAAATGAATATGTAAATAATAGCATACTACTAGGTGAACAACTCCGTTTAGATTGAATGTCTACTTTTAAGCAAAGTACATGAAACCAATTATTCTAGGTAAATTTTTAAGACTATTTCAGACATGAATTGATAGGCATTAATTTTATTAATTATTAGTACTGATCGATTTAATAAATTGTGTGTGCATGTTGGCAAGCCTGGTTGTAAGGACAAATTACTGTCGTTTATAATAATATTCATAAATTGACACACCTGAAGATGATTGACGAAGCCAATCGAAATTTTGGGAATTTTTAAATAAAAAATGATAAAAACACCGAACAAAAACAACTATACACAAATTATTATTATTATTATTAATTTTGCTGGCTTTCACCAAATGCACTTTTTTCTGTATTTAGTGAATGGAGGCGTTAAAGTACAAGGATCAAAAGAATGACGAGAAACGGTTCAAAACGATTTTTTTTAAATGCCGGAAATATATGAATGTCGTGGTGTGTTACGATTTCGATTCAATTTGGTAGATGTGCTACATTGTCCGTGGGCTTTTCATTAATGCAAATTTTTCATGAGAACTTTTTAGCTATTATCTTTTTGACAACACTGGTTTAAACAGCTGACGCACGTTTCGTGTTTTGTTTCACTGTCAAACATCATCAGTTTGGTCTATAATATAACCATGAATCGTCTTACAAACGAACAACCCTTGCAAATTATTGAATTTTATTATCAAAATGCGTGCTCTGTTAAGAAAGTTCATCGCGCGCTTCAATTTTATGGTCAGTTTAATCGACCGGGCTATTTTGACTAAATTTCGCACCAAATTTACATTGTTGGACATTAAACCACCAACACGCTTACGTAGAGTGCGAACTGAAGAAAATATCGCAGCTGTATCGGCCAGTGTTAATGATGACCATCAATTATCGATTCGTCGCCGTTCGCAACAATTGGGCCTCTGTTACTCAAAAACGTGGAAATGCCAAAATTGTACTAAGCGGATGGACCATTTGAGGCGCTGTCGAGGTCAACATTTGCATGAAATAATTTTCAAACATTAAATTATATGGACCGTACTATCGATTCAAATAAAGATTTCATGCATTTTTCTGAATTTTATGTGTTTTTATATATAGCTTTTAAAAAATCACCCCTTTTTTGTCGTTATTTATTTTTTTCCAAAAAAACTATATAAGTTATATGTTTAATAATGACATGTTTAATAATAATAATTTGGAGCTCTAACAACATTTTTCTACAGGTGATGCAGAATCCTCTTCTGAAGAAAAAACACATATAAGGACTTATATTGTTATTCATGCAAAGACTATTGAAACGTTTTTTTTTGGCATTTTTTCTAACAACTGTTGTCTTCTTCAGTCTCATATATGATAACATTTATTTTCACAAAAAATCGATATGTGAACACAATTTTCTGTGTTCATAACAATATGTTTTTTAAGCCTTCTAAAAAAATTGATCCTCCGTGGTTTTTCTTTTCACAATTATATATAGTAACTTTTTAAAGATGTGTGTTAAGAAAAAAAATAAAAAAAATACCGAAAACGCAATTTTAAAAATAATTTGTTTTCGTATGTATGTTTTATGACTTAATGGGTTAAAAAAATTGTTTTCTCTAAAAATCCTTATACAACAAAGAACAAAGTGATGCGTCTCCGCATCACGAAATTCATGTTATTTCCGAAGTAACAGCGCTGAGAGATTGACGCGGCAAAACCGTATATTTCTTTCTTTTGCGCTTTTCTCGAAACGGCCTTTTCGAACTGGTGTGAAGGCACTTTGATTTTATAGATTGAAAATTGGAAAGTAGGCGGAAATGATAGCTTTCAAAAAAATACTTAGAAGAAAAAAAACTGAAATTTTTTTGTGAAAGGCACGTCGTAAAATTGTGAGAAGAATTTATTAATTTTGATTCCGGATACACGAAAAAGGGAAATTTGATTTCGGATAATTACCCCTGAAACGGAGAATAATACTGGCCACATATATATTTCTTCAAGACGGTCGAACAATTTTGCGTATGTAGCGCGAGTCACCATTCAAATCACCAGATTATCGGTTCTGCTGGAAACTTTATAACTACATCCTAAATCGTGGTCCCGCAGTTCAACGCCAAATCTAGAATTACTTTTTATGGGGAGTCGAATGAACTTGGGGCTATAAACATCATAACCCAGAAGATTAGTTGCGCGGAAAAACTGCCTGAACCCTCATATTTAATCTCAAATTGAAATATCAACTAGGAAACCCCAATGTTCAAGGAATTTCGAATGGATTCTGTATTTGGACGATGGCATAGCCACAATTGTGGTTTATAAATATTGCTTTAGTGCTTTATATAATGCTCATTTTAATCTTTTATTTCATCGTATATAATTTAATATTCTTTCTTCTTCACCTTATTACCGAGTTTATTTAATAATTTGACCCAAACTTTACCCACTTATAAGATATCAACCACGCAATTCAAATACGATGCAGCGATCGCTCCATTGGATGGATATTACAAGTAAGTCATAAGTTTTATGTATACATTTATCCCATCACAATATAACACAGACACATTATTTTTGATTTCTTTGGGTATCATAAAAATAATAATAATTCTTAAATAGAGTTAGTCTTTCGCTTATTGTAACTATCAATTTAAATAGTAATTCATAAACAATTCTCTTGATGGTCATAATGACTGTTTTTTTTTTCAATTTAAATATTTTAATAAACTGTTAATTTAAATCATGATTCACTAAATCTTATTTAATGGACGAAACATAAGGACCTGCAGGATCATAATGATACCCTAGATCATCTCTTTTAGTTATCTACCTTCCTTCTATCTCTATAAATTTGATAATAAATTCTGTCCCCGATCCACCCTCCAATGAGCATAGCCAGGTAAAATTGCTAGGGCGGCGTGTTCGTTGCACTGCTGAGCATAATATCTCCGAATCCTCTGACCGATTTGGCTCAATTCTTCATTTATTCGTTACATTATTGACTATTGGCCATCATAGGGCTTATTTGATTAAAATGGCCTTTTCAAAAGTTATGATTTTTTTGCTGAAAATTGTAATGAAAATTCATGTTTTTCAAACAGCTGTTATTTATAAAAAATAGAAAAAATAACCTGAATAAACCTGTTTGAATTTTTCGGATAATGCCTAACGGTCACACTTGACGTCCCATATCTCCGTCATTTTGAAACATTTCCAATTTTCTTTTTTTTATATATGTACAATAAACGTTTTTCCTAGGTTTTAAAATCGCCGCACAATAAAAATATATCTGCCCCTTAAGTGGTTATTTGTGAGAACCAAAGATGTCTCATATCAAAATGTCATTTAGCATACATTTCTTGATTGGGCGGTGTGATTCCTGAAGCGATACTTTGTGGAGGTATTTCTAGAAGGTACTACATACTGTGTTTATTCAAATTTTATCTTAGAAAGTTATAACAAATGCTGCCATACATTGTGGAGGTATTTCTAGAAGGTTTCTTCATATAATAGGTTTGAGTTTATCCAAAATTTGTCTTAAAAAAATTGTCATTTAAAAATATCGTGGCTAACATTATTATTAAGATAAAAATAATAAAAGGATGTGACCCATAACAACCCATTTTAACAAAACTGGCTCGCAAAGTGTATTTTTTTGTTTTTATTTTTTAGAAATCTTTATTAATTTTAGAATTTTTTGTCTTCCAAATGTAATTATTTTAGTTATTTTTATATATAAATCACAATAAAACTTACTTCTTCTTTACAGCAGGATCAAAGGAGGTGATATTTTTAATCGCTTGATTTACTTAGCTTGGATCATATAGATATTTTCACTTGTTGTATTGGGAATGATTCAATTTGTTTTCTTATTATTATTTTTTTTCTCAAAGTAGGTTATATTTTTCCAATTCTTTTTATCAATCAAATCTTTTAAAATTTCATAAAATTTTCACTTTAATTTCTCTGTTGCTCATTTAACAAATTTTCACAAATTTCGGGTTTTGTTTGATGACTTCAAATGTGCGAGTTCTATCGCAAAACTCACACACGCACACACATATAAGCGAACACACACCGAAAAAGCCGAGTGTTAATTATGGAAAATTTTGTGAACCGGAAATACGGCCGCCGAGTTAGTGGTCAAAATGTAAAGTGACACATAACTCAATGTAACACGTTAGATGTAACCGGCTGCTGGACTGCTGGGCTGCTGTTCGTGTTGGCCACGAAAATCAGGAAAAATCCAACCATAAAGATGGCCACGTTAAAGCAAATACTTAATACCGCACTCACTGTGTGATCACACACTTGCACTCACACTGCACAAAACACTAGGACCAAAGGACAGCAGGGCCAAAGGATACCGTTGGCAAAACCGTGTGATGCGTGTATTTGCCGTTTGTTGCACAAATATTAGGGACAACGTAAGCTTTGCGTTTCGTTGCGTGCGTTCGTTCGTACGTTCTGATGCAACTTAATCACTTGTTCCGTTGAAATGCACGTTTGCAATAGCAATGAACCAACCAACCGACCGTTCCCAACCAGAAAGGCCGTCTCGCAAACTATGTTGGCTTGGTGGCGAGGAGATGGGTTGGGGGGGGGCAATTCGATTCGATTACACGGATGCAGATACTCCACGGTATTGGTATCTCGCTACTGGGGGGGATACTAAACAACTTTTGGGCGGCGTGCGTGCGTGCCACGTCCTCCGTACGTTCGGTTGTTTGTTTGTGCGACCGTTCGATTTGGTGTAAAAATGAAATGCGGCGGAAAACACGGAAGAGAGCCTTTCGTACGAGCGTATGAGCTTCACAAATTCAAATGTGATAACAAAACATCAGCTACCGAAATACAAGTTGGAAATTTTCAAATTTTCATAGGGAAAAATTTTCAAATTTCTGTTTGAAAAGCACATACAATGGCAGCAAAAACAGCGGCCACGCAAAACAACCTGCCTTCCGTTGCAAGGAAAACGACAACAAACCAAACCAGTTTTAACTACACACACACAACCATGTCTATATACGAGGCCACACACATGCCTGCTATGAGTGTGTGTGCTATGTATGTAAATTATCCTTACACACACACACACACAGACACAATGATGAAGGCAGCCAGTCAGGAGTATGTAAATGTGTTAATGTTGAGTTTTATGCATATGTTTTGAGTTAGTTTTCGCCCCAAAATAATGAGAATAAAAATTAAGCTCAAATGAAATGAAAGAGTTAAATCGACTACATTTGAACGCACACACACTGCTTATGTACACACATACACTCTAGCTCACAGCTACACTCTCGCCACACACACACACGAAGGCCTTACTTTACACACCATCCTTTGAAACAAAGAGTGGGTGGAGAGTTTTGACAACAACAGCAACACCTCTTTGCAGACATTATCACTTTGTGCAGACCTCGAAGCTGAGAAAGAGAGAGAGAGAGCGAGCAAGCCTCTGAGCAACTACGTGGCTACAAACCTAAACGGAAACGGAAACATTACAACGTCTTGTGCTTCTTCCTTTACATTCTCCCACACACAGACTGACACTTACAATTATATTTGTAATGTTTTTAAATCTCCGTGGTGTGCAGAATTTTTAAATAATTTTAAGTTGCTTTTTTAAATTTCTTCCTTCAGTTGTGCAGAATTTTTCAGTAGACCCCCCCTCTGTGATGTGCCTACATCTGATGGACCTCGGGTAGAAATGATATGCGGCTGTATGGCCGGAGCATGTGGATGTGGACGAGGATGTGGATGTGGCTGTGGATATGTTGGTATGTTACTGGTGTTTGTTTACTCCATCAACACTTCCGTAGTGACCATTTCCACTGTCCACCGCCACCATCACGGCGGCCGCCGCCACCACCACCGCTGCCACTGCCACGGCCACTACAATCATCATCCGCATGGCCAACAGCCAGCACCCATCACCAGCAGTACACAACCACCATCACATTGGCCGCCATCCTTGATGCGTGTGTGTCCTGCCATGTGCGTAAATATGTGTTAAACATACAGACGACGGAAATGAGGTTGCACAGAGCACATAGGGCGACAGGTTACGCGGGAATAAATGTGCACCAAAAACAAAATCCTACAGAAAAAAAAACAACAACGAAATTGTGCTGACACTATGCGTAATATGGAGGACAGTGGGAAGAAGTGGCGCGCGGCTAAGTTTATATTCAAAATTCTGAGAAAAACCAGGAACTTTCATTATGGTAACGATACAGAAAATTCAAGTTAAATAAATTTAATAACCTGCTGGCATTTTTGAAACAAAATTAAGATCAAAGACATTATTTCAATAAAGTTAGTGAGTGAAGAAAAGAATCTAATACGAAATCAACTTGAAGATAAAAATGGGATTTCACTAGGCGTTTTGGCGATTTCTGTAAAGTAAAGTATATATTCAATGTACATTTTGAGTAAAATATATTCGCGACAGAACGCAGACGGCATGCCAAAGTGTCCAGATATTTAGCAAAAATTTTCATTATTTATTAAAAATTCGGCAATGCGACCGAATACAAAATAGATAAAATATAATGTAATGTAGAAATTTCAAATAAAATCGGTTGAAATGTGTGATTTGTCGAGTAGAAAATAAGAAACAAATCCGGAGTTACGTTTAGAGGCCTTATCTAAATCTGAACTTTTTGATACAAGTTTTTAGAGAATCGGAAATTAATTGTGACCATTCAATGAATAGATAGACAGACGGAAGTAGAAAAACTAATTCAGAAAGAGATTCCTACCTAGTCAATCGGTGCAATAAATTATAGGTCTATTTCTAATACTTTTCGATTTCCATGAAAACGAATGACACTTCAGAACCTTTCCTCCAGTGCTCCTCGACGCTCGCCCGACCACTTCGAACCCTTTTCAAACTGGCAGGGCTCTTCGTACTGGGCTCTTCCCAACGCGTTGGAAGATTGCGAATATATAGCCTATACCCAAAAAAGGTCAGGCTAATAACCCTGCTAACTACCGTCCCACTACGATTTACTCTGCGATCACGAAGGTTATGGAGATTATGGTTAATCACCATCTTGTGAGGTATTTAGAGACCAATGACTTAATTAATGATGGCTTCCGTATGAATCTAAAGGGTGATTTATTAGCAATTATATTTTTGGCAACACTGGTTTAAACAGCTGACGCACGTTTCGTGTTTTGTTTCACTGTCAAACATCTTCAGTTTGGTCTATAATTTAACCATGAATCGTCTTACAAACGAACAACACATGCAAATTATTGAAGTTTATTATCAAAATGCGTGCTCTGTTAAGAAAGTTCAAGAAAGCCGAATATCCACTTTTTTACCGAAAAATTGTGTTCAGCGACGAAGCTAATTTTTGGCTCAATGGGTACGTAAATAGGCAGAATTGTCGATTTTTGAGTGAATATCAGCAAGAAGCATTGAGATGATACTTTTTTGCCCAAAATACAAGAGCTTGACTTGCATGACATGTGGTTTCAAGAAGACGGTGCCACATGTCACACAGCACGCGCAACAATTGACTTATTGAGAGGCGAGTTCGGTGAACATTTTATTTCACGTTCGGGACCGGTCAATTGGCCGCCTAGATCGTGCGATTTAACGCCTTTAGACTATTTTTTGTGGGGCTATGTTAAAGCTGATGTATATACAGACAAGGCCGCTTCAATTGACGCATTGGAAGACAAAATTTAAGAATTTATTCGTGAAATACCTGCCGAAATGTTGGAAAGAGTATGCCAAAATTGGACTAAGCGGATGGACCATTTGAGGCGCAGTCAAGGTCAAAATTTGCATGAAATAATCTTCAAACATTAAATTATATGGATCATACTATCGATTCAAATAAATTTTTCTGATTTTTTTCGATTTATATCGAGCTTCCACAGAGATCGCACTATACGTAGATTGGTTCTGATCCGTCGAGCATAGGTTAACCGCAAGAGTACCACAGGGTTCTGTCCTTACTCCTTCTGTTTTTCTTATTTCTTAGATCGGGCTTCGAATCCAATCTGGTCATTCGCAGGTAACAGCAACCTCTGTCTGGACAAAAGGCGATTGATGGTTGAGTCTCTTAGCTAGGATTTTCTGGCAATTTCCGACTGGGGTCGAGTGAGTAGAGTCGCACAAGTCCCACATATGATCAAATGCTCCAGGATCTTCATTGAAGCTTCTTCCAGATGAGGGATACGGTGACGGTAGGGTATCCAATTATATTGTTCCAATGTGCGTTGTGTGTCACCCGTACTATCCGTATGTGGAATCGACTTCCGACAAATATATTTCCCGCCAATTACTATTACAGGGATATCCCCTTATATAACCTCCACCATGGATTGTATTCCACAGAGGCTGTCGATTTTCGTAGAAGTGTAGTAATATTACAGGAAAATATATATTTTTTTAAAGTCAAAACAAATACAAATATTGAGAAAATAATTTTATAAATAAATATAATATTATTTCAAACCACGCTTAGCAATGCTACCAATACGTTTACATATCTGAACAATACTTCAAGTCAATTAAAACAAGGGGAAGACTAAAGTCGGCGACTATATGATACACTCCACTTTCTATCGGAATACAATTCAATTCAGTAAAAAAGTGAAAACGGGAAAATTTTGT
The DNA here is from genome assembly GCA_947397865.1 of Polietes domitor. Taxonomy (NCBI): domain Eukaryota; kingdom Metazoa; phylum Arthropoda; class Insecta; order Diptera; family Muscidae; genus Polietes; species Polietes domitor. The sequence goes on along the minus strand of OX377620.1, from coordinate 21,457,564 downwards.
GTATGTTTCATAATCTCAGGCTAACATGACCTGGTCCAATGTGTCAAATCGAGAGTAATATTTGTATTGGGGCTACATCCAAATGAAGTAACTAACTTTCACAATAAGTTCATCTAGTTGAAGTATAACGTGTTATGCTCAATTTTAAGAAATTCTCTGAAAATACGCGGTTTCTGGGGGAACGAAATTTGAATGAGAGCTATATGTAAATCTGAACCGATGCGACCCATTTTCACCATAGGTGTTCCTAGTTTAAATGGAGCGGAAAAAATAAAATTGGGAGCGAAATTTGTAAGGGAGCTATATATAAATCTGAACCGATTTTCTTCAAATTAAATAGCGTTCGTCCCTGTCCCGAAAAACTACGTTGTGCAAAGTTTCGTTTGGTTCTGACTACAATTGCGACCTGTATCGTGATTACAACAATAGATGGACAGACAGACGGACATTGCTAATTAACAATGGGTCTATTTGCCTTCCTTTTGGGTGTTACCAACAACTGCACAAAGACATAATACTCTCGTGGAGTGTATACAAATAAATGAAAATATAAATATATAAGAATATATTTATATTTTCAAAAAGCTTGAATAAAGGGTGATTTTTTAGCTATTATCTTTTTGGCAACACTGGTTTAAACAGCTGATGCACGTTTCGTGTTTTGTTTCACTGTCAAACATCTTCAGTTTGATCTATAATTTAACCATGAATCGTCTTACAAACGAACAACGCTTACAAATTATGGAATTTTATTATCAGAATGCGTGCTCTGTTAAGAAAGTTCATCGCGCGCTTCCATTTTATAGTCAGTTTAATCGACCCACTGAAGCGGCTATTCGGCTATTGTGACTAAATTTCGCACCAAATTTACATTGTTGGACATTAAACCACCAACACGCTTACGAAGAGTGCGAACTGAAGAAAATATCGCAGCTGTATCGGCCAGTGTTAATGATGACCATCAATTATCGATTCGTCGCCATTCGCAGCAATTGGGCCTGTGTTACTCAAAAACGTGTAAATGCCTAAGTTGGACTAAGCGGATGGACCATTTGAGGCGCAGTCAAGTTCAACATTTGCATGAAATAATCCTCATACATTAAATTATATGGACCGTATTATCGATTCAAATAAAGATTTCATGCATATTTCTGAATTTTAGGTGTTTTTTTTTTGAAAAATTTCCTATAGCTTTTAAAAAATCACCCTTTACTAGGCTGTTTTTCTTTAAGACTGGATAACTAAGCTGCGATAACAAAAATCTAAATGAAATGTTAAAATTTCACACAACATAAAAAATTCTTTTTTAAAATTGTCGCCAAAAGCAATGTCAATGTGTGTGTGAAAACAAATTTTGAAAAAATAATTTTGTGTTAAAATTGTTTGACTTAGCCTGGATAATTAATTATTCAGTGTAAGTCAAAATGATGGATATCGAGGCTAAGTCCAATAAAGTCGACACAAAATATTTTTTGAAAGTTTCTTTTGATACATATATTTATATTGTAGTTGGCGATATGTGAAAAAATAATTTTTTATTTTGAACAAAAATTTAATTTTTTATTAAAGTTTTTGTTATCGCAGCTTGTTATCCCGGCTTAAAGAAAAACAGCCCTACTATAAATATTGACAGATAGTGGGTGCTACAGTTGGTTTTATTTCCATTCAATTTTAATTCGAAAAGTACAAATTTTGAAAATCCATTATCTCAAGTACATAGTGCAAAATAACCTAACTTCATGATTCACCTAATTTTTGCATTAACAGTAGAAAAGTAGGGCAAATCTTTTTATTTTGCGTATCTATGCAGTCAGATAAATGTATACACCAAATTTCATCATTCTAGCGTTTAGTTGGTACTATTTTTTTCCACTGTATCCCTTGAAAGTACGAATTTGGAAAAAAGTTTAATTTTTCGTGTCTACCCAGTCAGAGAAATGTATACTCCGAATTTCATGACTCTAGCCGCAGTCATTTGGTTGGTCCTATTTGTATCCCCTTTTTTCCAATTTAACCCCAAAAGTACGAATTTCGAAAAATCCGTTTATTTTATGTGTCTACGCAGTCAGAGGAATGTATACACCGAATTTCATTATTCTAGGTGCAACCGTTTGGTGTGTACCATTTTTATCCCTCTATTCCCATTTTATCCCTTAAAACTACGAATTTGAAAAAATACTTTTATATTATGTACCCACTCAACTAGAGGAATATACACACCGAATTTCGTGTTTTTAGCTGTTGCCGTTTAAAAGGTACCATTTTTATCCCTTTTTGTCCCATTTCACTCCCTACGAATAAAAATCATTTTGTGGTGCACGTTTTTGTTATAGGGGGAGTGCGCACAGCCAATATCAAGTAAGTACAAGCAGACATATTGAAACAATGTGCTTAAATACTCTAAAATATTAGGGAATATTATGGGTACTTTTAGTCCTTGTGAGGGAAAATTTTTACGATCATAGGACGCATTAATGGAACATTTGTACGACCTAGCTCCTTGCGTTTAGATGCTTTACACAGACAGACGGACATGGCTAGATCGTCTTAGAATTTTATGACGATTAAGAATATGTATATATATTTTATAGGGTCTCAGGTCGACATTTCAAGATGTAACAAACGGAAAGACAAAGTTAGTATACCCCCATCCTGGAGGTGGAGGGCATAAACTATTCTTCGTAAGTATACTATATAGCTATTAAAAACTAAAATAAAATAAGTTTCGACGTTGTCTTCCTGGTTATAGCTTTTTTTGTATCAGCAAGGTTTGATATGAATATTTTTCAAACTAAAAATATTTTTTTTTTAGATTTTCATTATAAACACTTAATAGTATATATGGGTATGTGCCACATGGTCATTTTTGTGGCAGCACAATTTAGATTTTTAAAAATGTTCCGGGTAAGAAATGTGTATATTGCTGATAATGGAAATGCGAATGGTTTCAGGTGGGCCTTGTAAATGTAAATCACATATTTGTGCATTAATAAAAATATATGATCCGTGAGCTTTCCTGGGCTGCTGCAATGCTTTTTTTAATTTTTACAAGAAATTACAAACCAGAAAAAATCGAACGTATGTTTTGTTTAGCTCGAATTTTCTCTTTCATTCGAACATCAGCCCGAAATTACAAAACGCGCCAATACAGGATCACCAAAATTGCCAAAACTCGAATTGCCGGCGAATCAGAATTGTTTTTCAAATACTAATAAATAGAATTGAATGAATGCAGAAGAGGGGAAATATAACAATATCGGGTGCAGAGATACAAGCCGACCGATTTTGAGCCACCGCCGCCGCATGTTTCTGCTAGAGCCGCGTCGCCGCCGATTTTATCGGCTCACGTCGATTTCAACCACGCCGCCGATTTCATTCGCTCATATCGACTTCAACCACGCCGCCGATAATTTTGTTAGATCTGACGGAGTTCTAACTCTTTCAAATCTTATTACCAAAATAGACAACCCACTTAAAATTACAAAAGAAATTATAACTGTCGACAACCTACTACTATGAAATATATGAATCTTTCTTTGATTTTGATATCTTCGTCCATATTATGGAAATGAGTTCCCGCTCCCAAAAAATAATGGCATGGGATAATAATATTAAATTATGGGAACATTGCCTAATATCGGCTAATATTAACGAATATAGAACTTCTTGTCAAAAAATGAAAGAAAAAGTATTAAAAATCAATACAAATTGTTACTTCCCTTTGGCAAATAAATTTCGTAATGAGAGAACGAGCCGACAAATCAGCCGAAAGCCGCCGCCGCCGACCCATTTTGGGTAGCGCCGCAACGGCCGATAATTCTGGGTCGGCTTGTAACTCTGATCGTGTGATGTCTTCTTAGGTGAACACGAAGGTTTATAGGAATTTGGAGCCTCTTCAATTGTCTTCAACCAACCTATAAACAGTTGCTCATAATATATAATATTAATTTTTATTGATAATATTAAATATTTTATTACCACTTTTCTGCTCCTTTTTGCGATAACATTAAATTTGGCTTTTTCCAATCTTTATTAAAATTCCTTTGACGTTGAATTCTGACTTAAAGCCAGCAAAACCGACCAAAAATCATGATAAAGGTAGTGTAACGGCGACATTTGTAAATAAATTTGCATTCTATAAAATATAGTATGGCCATGAGCCAGGACAATATTCCGATTGAAATCAAATACTAACATTTTCCAAAGAACTTCAAAAATCCCCTAAAGATTTTAAGGAATCCTCACAAAAATTCCCTGTCCCCATTTCATGATTTTTTATCCTTTCGAAGATCATAAAATCCCCTTGGTTGGGGACAAATCCCCACATATGACTTATGGACAAAGTTTCACGTGAACATTTAACCCATTAACGACTTATCAATTGATCTTAAAAATTTTTTACTTTGTAAAATTGCTGACTTTTGGCCCACTAATTTTCCTCAAGGCATTAGCTTAAGTGACCAATTTTTTTTAATTCCATCTATATACATATTGACACCGATTTGGCATACTTCTTACCTAACTCTAGGTTAGAACATTCTTTAAAACAGCTTAATTTTTCTATCTATTTGTCATTAATGAGTTGATGGCGGCACATAGCTGACTACTGACAGCTGACTTGGACAGATGGTTTTATTGAGTTCGGCTCCACTGTTCCATAGCACAGATTTACGCAAAAATAAAAGCGGATATGAACATTTAAAAGTCATTTATTCAATGCGTTCGACATACGCAACGCACACCGTCCAATACAGCTGCAAAGGCAGACAATCATACACACATTCTTATATATTTACATACATATATGTATTTGTAAAATGTATGGTGGAATAAACGCACAAAGTGCGTTTGCACGCACATCACAACGAAATGAAATGAAAAATGTGAATTCCGTCTGAGCTGAACGACGATAGACGGACAACGAATAATGATGGTCAGTTCAACACAGAACGGACCAGTCCGCGCTCTGTTCATCCCTTTTGTCCGGCCGTCGTCTGCGAGAGTCCTTGTCTGGCCTCGGCCATCGTCCATCGTCCATTTGTCTGTACAGACAGGTTCATTCATGCAAATTAAAATCTACTTTGTGAGTGTGCTGCGAGGAAATAAATTTTAAAATAAATGAATAAAATGTTAAAAATCTACAACAAAAGGACGTCGTTTCAACTACAATACAAAAACAATATGCCCGAGCACTAAGTATATGCAGGACATTGAAACAGAAAGCACAGCGACAGCAGCAGCAACAACAACGTCGGCAGCAGCAACAGCAGCAGCTGAGAGGGTGAGTTTAAAACGAGAATCAAACGCGCGTCTCTGTTATTTCAAAGAAACCCTTTCAGAGTCTGCCGACAATAAAACCTGAATCTCTGCCTCGGTACTCCGTGTATCCAATTCATGGATTAACAAACGTACTTGGAGTGTATGGGGTCGTATGTGTACAGCTGTACGAGGTCGGAAAGAAAGGTCGGGTTCAAACAAAACATAAGTGAGGAAATACAATGTCCACTTCAAGTTCATATGTGTGAATTCACATTTCGAACGATTGCAAGTTTACTATGAATATTGATATGATATTAATGAATATGATATGAATTGATCGGCAATAGTTCACAGAATACATAGAAACTGTGGTTTAGGAAAAAAACTCAGATTTTTAAGTCTTCATTGCTGTATCGGAAATAAAAATCTAATCGCTCGTTCAGAATGTCTATTTGAAGTGTCAAAGTATCTTGGTGCAGCCATATGTCCTTCACATCCACATTATTCGCTTTTAACTTTAAATTAAATATATAAAAACTAGTATTTGCATACCGGGATTTCTCGCGGGAAAAATTCCCGGAATTTGCATACTTTCTATTATCCGTATCCCGAGAAATTTGTACGTGGGAATTCTGTAGAAACTTTTACCTATTTCTATGCATTTTTTCACCACGTTTTCACTAGATATAGTAAAAAGTAGCAAAATAATTTAACAATGATAACTTTTAATTAGATGTGTGTCACCTGGTGATCCAAATCTTCTACATTGAATACGATAATTTACCATATGGACATTTCCACAGAAAGGTCCACCAAGACCAACAAATTAAAAGATCTTTTAAACACATTGTTTTATCATATTTTCATTGAGAAATATTCAAATTTAACTAATATAAACGAATTTTACATTAATTCATATCCTATCTTGAGATATTCGAATGCAAAGTCGCGCAAGTGCAATTTTACACTTCTGAATATTTCATTCACATGTTTTGTTTTGATAAAAATTCTTAAAGAGAGGCATTACGCATTGACGTTTGGTATCTAAAATTTTTCAGGGAGTACAAAGAGTAAAAAAAACATACGAAGTTATACGACTGATATTAACTGTAACTTTTTACTTTGCATTATCAAATATGTCGATGTCACGTTCGACATGGAAAAACAACATTTGTTGCTACTGTGTCCAAAGTACACGCGGAAAGATAATAAAATTGTTGGTACAGACAGAGATTTGTATACAATTTAAATAAAAAAATTTCTTTAAAGTTGATCACGTTCGACATATTAAGTGTGAAAATTAAAAATTTGAAAAAAATCTTACCTCAATAATTTATTTTTTGAAAAAAAAAAAAAATATAATAATTTATTTATTAGCAAAAAAGCAGGCGAAAAAAAATAAAGAGAGCTGAAAACAGAGGAGAGAAAGCTGAAAGAAGATCAGCTAAAATTTCAAAACAATAAATTGAAAAACAAAATTTTGTTTGTTGATCTTATTATGTGTACGACGGTCACGTTCAACATCATGGAAATGCCCATATATAATTAATTTAAAGTGAATATAACAGAATAGAATATTACAAATAATGTTAGTAATATTTGGGGATAATTTAATTTTTGGTATTAGTCGGACAGAATTTTACATATTTTCTCCACAGATATAAAATGATTCTTGTAGTTTGGACCCGGCAAGTGGCACTTGTATGGATTTATATCGGAAATTTGACTGGGCTATGGTCTAACTTAACTGAAATCCCTATTAATATTATAAAACCTTAGTGTAAGTCTGTCTGTCTGTTAGCTAAATTAAATTGAAAAAATTGTTTTTTTTAGTTAGAAAGCTGAAAATTGGAACGCATATATTACAAACCACGATAATATCAATATGATAAGATCAATATGAACCTGATTTTAATTTTACCATCTGTTTTTTTGCCTGGCGAAGCGGGCGGGGTTCAGCTAGTTCATTATATATGTTTGTTTGATAATGAGGAAAATTACTCAAATTCAAAATATATGTATGTTATGCTCAAAAGTTTCATGATATCACTGCCATAAATAAATAGTTGAACTATTACTTCAAGATTGCTGTGGACGCAGGATGGGCACCTTAACAGTGGCTGTTTAGAATAATTTTTGAAGTATTTAAGAAATAAGTATCTGCAAACGAACGAGAATTGCTTATTAGATTAATATTCAAGAATTTTTTAAACAATTTTAAGTTGTACTTAAATGTATGAAGATCTCGGCAAAAAATTCAGTAACACATTAGCTTAGCTCTAGAAGAAAACTCATTTTTAGTTAGTAAATGGATTTTTTCGATACAAACATTTTCTTAGTTTTTTTCTTACTTAAAACCCAGGAAATTTTCTGCCACGCAAGTATGATAATTACTCAATTGTAAGAATTTTCTATTAGATCCTAAGAAATGTTTTTCAGTAAATTTACTACCCTATTTCTAGTAAATGAATTATTTACTATGACTTTGAAATAAGGAAACTTTACTCATACTTAGTTAATTTTCCTACTTTTATAGACATTTTTACAAAACTGGAAAAAAATTGTTGAACTAAATTGTAAAGGGTCCGCCAAATAACTTTTTTTTTGAAAATTCTATAAAAACAAACTACTGAATATTTTCTCAAATTTCTTTTTTTATTTGAAAGTACAATCCTCCCGGTTAATAATGGAAAATAATTTCATTCAAATGGCTGCCACGGCTGGCCATGCAGTAGCCTACACGATCGGTCCAATTTTTAAGCACATTATCGACTGTGTGCAGCTGTATTTCACCAATGGCTTCACGAATATTGTCCTTTAATGCGTCAATTGTCTCTGGCTTGTCGGCGTAACACTTATCTTTGAGGGCACCCCACAAATAATAGTCCAACGGTGTCAAATCGCAGCTCCGAGGTGACCAAACGACATCAGCTCTGCAGCTGATAATGCGATCTTCAAAAACAGGGCGCAAAACATCGAGTGTAGCTTCGGCTGTGTGGCATGTAGCGCCGTCCTGTTGAAACCAAATGTTGCCAATATCCTCCTCTTCAATTTTTGTGAACAAAAATTCGTTCAACATGGCCCAATAACGATCGCCATTGACTGTAACGGCCACTCCTTTCTCATTTTCGAAGAAAATGGCCCAAATATGCCTCTGGACCAAAATCCGCACCAAACAGTGACACGTTTTGGGTGTATCGGCTTTTCAATGTATGCGTGCGGGGTTTCCGTGCCCCAAATGCGACAATTTTGCTTGTTTACATACCCGCCAAGATCAAAATGAGCTTCATCTGAAAAGATGATTTTTTGGGCAAAAATTTCAAAGTAATGTCGCAATATTTCCCAGCGTTGTTCAAGCGTATACACAACCATATTCGTTCAGCGGAAGGATAAAACTAATTATCTGTCAAATCAGACATGAGCTAAGTGTTACCATTCACGAAATAAGCACTAGTTGAAAAAAAAACGTTAGATGGCGGACCTTTTAGTATGGATTTTACTCAGGTTTATGAATGCTAATTTTTCTGACTGTAGGTTCATGTATAGAGTGCAAATTCGTATAGAACTGAATCTGTAATTCGAGACATCTACCACAGAAATCAGGGACTATTCAGCAGGATTTTAAGCGAAGGATACTCCCTTACCAACCTGCCGAAAAATATGAATCATTTTTGATAGGTATTTGCATTGAAAGAGATCGTACTGTATATGTACATATATAAATGTGATTAGGACGCAATATAATTTAAATGTCATATTTTGACCGAACTTGGTCTGCCAACCTCGCTCGATGCTCATACAAAGCATATCCATATACATTAATTTCACTCATTTGAGCATTAAAAATCTGGTTTTAATTTCTATACAAAATACATAAATTTCAACCTTATTATGGAGCAAAAGTAAAATCTACAAGCACATGCACACACACACACATGCATAGGTAAACTCCCTCCAAACATACCCCTTTAACTTAACTGGGAACTATGTATGCACGTAGACGAAAGCCAACCATCCCACTTATTAACAAGCATACGCACGTATGTACAGAAGAGTCACTCATCATCTAGATTATTTATGCACATACTCGGTCGTTCGTACACATTTTTGAGTTTTTCTCGAAACATTTCGTTCTTATGGCTCATTTAAATGTGGCAAAAACTCCATTAAAATAGTGTAAATTTTGTTAGCAGCGGCAAAGGCAGCAGTAGCAGCAACAACAACACGATAGGCTAGGACCATCCCATTAATATGAACGACGATGATCTCTAGAAAAAAGAAACAAAAACGAGATGGCAATATCGACAAACACATTCGCACACACATGCACGCACTCATCAACACAGACGAAGAGTGTTGTTATCCACCTCGTCGTCCGCATGCATGGTATGTACTCGTACTGGTTCGTCGTTCAACATCGCCCCACACGCCAACCCACCGCACATCGTCGCTACAACAACAACTCATTATAATAAACACACACACACACACCAACACAACGTGTTTATGGTGGGGGCCATAAGAGAATCAAAATCAGTAGCAGCAGCGACAGCGACTGCAACAACTATAATCAGCAGCTGCAGCAATAGTTTGCAAATGTAGTTTTGAGTTCTGTGAGACACACACACACATGCATGCCAATGTAGTAGTAATGATAGTTATAGTTGCTCCTGCCAGTTATTTTTGTAGCAACAATAACTCGTTTAACATTTGCCAGCGCCATAAATTCGATATGGGAGAGAGAGTAAGAGTGTGAGTGCACAGAGATGTGTGTGTGTCCTAAATAATGTAGTATATAACTGTATGTGTGTGTGCTGCTTATATACTTCCTCTAAACTAGTTAGCCACTGTTAGTTTACATAGAAAGTTTTTAGTTTATGTTGTTGCAATTCCACTCATTTGAAATGTACGAATTGTTCAATGGCCATAATCATATCTAAGTCCTGTTGCGAGTGGCATGAAGTCGAGTGTAAATTACTTTAAAATTTGTATCGGAAAAAACTATTCGAAAATCTCTCATTAACACAAAAACACACAAACATACAAGAAGTACTATAGCGCACTAAAGAGAGCTTATACATTTAGTTTCAGCGTGTGTTTTTCATTAATGTATTTATCGAATTTTAACTAGTTTATACAGTAGGACGGAAAAATTATAAGTTTGCAACATATGGCGAGAACATTTCCAGAAAGTTCAAGAACGGCAGCGGATGGACATTATAATTTTGCAACAAATGGATAGTGTATATTAGTCTGGATCACGAAAGAAGTTGCTGCGATCACCTCTCAGAAATGAATATTGCATTGTTTAAAAGCTAAACGCTCCTGAAAATATAATATAAATAATTGACCCTTGAAGGCACTTTAAATAAAATTTTTTATTCTTGTCTTATAATAACTTAATTATCATATCATTTTACGTTTAGTGCCATTTTTTGTGTTTTTTTAAAGTGATTATTAAAACTAAACTGAAGTAATCAATGTCTTTCAAATTTTGCATAATATCAAAATAAAAAAATAAATAAATATCAGCCGTAAGGTGACGTCATTACTCAATTTTTTGTGAATATAGTTTACGGCACAATATTGTATTTCAAAACCAAAATTTCGAAATTAGTTTCTCTCTTCCGATACTCATTATTTAGGCATTATACGAAAGGTACTGATGCTGCTAAATATTTTTTGTTTAAAAATACTCCAAGAAAATACAAAAAAGTTTAGTTGTCACTACGAAAGATATTCTAAGAAAGAATAAACATTTTTATTAAAAAATGTTGGACCAAAATACAACACAAAAAATAATACACGAGAAAAACTATTCAAACTGTATTTCCTTGGGATTTTTTTCAATAATTCTTATGGGTCACGAAACTAGACATAAATTTCATATTGTCAAGGGAGGATAGTGCATTGGATGATTCCAAAATATATCGATACAAAAAACGGCCTTTTTGGACACGAATTTTTTGACATCGAAATTTTTGCATTCAATCACCCTATCTATTATCAGTACCAAAAACTCTCAAATTTTATGCGCAACAATATATGATGTCGAACGTGACCATCGTAAACATTTAAAGTGGCAAAAAAGTCAAAATATAACGGTTTTTTATTTTGACCATATGCTTAACTTGCTCTAGCTCTTAATTAACTGCATAATTGGTGCTAATGTGGACTTTGGGTTATTTTTCGTTTTCAAGATAATTTAAAAAAACCAAGGCATTCGCACGTGACCAAAACAGAAGTCGTTTTCGCGACCAACAATTCAAACGCCGATTTCAGCGAAACCTGTGGTAATATTTAAATGTGACCAATTTTAGAACGTTGTGTACCGATGTCTCTTAAAAATGGCTTTGATTTTATCCAAAAATTATTGATTTTTTTTGTAATTTAATTTTAAGCCCGGTCGAACGTGACATGTCGCACGTGACATTTTTTTCCATCATGGTATTTATGTTGTTTCAGTTGTTTTAATCCACAGAAGTATTCAATGTATTCATTCTCAAATAATAACAGGAAAAAACTAAATTTTGTTTTTCAATTTAGTATTTTGAAATTTTAGCTGATCTTCTTTCAACTATCTCACCGCTGTTTTCAGCTCTCTTTAATTTTTTCGCCTCCGTTTTTGCTAATAAATAAATTACAAAAGTATTTTTTTTACAAAAATAAATTATTGAAGTAAGATTTTTTTAATTTTTAATTTTCACACTTAAGATGTCGCACGTGACCAACTCTAATGAAGGACCAAGGTCACAAATTTTCTCATTTTCCAGTAATGTTTATTTTTATTTAAATTGTATAAAAATATCTGTTTGTACTCAAAATGTTATGATCTTTCTGCATGTACTTTGGACACAGTAGCAACAAATGTTGTTTTTCCATGTCGAACGTGACATCGAAATATGTGATAATGCAAAGCAAAAAGATACAGTTAATAACAGTCGTATAACTTCGTATCCTTCTTTTCTAGCTAATTGTACCCCCTGAAAGATTTTAGACAGCAAAAGTCAAAGTGTAATGTCTCTATTTAAGAACTTTTATCAAAACAAAATAAGCAAGAGAAATATTCAGACGAGTAAAGTTGCACTTGCGCTACTTTACATTCAAATATCTTAAGATAGGATATGAATTAAAGTAAAATTTGTTTACATAAGTTAAATTTGATTATTTCTCTATGCAAATATAATGAAACAAAGCGTTTACAAGAACTTTTAATTTTTTGGTCTTGGTGGACCTTTCTGCGGAAATGCCCATATGTTTTTTATTGTATTCTGTAAATAATGTCCCAATTAAGCATATTCTAAAAGGTTTTGACGATATCGTGGCATCGTGAAATTTATTTATGTTCATCACAATCAGTACCCAGCAAAAAGAAGTGAAAAATATGTTCATATTGTGATCCGGAAGTAGTGAAAATTGGGATCTTCACCAATAAATTTAACATTGAGTTGTCATAGGAGGGAAGTCCTTTATTTTGTAAGACTTAAAAGTTATTTTAATGTGGTGGTGCAAAGGGAACCACTTTTTCACTGGTTTCCATTTCTGTTTTAAAAAATCCGCCGCTACCGGGGATAGAACAGCGGACCTTCTGGTTTCTACTACTGCACTCTAACCATCTCAGCTATCCTCTGTTGTGAGTGCTGAATAACTAAAACAAATCATTTAGTTCGGTAGAACTGGCAATATGAAACTTAACAAATATTTATTTAATATGAACTAATATATAACAAATAAATCTAATAAATACTAATTAAATTAAGTATTAAATAAATTGAAACTACTTAATTTTACTGATTTATTAGTATTAATAATTAATAAAAATATCAAATATTTTAAGTACATTAAAAAAACTATAAATTTGTATTCTTTAAGCAAACATTTTTAAATTGTTAAAATTAAACATTGTTTGTTTATAAAAGTAATAAAAAATATAAAAAAGGTTTTTCCCGAGGCACGATTCGAACCCGAGACCTTCTGGGTGTAAAGCGGACACCTTACCTTCGTGACCCCATACTAAAAGGTCGTTCCCATTCAGTTGTGAAAATGCTATTCATAAAATATTACGGAATATTAAACCTTTTTTGAAGTTGTTTAAAAGAACTTCCTCAAAAGCGGGAAAAATGCACATTTGGATTTTGAGATGCGATTAAAATGTGATTCCTACGGAAGTAATTCCATTTTTTTTGCTGGGTATAAAAAGTACAAAAAACAACGTAAAATTACTTGACTGATTAATTGGAAAGATTAAAACATAGCTTAGGGAAGTGATTTTCTTTGGAATACGAGTTAAAATTGAAAGTAAATATACACTCTTCCGTACAATCAACACCTAACCATTTGTTTAATATTTTATTAATAAGATGCTGTAAGGTGGCATGTGTGTTTTATTACTTGGTGCGATTTTTTAAAAACGGATATTCGCAAGTGGGTTGTGCTTCTCGTTCATTTGTGAGAATCATTTACTTAAAGAGGCCGGGTATGTTTTTGAAAAGTCGCTGCGAAGCCACCTGAGGAAACCTTTCACAAGCTGGAAATCATGATAGTGATAGTGTGCATTTTGATTACAGACCAAAAAAGTACAAACGAAAAAAAAAATTAATTACAATTTTCATAGAAAGTCTATCTAGTATTTGAACTATAATTTTTTTAATTGATATTTTCACAAAGAAGCAAAATGTCTCTCAACTGCAAACAAGGAAAGATTGGGCAACATTTCTAAGGATTTCATTATGACATCAGAATTACACATTATGACTACAATTAAAGTTTTTCATTTTTTGAACATATACATTTAAAGAACTCTATTTTGATTTGAACACTTTAAGTAATTTAAATGCTGTAAATTTGGATTATAAATAAAACAAAAAAATTAAATTGGAAATTGTTAAATGTGTATATATTTTCTTAATGGTAACACTCCAAGCTATCAAGAAAATGTTTAGGAGAAAACTAGGTGGCAACACTGCAAGCCTGAGAGGCATTTATAGTTTGCCGTTGAAACAAGTGGGATTATTTCGGGTCTAACGCAGTTATATAAAATACTTAAAATTAAGGCGCAAAAAGAAAATAATGAAGAGACTATATTATTAAAATTGAATGCCGGCGTAAGTACTTGGAAAATTATATTTAATAATTTTGCAATTACTGTAGTCTCGTCAGTTGTAATTTTGTGATTCGTAGTGAGCATAACCATACATGTCATGGACCAAAAGTTATATGTAGGACTCAACTTGACTCAAAGTGTAAATGTGAAAGTGTTCGTCTGAGTGTGTAGTTTATAGTAGACTTAATATCTCGTCAGCATGTTTCGGTAAACTCCTACAATGGTCACTTTATTTTAGCACAATTTTCGATGAGCCGTAGTACACATATTTGATCATATCTCTGAATCAGATTTGTGTATGAGACCCATCAACATCTCATTTTAAAGGTATTGTAAGTACCTTTAAGATGGTATATATCATCATTCACTATTATATACTCATTTTGGCAATTTATATTATTTTCTGAAATAATTATTTAAATTGCAGTGTCAAGTAGAATATTTGTATGCTATATTTTGCTTTCGTAATAATGTTCATAAAGTATAAGTTTCATTATTTTAAGCTTTCATAAAATTTTGTTGTTGGTTACCCTGTATTAGTACATGTATATATAATTATATTCATTCATTCATGAATGTCGCTCATATACAACTATTATTAATATTTCATATTTCATTTCATTCTTCCTTATCTTTTCTTCTTTTTGAAATTAATAGTATAAATTCCGAAAGATGTGCTTACTTGCAACTGGTTGGTACTGTTCCCTTTATCCCTGCATTTTCAGCTACAGTTCGGTTGGTTGTATTTCTATCCTATTTTAATTCAAAAGTAGAAATTTTGAAAATCTATTATCTCTTACGTTCACAGTGCAAGTTAAACTAACTTCATGAATCTAACCACTTGATCGCTACCGGTTTTATCACAAATTTCTTTATTTTAGATGTCTAAGTAATTAGAGAGATGTACACACCAAATTTCATCATTATAGCTGTAGCCGTTTAGTGGGTACCATTTTTATCCCTATGTTCCCATTGAATCCCTTGAAAATCCTTTTATTTTACGTGCCTACGCAATCAATGTATACACCGAATTTCACTATTCTAAATACAGCCCTTTGGTTGGTGCCGTTTTTATCCCTATTTTCCCATCTTACCGAAGTTCAATACCCAACAATCTACATCCATTAAACACAGAAAGTGATTGTATGTCGAAAAAAATTAAAAAATAAAATTTTTTCTGACCTGTGTTTGAACTGAGGGCCTTTATGGGTCTGATTATACATTTTAGGAATTGTGGGATTTCTATATGTTTATACCCTACACCACTTCGTGGACTAGGGTATTTTAAGTTAGTTTTCCGCCAAATGTTTGTAACACCAAGAAATAATTGAGCTAGACCCACCTTTAAGTATACGGATCGGCTTAGAATCACCAGCTGACTCAATTTAATGATGTCTGTCTGTCCGTCCATCTAAGCTTGTTCGCACTCTACAGGTCGCTATTGTCGTGAAATTTGGCAGAAGTTACTTTTTTTAACCCAGGACGATTGGTATTGAATTTGGAAAAAATCGGTTCATATTTAGATATAGCCCCCATACAAATATCCCTATAATTTACACTAGTACTGCTCTAGAATACACATTTTACATGCGATCATGACCAAATTTCCAGGATCGTGTTATATTTGAACTAGAAATAACTCACGGGAAAGTGGACCACATAGGTCCATGTTTTGATATAGCCCCCATACAAATGTATCACCGATTTACAAAATTTCTGCTCTAAAATGCACATTTTACATAGGATCTTGATCAAATTTTCCACACAATGTTATATTTGTACTAGAAACACGGATTTTGAAAGCCAGCTATATAGGTCCAAGTTTTGGTATAGCCCCTATACAAATGGGTCCCCAGTTTACACTATTATCGCTCTAGAACCCACATCTTACATTGGATCTTGAAAAAATTTTGCAGATCATGTTATATTTCAATAAAGAATACCTACTCTGAAAGTGATCTATAAAGGCCCACTTTTTAATGTAGCGCCCTTACAAATGGGTTCCATTTTAATTATTACCTCTCTAGGACCAACATTTTACAAAGGAAGTTTTTCAAATTTTGCAAATTATATTATATTTCAACTAAGATTACATACTATGAAAGTCAAATATGTGGGTCCATATTTTGGTATAACCGTATAGGGGTTTGTGCCCCCATTCTACTCTATTACATCTCTAGAACCCACACCGTGCATTTGATCTCTATATAATTTTGCATATCATGTCATATTTCAACTAAGAATGCCTACTTTGAAAGTGATCTATATGAAACCACTTTTTAATGTAGCGCCCTTAAAAATGGCCCCATTTTAATTTTTACCCCTCAAGGACGCAAATTTTACATCGGATTTTTTGTATTTTTTTTTTTGTAACATTCCAAATGAAGCTATATAGATTCATTGTTTATTCCGCCAAACGACGTAGAAACGACATATTTTAACCAATTAAAATTTGATTAAATTTTGCACAGCACGTTACATATAGAATGACTTCACTGAAATCCCGGGATTTTGATCACTCTAATGGAAGTAAAAGTTTGTTGAGCTAAAGGCGGGGTATAAGCGGTATAAGTTTTGCGTTAAAAATCGAGTGATAATTTCAATTTTTTTCCTTTTAGAAACCCAACACATATACATAATTGCGCCATTTCTCTGTATTATTTTAAATTTGTATTCAAATGAGACTGGTCTTTAAAAATTACATGATTTTATTAAAAATATTTATTTCTACGGCAACCTAAATCGCTGCTCTTAAAAATATATTGCTGATCAATTAAAAGTGCAAATTATGTCACTATTCTTCGTCGGAAAATGCAACTCAATCAGTGCCTTATGCATGAATGTATATGCTGGCATATCCCATACATTATGAGTGTGTTATATATATACTTATGCATATACCTACATAAATAATCATATACGTATTATGTACTCATGTGTATGCATACAGGTTACTTCAAAACAAAAAAACTTTTATGTAACGCAAACAACATGCGTGCAACGGACATTTCTAATTTAAAGTAATTTCCAACTTCAAAACACAATTGTGTTAATGATTAGACGATGCAGAAGTACTGGCATGGGCACGGGGAGCCACCCACAGGAGCTGAACATTCTTCACCCACTTCGATAGCAACAACAAAAAATCCTTACGAACATGGCTACGTATTGAGGAACTTTTTTTCGTGCAACGTTAAGCCAAAACATGAAACAGCCGAGGAGAACAAGTAACTTCCTGATGTAACACGGCCGCCAATACCGCTCTGACAGTGAAGTTTAATGCGTAGCGAAAAGCCGGGCACAGTGCATGCAACACCAACTAATACGAGGTTGTAGTGCTTTAGTGGCAGTGGCAAGTGTGGACGCATAAACGGAGTAGACGCAACAGACTCAGTGGCGCGGAGAGCGGAGATACAGAAGCAACAACGCGGCAAGCAATTAACATGCAATATAAAGTAGGCATTGTTTTCGTTGCGCTGCGTTGCGACTTCCAAAACCGAGTGCGTTGCGTATCCATGAAAGGTTCGACGAGCAACAAAAGTCCTGCTTGGCTATGGCCGACTAGCGATACACGCACGCATACGGGAAAGGATGTGGATGTGGATGTGTCCGTAGTTGGAGGAAAATAAGTAATTTCCCGGCCATTGTATGGATGTTGTACTCGCAACATATGCATATGCGAACGACCGAGTATTATTGTACAGATTTTTATGTAATTTCAATGATTTTCAGACAGTGAATGAAAAAACCGAATAAAAAGGGTTAAATTGTACACACACACATACATATATGCATGCAGGACTTTAAAAACAACACAAGCCTATGCACGAAAAAGGCCTTTAGTCCGTATGTGTGTCCGAGTATGTTGTTTAGGGCAGCAGCTAAACAAAAACCTGTTTGGTTTGCATTTCAAACACACATTTTTCGTAAGGCCGAACAATATGCGTGAGCTGTAGGCACAAGTGTGTGTGTGTGTTTGGGTATGTTTCTGTGAATGTAAATTTGTTAACAGGACATAGTTCAGGATATGTGAAGTTTATGAACAACTTTAGGAACAACAACATTAACACCAACAACTAAAGGGTGATTTTTTAAGAGCTTGATAACTTTTTTTTAAAAAAAAACGCATAAAATTTGCAAAATCTCATCGGTTCTTTATTTGAAACGTTAGATTGGTCCATGACATTTACTTTTTGAAGATAATTTCATTTAAATGTTGACCGCGGCTGCGTCTTAGGTGGTCCATCCGCTTAGTCCAATTTTGGCATTTCCACGTTTTTGAGTAACAGAGACCCAATTGGTGCGAACGGCGACGAATCGAAAATTGGTGGTCATCATTAACACTGGCCGATACAGCTGCGATATTTTCTTCAGTTCGCACTCTACGTAAGCGTGTTGGTGGTTTAATGTCCAACAATGTAAATTTGGTGCGAAATTTAGTCACAATAGCCCGAATAGCCGCTTCAGTGGGTCGATTAAACTGACCATAAAATGGAAGCGCGCAATGAACTTTCTTAACAGAGCACGCATTTTGATAATAAAATTCAATAATTTGCAAGCGTTGTTCGTTTGTAAGACGATTCATGATGAAATGTCAAAGCATACTGAGCATCTTTCTCTTTGACACCATGTCTGAAATCCCACGTGATCTGTCAAATACTAATGCATGAAAATCCTAACCTCAAAAAAATCACTCTTTACAAACTTGAAACGTGTGCTTGTACTTAAACGGGTATGAGTTGAAATATTTCGAGGGATTTTTTCGCTGTTTCCATTTTAAATTTGAGTGATTTTTCCACTGTTTTCTAATAAAAAGTTGCTGATACTCTTCTCTAAGGCAGGGAGTGTGTTAAGTTTTTTACATATAAAGCTTGCCGCCAAATTGAAGCTGCAGACTTGAAGAAGAACAAATTTTTTGGAAACATCACATTTCGAGTGACACAGAATTTTGCAGTAGGTTGGATGGACAGTCAGTCGACCAAGAGGAAAAATAGAATTATAAAAAATACACAATGGAACATAGATAAGCAAAGACTAAATTCGGCCAGATTATGCTATATGATACCATTCACAACTCTCTACCTATTTACACAATTTTAAATAGCTATCCTTGGTCATGTAAGCCAGATGATTTGTTCTTCTCCCCAAAGTAGGAATGAAAAATCTCCAATGATCCACAAAGTACAGAAAGCTTTGTATTTCAAAGAATTCAACCAAAACAAAATCATGTCTTTCTACTGCATTTTTTATGGTGCATTTTTGATTTTTTTCTGAATTAATATCCCCCTAAAAGCACTTTTATGAAAAAATATTCTTGTCTTGCCTATTGATCGAATTATTAATAGAATTTTTGTGGATTTTCATAGTGAAAAACTAAAAACTTTTTCGCATTTTGTGTTTTTTTGTAAAAAAATAAATAGCTGCAATCAATACCTTTCGAATAATTTTATTTATAATATTAAATTTTGAACCTTTCACAATGGAGGCTAGAATCAAGTAATTTTATTAAAAAAACAAGTAAGGAAAGGCTAAAGTCGGGCGCCCTCCACTTTCTACCTATTACAATTGACTTCGGGCAAAAAGTGATATAGAGAAAGATTATTGTATGGGTAGTATATATGTCGTCTATAGAGCGGATAAAGTCAAAAGCGAAACTAGTATGGAAGCTATATATAAATCTGAACCGATCTGAACCACAAACATTTCTAGTTGAATTATAAGGTACTGTGTCAAAGTTGAAGAAAATATAGTAAAATATGTTGTTTCTAAAACAGAAAGAGTCAAATCGAGAGCGACATTTGTATGGGAGGCTATATCTAAAGCTGCACCGATTGCTTCAAATTAAATAGCGTTAGTACTTGACGCGCAAAACATATCTGTGCCAATTTTTGCTAGGATCGGACCTAAATCGACTCTGAAAGCGATTTGAATTTGGTCTATCTCGTTTCCTTTTCGGTGTTACAAACAAATGCACAAAAACATAACACCCTAATGAGAATTTGTTCATTGAAAGTCAAACAACGTCGGCGTTCGTTGCTGCAACGAATAAAGTTTCGTTGATGCAACGAATCTTGATTTAATAGAAATTATAGTTATACAACGAATATGTTCGTTGCAACAACTCTAATTCATTGGTGCAACAACTCTGATTCGTTGCTGCAACAACGCGCTTTCCTTGCTGAAACAATATGGTTTCGAAAATATTCGTGGCAATAAATTAAACATTTTCGTTGCAGCAATGAACACCGACGTTAGTTTGATTTTCAAAAACAAAATTCGTCCCAGCCTCGAACGTTTTTCTTTCAGTATATATAATTTAGTTCCACGATGACCACCGGCAGTGGACTTCGAAGTGATTATTCGCAACAGCAACTCAACTACTTAAGACAGAACTCCAACAACGTGAATGAGAATTACTATCGAACACATCCCAAAAACACACACTAGAAAAACACATAATTTGAGTGTCTCCGATTGTTGCACCAACGAATAAATTGTTGCTGCAACGAATGAGTTGTTGGAGCAAAGTGTTCCATCCAAATTCCATTAATTTTAATGATTTTTGACAAAATTATATGGATTTGTATAAAAACAATGATTATAATCAGTAATTTATAGATTTTTTAATTAATTTAAAGTATTAATTAATGTTTTCCCAAGTAAAAAATGAAAGAGAATATTTTCGTTGCATCAACGAATATTGAATTGTTGCAGGAACGAAACTACGAAAAGTACGAAAAATTGGTTTCATACCATAAACGTTCACATCGTTGCAGCAACGACAAGACAGCAAAACCTTCTGAAGATGATCGTCAGAGACCTAAAATCACGATAAAGGCAGCCAAGCAATACTACACTCAGAAAAATAGCATTCCTTAATTTGAGTAAAATCCATTCTCCAATTTAGTTCAATAATTCTACTCCAGTTTAGTACAAACTTTCATTAAAAGTAGGAAACTTGACTGAGTATGAGTTAAGTTTCCTTTTTTCAAAGCCATAGTAAATAGTTCATTTACTAGAGATGGGGTAGTAATTTTACTTAAAAACATTTCATTCGATTTAATAAAAAATCCTACAATTGAGTAATAATTCAACTCTTCTTGGCAGACGTATAATGAAACTTTTGAGAAATATTTCATGTAGCCATTTTTTGTATTAGTTTTGCATACTCTGAAGCAAAATCATTTGTTTGATTTTTTTAGTTAAACTGAAGATATTTTAAGTTCACTTTTTTCCTTGCATCTAGTCAAATATTCCTTAGTTTAAGTAAAAATTTACTTGTTTTGATGAAAAATTTACTTAGTTTTAGGAAAATTTTACTTTAATAAATTTACTTAGATTCAGGAAAATTAGTAAAAATGTACTTGGTTTGAGGAAAAACTTATTGCAATTTTCCTCATTTTGAGTACTTGGTTTGAGGAAAATTGAACTAGAACCAAGTTCAAAGTATGTACTACTTTCAAGGAAAAGTTTGAACTTGATATGAGAAAATATTAGCGCTATACCAACTTAAATTTTTCTAACTTTTTTTCACTTTTTTCTGAGTGTATACAGGGTTGCCCATATTCGACGGACCCATCTGGCAACGCCATAACTTTTGACAGAGATGTCAGATCGCTTAATGACATACCGCGTTTGAAGCGTCAGTCCAAGCAGATTTTTACCATGCAACAATACACGCCACGCGAGCGCTCTGAAATAGTTGAAATTTACATTCAACAGAACAAGTCAATTGTGAAAACTCAACGTGCTTTAAAAATATTAAAAAATGTAAGAAGTGCGCCTTCTAAGAACGCCATTAAGCGTTTATACGAAAAATTTTCGACTGGTGAGGCTCTTTCTAATCCGAAGAGGCCAAATAAAAGTCGACCAAGGCGATCGGCCGAGAATATCGCTGCCGTACGAGGCAGTGTTGAGAGGTCCCCAAGAACATCCCAAAAACGCCGTTCTCAGCGGTTGGACATGGCTCGGTCCACTTTACAACGGATTATCCGCCTGACTTCTTCTTGTGGGGATATTTGAAGTCAAAGGTTTACGTTAACAAGCCAAGGACCGTAGAAGAGCTCAAGGACAACATTCGTGAAGAAATAGCCGCTATTCCGGCCGAAATGTTGGCGAAAACGATGGAAAATGCTGCAAAAAGGGCACAATACGCCATCAACGCCAGAGGCGGCCATTTGAGAGATATCATATTCAAAAATTGATGTAAACAAATCTACTTGGAACAAATTAAATGATTAAGATTGCCAACCGCCAAATTTTTATTTTTTTCTTTGATTTTTTTAAAAAAAACATGGGTCCGTCGAATATGGGCAACCCTGTATATAAAATAAATATGGACATAAACCATTTCAAATCAGTTACAACATTTTTTGTTCAAAGTCCATGACAAAATCCCCGAAATATTTTAAGAAATCCCCACAAAAATACACGATTCCTTCCGACTTTATCAGGACAGCTGCTGCAAAAATCATTATATTCCGAACCCTTTTATTTGCATTTAGCACCAGTTTCGGTGAATGTCAGTACTGAAAGCCCCAGTGCATTCTGCCTGCGTTGTAGTTTTCATATCGACAGGGTGTACTTTAGGATGGGTCACGAAAATAAATTACCGCGGTCACCCCCCAGAAATGAAGATTGGATTGTTTAATGATGATTTGCTAAATATTTCGTCACTGGGTCAAGCCATCTGTGAGCTAAACGCTCCTGAAAACACCTCTAAAAGTCCCGTATAATTTTTATATTGCATTTTTGTCGAATTTTTTTTTCTTATTTAATAGACTCTTGGAAGCACTTTAAATAATCATTTTTATTCTTGTGTTAGAATAACTCATTCGTCGTATTATTGGACGTTTAGATTGATTTTTTGTGGGTTTTAAAAGTGACAGCTACAAACTTGTATTTCTTGGGAACGCTTTGTCAAATGATGCCTAAATGATGAATATCGGACGATAAAGTGACGTCCTTTATCGTCCGACTGATTCCATATTTGTGAAATAATTTAATGCAGGAGATGGCCTTTCAGATCTAAAATGTTCAAACTCTTTTTATAAAAATGAGCGCTGCGACGTCAATTTCCTTCCAATGTTCATCATATAGGTATCATTCGAAAGGTATTGACTGCAGCTATTCATTTTTTATAAAAGACTGACGCCAAATGCGAAAATGTTTTCAGTTGTCATTATGAAAAGACGAAAAAACGTCCAATAATTCGACCAATAAGTTACTCTCAGACAAGTATCAAAATTTATATTTAAAGTGCTTCCGAGGGTCTATCAATTCAGAGAAAATTTTTGGACACAAATGCAACGTAAAAAAATATACATGGTAGGCTAGATTTGTTTCCACTATCGAAATAACCGCCTACATTACCGGACCAAATGTTAATAGAAACATATATTATTAGATTAATAGACATATATAGACCCTCACTCTCAGAGAATATGCCTACGGAAGGACTTATGAACATGATAAAATAAAGTTTGGGAAAAATATTACCATGTACAAAGTTTAAATTGATTCCTTAACTCCTTTCGAGAGTTATCGTGTACACCAACCAGCCAGACGGACGGAAGGACGAACATGACTCAGACATCTTTAAATGACGTGAAACGGATTTGATGTGTTACACTTGTTTTCTGTCCCAAATGATATATAACTTCTTACTCTGTAGAGTGAGAGTATAAATATGACTGTTCCAAATGGTTACTCAATAAATTGTATATAAATTCATGGATCAGATTTTATAAAATACTCAATAACTCAATATGGAATGCTTCCCTTAAAACGCTTGAAGCTAACCATTAAATATTATGAAAAATCCCGTCATATATTTCAAGAAAAAAATCAATAATTAACTACAATAATGAGTTAATTGAAATAATGTTTGCTCAATCCGAAGCAAATCTGAATGTATAAACGGAAGAATCTTCTGCGGCAAGTCTGCGCTAAGTCTAAAAATTAGAAGAAAATTGAACTGGAATAAAATAACACTGATTACTGCAAAAATGTAAGATATAATTTTTATATTTTTCTGTAAACTATATTTTTATAAATTTATTTGTATCAAAAATTAAAAAAACTTTTCCTAAAAATTAAGTATTATCTATATATGGGCAAATCTATCTAAATCTACAAAGTACGATTCCATGTCACTCAGGCTTCTAACCGCTTTAAGAGCAATATATAATATTTCTGAGAGTGTCATAATTTTCAAAACGACGAGTTTAACCTCGTCAACACCCTAAAGTTTTAAAATTATGCTGTTAATGTAGTCTACTGAGCTAAGGTCTACCCTAATTTACCCTATTTTTGCTTGTAACTTTCGGGAGTTGTTCAACTCTTTTGGCTATAACTTTTTCAGCATAAGAGAAAATCATTCTGATCTTTTTGTGGATGATAGTAATGATGTTGCGGAATCTTCTATATGTTGAAAAGGGCGTGTGCCATCACTGAGGAATAAATGGTAGCTCTTCAAAATCTGTCACTCTGTATTGCATAAAACGAAAATTGATACAATTTTCTTTTTTGCGCTTTCAGCGTGAACGTAATTGCAAATTTTTTAATATTGGATTATAAACGACAGAGATACTAACAAAAGGCGACCGGACGATTTGGTGTGCCTTCAGCGACAAGGAGATTATGACAGTACGAACATCATCAGGTCGATGCGTGCAGATCATGAAATTTCATATTTTTTGAAGAGCACATCCGCAGTTTGAAAAATAACTGGTGGCAACCCTGTGTGATCGGTGAATATGGGTACTACTAATAATGTGTGTAAGGGCTAAATAGATCGAATTATTATTTTGGTACCGAGAGCCATTTTAGGTTAAATTTTGTTGATTTTCATAGGGTTTTCAGGCTTAACTTGCAATAGAACCAAAAGGGACAATCCGATTATAACTTCTTCAGCACTTGAAAAAAATGATGCACGCGAGCACATTATTTATATTTAATGTATTTTTAACAAGTTGACGCTAAAATAAAACGTGTGCCTCTAATTTGAAATTTTTAATATTTCAAAATTGAAATCGGACTATTTTGTAGATTTTCCCATATATAAAATAGTTGCGTGATTGAGTGACTGACTGACTGATCACTCCCCAGACCAAATGGCTAAAGCTAGAATCATGAAATTTGGTGTGTACATTTCTCTTACCGTGTAGTGGTGTGGCTGGGCCTAGAATCTTGAAATTTGGTATGGACATTCGTCTTGCGGCATGAAGGCATCCCAAAAAGTGGCATTTGCAAAATTCGTACTTTTGGAAGGTAAAATGGGACAAAAATGGTACCAACAATACGGCTGAAGCTAGAATCATGATATTTGGTGTGTACATTTCTCTTACAGCGTATATATCAGACTTGAAGGGATTTTTTCGTAATTCGTACTTTTTGGAGTTGAAATCGGGTAGAAAGGAATAAAAATAGTACCACCGCAATGACCAAACGGCTGGGACTAGAATCTTGAAACTTGGTACAAAATTCCTCTTCCGCGCCTAAGAAAATATTTTTCAAAATTCGTACTTTTTGGGGGTGAAATCGGGTAAAAAGGGATAAAAATAGTACCAATAAAATGGATGGAGCTGAAGCCACAAAATTCGGTGTGTACATCCCTCAAAATGAGGGAATTTTTCGAAATTTGTACTTTTAAAGGGAAAAGGGGATAAAAAGGTACCAACAACACGGATGACGCTACAATAATGAAATTCGGTATGTATATTCGTTTTACAGCGCAGAGCACTAATAAGAAATCATTTTTCGAAATTTGTACTTTTAAGGGATTAAATGGGATACAAATTGTACCACCGCCCTGACCAAACGGCAGGGCCTAGAATCTTGAAATTTGGAACCTTAAAACCATTAGAAACGCAAAATGACCGAATTTTTTTAACTTCGTAAAGTTAGTGAAATATACCTCTGAATAAGTAGCGATTCGCCAAAAGTTGTGAGCGTCTACAAACGATTTACGCTGAATGTGATAATGTAATGTATTGATGTAGTCATTGAGGCCTAAAATTAAAAATAATTAAACGCTTGTAAAACGTGAGCTAATCAATTAATTAATCATTTTCAAACAAGGTATATAGCATTAAAATCGGTTAAACCGATTGCGAAATACAAGGATTGTTTCGTTTTTGTGAAATTGCAATGCATATAACTCTGTAAATGAAATTACAAGATTTTTGTCATTTCCTGATATCGGAGCGGGGTAACAATTTTTTTCCGGCTTGACATGAATGACTCATATCATTTAATTGGTATATCCGTAATCACATTTAATTGGTATAATAACATGTGCCAAATTTCAGATTCAATTCCGCCCAACTCCGAACTTAAACTAAGTTTGTCTCAAATTAGATCTACTCTTTACGCTAGATCTACTCTTTATAATCAAAACTCTCGGACCATCAGGTCAGTAGAACAACATTATAGTTTTTATATTGTTCACAAATGTATGAATATATTTTACAGCATTTATCCCCAATATGACGTATAACTTTCATATAAACTGAGATATAGCAAATTCAAAAACCTCTAGAGATGTGGAATTGAGAAACAGAAACAGGTACAACGAGGTTGCGCCAGGGGAAGTGTACAATTTCAGTGCGACATTTCCAGCCAGACGATCCGTTTGTCCACTTGCTAGAAAATGTTAAATGGATCGTTTGCGGCTGACGTTTATGGTGTACTGTGGTCGGTGCAAATGCACAAACGTGCATGGGTCGCTTTTTTAAACAGCTTGACAGACTTCTACGAAACACATATACATATACAATGGCACACACACACACAAGAGCACACATGAATATATATGCGAAAACATGTACGCACTTTGTAACTTTAACACGAATAGTAAAACTATACGAGACGTTTTGAAATTAGAGCATTTTTCACCATCTCAAGAAGTTCACATTACTCTTCAGGACACACAGCACAATAAACAATTAAAATTTGCCTCCCCTCTCTCAGCTTACCTACTTACAAGTGGTTGGGAGGGTGTTATTAAAAGGAAACCCTGCTTCCCCAACAAATACTCCCCCAACCCCAGCAACTGTCATTAGCAACACCGACAATGGAAGAAGTGGCAACCAAGGCAAAGCTGTTGCTGGTGGGGTAGCAGAAGCAACATATGAACATTGAAAAACATGCGTGTTAATTTAATAAGACCCACTGTGCCAGACACACATACTTGTATGCCCACACTCACTCTGATCCGGCAAAAGAATATGAGTAAATGGAATGGAAGGATATCCATATGCATGCATATGTGTGTATGTTGTTGTTGTTTAGATATGTGTGTAAGCACTCACACTCACACACGCACACATACGCGTATGTTTGATTAATGTCTTGTTGGTGTGGATAATGTTGAATTGCGTTAAGCTCAAACAACAAATCTTTCGCTGTTTATTCAATTTTAAGATTTTTAATTGAATTTTAGTTCTTCGCAAACGTGGGGACGGTCGGGGCGGTACGTCTTTTTGGTGTAGATTTTATAAGATTTTGAACTCATTTTTTATTGTCATTTAATCCTTTGTTGCTTAACCGCTGTATGTCGTTATTTTTGTATCAAATGCGTGTGTCGCTTCACTCCATCCGTCCGTACATCCACATTCATCCATCCACCGTCGGTCTGTTGCTTTATGATTTGTTTACATTCCGTGGATGTTGTACGCGTCCGTCTGCTGTTCTGTTCTGTTGGTTCTTTTGATGTTGGAACGACGCCACGTGTTTAGTGTGGTTACGGAGAGATTTACTCGCTTCTCTTTGGATTTTGTCTTGTGCAGATTTGTTATACAGTCTGCAAAGTCATGCTCTTCTCTCTGTCTCTCTGGATGTTGCTCTGCAACATTTTAATTATGTTGTGTAGGAGGTGTACATTATACAGGGTCATACAGAACATTTGAAAAGTTAACAGCTGAACTTGTGGGAGAATGAGGACCAAATTTTAGATAAAATTGGCAATAGGCACGAAAATTGAGAACAAAATTAATTTTTATATTTTATTCTAGTGAAGAAAGCAAAATCTATTTCAATAATATCTATGGATAAATGTAGAATTTTACAAATTAATTTATTAATTTTTGTTTAAATAGAGTTTTTTCACATTTTGTCATTAAAAATAAATAACAAAATATATATTTTGATTCGCTTCTTAATAGATAGCTGGACATCAAAATGGCGCCAATCAAACTACGCCAAATAGAAAAGAGGGATAAAAATGGTATCAACCAAGAAAGAATCTCTCTCTGTACTATTACTATTTATACGTGCAAAGATGGGGAATGGGGGAAAGGGATAACACCAATACCAACAAAATTGAACTTCAAATCAAATATTGTTTGCAGACCGAAGAAAGACAAATGAAAAAGTGAAATTATATATTTTCTTTCAATATAATGGACAAATATTTATGATAATATAGATCTAGCCATGTCGGTCTATCCGTCTGTGGGTTGCATTGTCAAGGTACGACAAAGATAATTGGTTTCTACTTACCAACCAACTCCAGCTGACGGGAAACCATTGGAAGGCATCATAAATTCAAGAAGATTTTTCCAGCTACTGCATTCGAGTATTTCTGAAATAATATTGCAAAGAAAAACTTAAACTTAAAGAAAAACTTTTTAATAAGAATTTGGAATACAAAAAAAAATCTTCTAATATTTACAAATTACACAAATTAAGACTCTTTATTTCTGAAAGGGTGTGCTAAGTAGATCATTTTTGTAGAACAAAGTTATAGTCCAGCTGGTTTGAGTTTCTTTTAACAGTGAATCTATGTTTTCAATTTTTGGTCATACTAAGTGAAAAAATGTTGTTAGTTAATGTCTGAGAGAATTTCTATTGTCAGAAGTATATTGTGAAATTTTTTTTATACAAATAGTGAAAAAATAATTTTATATATAAATATAATATATTAATTATTTCAAACCACGCTTATAAGGCAAGACTACCAATACGTCAATTCAAAAAATAAATGTTCTTATATTTGTATTTTCAAATATCCACCATAAATATTGGTGGATAGTGGGTGCTACAGTTGGTTATATTTCAATTCTATTTTAATTCCAAAAGTACAAATTTTGAAAATCCATTATCAGACGTACATAGTGCAAAATAACCTAACTTCATGATTCAACCAATTTTTGCCGTAAAAGAAAAAGTACGAATTTGGAAAAAACTTTTTATTTTGCGTGTCTATGCAGTCAGAGGAATGTATACACCGAATTCCATGAGTCCAGCTGCGCCCATTTGGTCGTCTATTTTCCGTGTCTGCGCAGTCAGAGGAATGTATACTCCGAATATCATGACTCTAGCTGCGGTCATTTGATTGGTACTATTTTTATCCCCTTTTTTCATTTTAACCCCAAAAAGTACGAATTTCGAAAAATCTGTTCATTTTAAGTGTCTACGCAATCAGAGGAATGTATACACCGAATTTCATTATTCTAGGTGTAGCCGTTTGGTTGGTACCATTTTTATCACTCCGTACCCATTGTATCCCTTGAAAGTACGAATTTGGAAAAAAACCTTTTATTTTTCGTGTCTACGTAGTCAAAGGAATGTATACTCCGAATTTCATGACTCTAGTTGCGGTCATTTGGTTGGTACTATTTTTTATCCCCTTTTTCTATTTTGACCCCAAAAAGTACGAATTTCGAATTTTCCGCGTCTACACAGTTAGAGGAGTGTATACTCCGAATTACATGACTCTAGCCGCGGTCATTTGATTGGTACTATTTTTATCCCCTTTTTTTCATTTTAACCCCAAAAAGGATGTGGAGGGTATAAAAAGGATGTTTAAGGATTAAAGTGTTTTACGAAAAAAAAACACAATATTGTTAACCAATAGCGGAGTTCGAAATAATAAGGTTGCTTTTCTTTAAAACTGGATAGCTAAGCTGCGATAACAAAAATCTAAATAAAATGTTACATTTTCACTGAAAATAAAAAAATATTTGTTTAAATTGTCGCCAAAAGCAATATCAATGTGTGTGTGAAAACAAAATTTGAAAAAATAATGTTGTGTTAAAAATTTTGGACTTAGTCTGGATAATTATCCAGTGTAAGTCAAAATTATGGTTATCGAGGCTAAGTCCAACCAATAAAGTCAACACAAAATATTTTTTGGAAAATTTGTTTTCACACACACATTGATATTGCTTTTGGCGACAATTTTAGAAAAGATTTTTTTTATTTTGAGCAAAAAATTAAATTTTTATTAACGTTTTTGTTATCGCAGCTTGTTATCCCGGCTTAAAGAAAAGCAGCCTTAATGTATATATAAAAGCATCTCAAAAGAGTTTAAGGATAGTCTAGATGTATATTGCATCGAAATCTTCATCACACGAGTGGAGTTTATATTGTTTAATTACAATAAACAAGACATATCTGAAGAAAATCTATGGAAATATGTAGAAGTACGTATCACTAAAGTAATTTAAGCAAAAAATTCACAAAAATAGAAATTTTTTGAAATCGAATATTGTTGAGAAGCCTCTCCATCCCTCATCGTGTGACTATTTGGTGCGGTTTATGGTCCGGCGGGGTCATTGGACCTTACTTTTTCGGGAATGAGGTTGGATCAACAGTTACGGTGAATGGATTGCGCTATCGAGAGATGATTAATGATTTTTTAGGGTCGGAGTTGGATGATATTGATCTGGACAACGTTTACTTTCAACAATACGGCGCTACGTGCCTCACAAGCTTTGATCTTTTACAGGTGATCACAATTGGCCACCGAGATCTTGTGATTTAACACCTTGCGACTTCTTCCTCGGGGCCACGTGAAAGATAAGATCTACGCCAACAGCCCAGCGTCGATTCAAGACCTCAAAGATAGAATTCGTGAGGATATCGAGGACATAGGGCATTCACTTTGCGATTTGGTTATGGAAATTTTCATGAAAAGGAT